>CM059812.1:48249441-48569441 GCA_030435695.1 Brachymystax lenok tsinlingensis
CAGGTCATACTTATTACCCAAGACAATCACCTACCCAGGTCATACTTATTACCCAAGACAATCACCTACCCAGGTCATACTTATTACCCAAGACAATCACCTACCCAGGTCATACTTATTACCCAAGACAATTACCTACCCAGGTCATACTTATTACCCAAGACAATCACCTACCCAGGTCATACTTATTACCCAAGACAATCACCTACCCAGGTCATACTTATTACCCAAGACAATCACCTACCCAGGTCATACTTATTACCCAAGACAATTACCTACCCAGGTCATTCTTATTACCCAAGACAATCAAGCAGTAGTGTGTGTCAGTGTGTGTCGGCTATGTGATGTCTGTGTGTAAGCAGGTGTGAACACAATCCTATGTTATGAAAAGTACTACATACTATTTTGTTTACTGCTCTCCCTCTCCCCCCACCCCTTCTCACCCACTCTCTCTCTCCCCATCTCTCCTCTTCCCTCCCCCTCTCCCCCCATCTCTAGTTGGTACCAGGAGAGTGCTAGTCGAGGTGAGGCCCAGGAGTCTCTCATGGCCCAGCCTATAGGATCCTTTCTGATCAGGGGCAGCCAGAGCTCCCCAGGAGATTTCTCCATCTCCGTTAGGTCAGTGTGTGTGTGTCTTTACATAAAAAAGCTATAGATTCATGTACACGACAACATCATTGAACACATATTTGCCTCATATTTGCATCATATCACTTTCCCTTCCTACCTACCTACCTTTCCTCTCCCAGACACGAGGCAGACGTGCAGCACTTCAAGGTGATGGCAGACAGCAGAGGGCAGTATTACCTCTGGACTGAGAAGTTCAGCTCCTTCAACGAGTTGGTGGACTATTACAAGAAGAACTCTGTCTCTAAACACAGCCGCATCTATCTGCTGGACACAGAAACACAGGTACTGGTTATAAGTAGTTATAAAGGGTTTATAAGGGGTTTATGAAGGGCTTATACGTAGTTAACAAAGGAGCTGATGGAGTACTATATGAAGAACTCTGTCTCTAAACACAGCCACATCTATCTGCTGGACACAGGAACACAGGTACTGGTTATAAAGGGTTTATAAGGGGTTCATGAAGGGCTTATATGTAGTTAACAAAGGAGCTGGTGGAGTACTATATGAAGAACTCTGTCTCTAAACACAGCCACATCTATCTGCTGGACACAGGAACACAGGCAGGAGTAGAACTATGGAGGAGCCCTATTCACTAAATGATGGTGTAGGGTACTTCAAGCTTGATCAGGATAAATAGCTAAAACTGTTCATTATCGGTTTATCGAATCTGAAAGAAAAGTTATAACAGTGCTCTCTCTCTCTAATTTCACTTTTCTTCCTAGGAGAGGGGATTTGGCCAGACCAGGACACCAGCCCCATCCTCTCAGCCCCAGCTTCACCAGTCCCTGCCCCGCACACCCCAGCCTCACCAGTCCCTGCCCCGCACACCCCAGCCTCACCAGTCCCTGCCCCGCGCACCCCAGCCTCACCAGTCCCTGCCCCGCACACCCCAGCCTCACCAGTCCCTGCCCCGAGCACCAGACCCTATACCCCCACCACAGGTAGTATACACTCTACAACCAAATCCCTCCTCTGTGTGTGTGTGTGTGTGTGTGTGTGTGTGTGTGTGTGTGTGTGTGTGTGTGTGTGTGTGTGTGTGTGTGTGCGCGCGCGCGCGCGTCTAGAATGGAGCTCAGTGCCTTGTCAACCCCTGTGTGTGTACCTGTGTTCCAGCGTGCGGCCGTGACCACGGGGGGCGGAGGTCTGATGCAGGTGAGAGCTCAGTATGACTTCAACGCCGAGGAGAAGGACGAGCTGAGCTTCAAGGCCGGTGACATCATCGAGGTGCTAGAGTGTTCCGACATGTCATGGTGGAAAGGAAGACTGGGGGGACAAACGGGAGTGTTCCCTTCCAACTACGCCAACCCTGTATGAGAGAGAGACAATGGTTAAGCATTTAGAGCTAAATAATGATCTTCATTCGTTACAGCAGACGTTCTGATCCGGATCAACTTAAAGGAGCAATTAGGGTTAAGTGCCTTGCTCAAGGGAATATTGTCCGATTCTTCACTCAGGGATTCGAATCAGTGACCTTTCGGGTTACTGACCCAACAGTCTCAACCGCTAGGCTACCTGCCTCCCTAACAATAACAATTATATTTCTGAGAGAGCGAGAGAGAGAGAGAGAGAGAGAGAGAGAGAGAGAGAGAGAGAGAGAGAGAGAGAGAGAGAGAGAGAGGACATAACAATTAGCTTTAGCAATAAATATATATATTGTAACTTTCTTTCTGGTTTATTATAAATGTACTTAACCATACCATAGGCTTATATCAGGATAACACAGCTATTTAAAACGTCACTTTGTGTCAGAACACAAATTATTACTGTATGATTATCAAATAAAATCATTTTCTGTAAGCCCCTGTATAAAGCCTTATGTTAATCAATGTTGCAACATAGCTAACATTCATTTTGAGTTTGACTTTTGCGAGAGCAATAGCCTTGGATCAACTAACTGTGGAATCACACCAATTCCAAGAAGAGCAATAAATATCAGGATTGTTCGAAGTCCAACAATAATCCCAGTCTGACATTCACGTGCATGATAGCCACATAAGCGTTGGGTGCTTCCATAGGGTGCTTTCCGTCATGTAACAAAGTATTTATCGTTCCGCCCCTATGGCATGTAATGCCGCGTTCAAGATAACTGGGAACTCGGAAAATAACGTGCTTTTTAATGGTCATCCAACTCGGAATACAAGAAGCTCCAGGATGCCCGAGTTTCCGACTTGGAATTCCGATTTGGATGACCATTCAAAACGATTTTTCACAGAGTTCCCAGTTGTCTTGAACGCACTGAAGTCGGAAGTCTGAGATTTCCGAGTTCCACGTTCCCAGTTTTCTGAACGCGGCATTTGAGGTTAGCTGTCAAAATCAAACGTCACACAGGTAGCCTAGGTAGGTAGGTGACCGTGTCTCTTCCGGATCCTTTTCAATTCACACGGTAGCGGTTGTGCGACTTTACCCATAGGCTTCAGTCCAGCGGTGACACAACGGTGTCCAGCCATGGCCGAGTCCCAGCTAACATGCATGGAGGACGGCCACATCAAAGCGAATGTCCCGGAGTCCAAACCGGAGTTTTACTACAGCGAAGAACAACGCGCTGCGGTTGAACAACTGCTCAAAAACGGTGACGGCGCGTTCAAAATGCGACTGAAAGAGGACAAAGTGAAAGACTTTCTCTCGGCCCGTGATATTAAAACGATAAGGAACACTTTCAAAGAATATGACACTGAAGATGAAGAGAAGTGCGGAGAATTAAAGGCGAAACCCGACGATTCCAAAGCGGACTCGGGGCACCATTCGACGTACTGGCCGCAGATGTCCGATACAGAGGTGCCGCCGTTGGATCTCGGTTGGCCCAACGGGGGTTTGTTCAAGGGGGTCGCGCGCGTGGCGGTTCACACGCACCCGCCAAAAGAGAACGGACCGCACATCAAGGAGGTCATTCGTAGGCTGATCCAAGAAGCTACCAAGGTGAACTGTGGGTATATACTGTTCAATAATGCTGTAATAACATAATGATGAACTGAATAATGCAGGACTAATGATTGTGTTGTATTGGTTTATTATTGGGATAGTGATAGCCCTGGCCTATGTATCTAAAATGTGAGGTAGGTATCTAACTCATGAAGCCATTTTTTTATAGGAATATATAGTAATTTATCAGAGAACTTAAAATGCGTCTGGGGGGGTTAGGGGAGAGGCGGTGATTGAATAGAGAGAATGGATGGATTGCCCGAATAAAGTACTGATTATTAGAGGCATGTCTCAGCGGAGTGAGAAATACGGTGTGTGTGTGTGTGTGTGTGTGTGTGTCTATAATGGAGCTACGTGTCTTGTCAACCCCTGTGTTTTTTGTTGTTGAGCGGATTGTCGGAGGGCCTGAACATAATTACAAATCATTTCTAGACTGCAAATTGGCGGCAAGTAGCCCAAACATATATCATTTTTGACTAAAACATAATAATTTCAAACCTTGCTTACGTTTATATACGATCACGTGTCTCTCTGTTATGCGTGGGAATTCTTGGGAACATATTTCTTAAATTAAAATCACTTGGAGCAGATTTCCTGGTGTTTTTACAGTCTTTTTACGTCCAGAGAACACATAAACAAAGACACACACACACACCTTTTTTGGATGCTACAACCTCACATTAAAACAGCACATGAGAGATAAAGGGGGTTCTATTCCATTGTGATGAATGAACAAATCACTCAGCATGTTGGCAGCGAATCACAGGGTGAACTGGAGTCAGGGCTGCTTATTGGAGTTGCCTTTAGTGACATTTGTTTTATAGTGTCACTAGAGACTGAGTCATTTTGGACCCACCCATCTTGACCCAGTCAGTCAACCAGTCAGCCAGTGAGTCATCCAGTCAGCCAGTGAGTCAGTCGGTCAGGCAGTCAGTCCATGACACATATCCTCCCTTTGTACAACTAGGTCTTAGAAGAACACACAAGCACATTGATGTCTTGGTCCGGTTTGGTTTAGGCCGTCGTTGTAAATAAGAATTTGTCCTTAACTGACTTGCCTAGTTAAATAAAGGTTAAATAAAACATAAAAAAAAAATGATTGTGTCAATACAGTATATTGTTACAGAAGTATGATGATAGTTGATGATATGTTAAACCCGGGCCTATGTCATATACACTATGTTACATTATATGACAGTGTGTTAATGTGAGGTCACAGGGCGGCAGGTAGCCTACAATGTCATGTAAATGTGCATGCACTGTCTATCTATACCTACAGGGGATTCCCCCTGGGTAGTTCACCGCTCTGGGCTGAAGTTTCCTCTAGGTACAGATCTAGGATCAGCTTTCCCTCCCCCCCGACCCTAACCTTAACCATTAGTGGGGGACATGTAAAACTTCACCCTACTTCTAGTTCACCTACCTGTCAAGTGAGTGAATGAGAAAATATGAAAGTCATTTCTCAGGTGTGTGTGTATGCCAAACAGGATTTCATGGAACACCGCAGCCTGATGCTTTGAACCAGTTTGTTTAATGTAATGAGAAATGCAGAGAATGTGGTTGCAAGTACACACCACCCACACATCAAATCAAATAGTTTGTGTCACATGCGCCGACTACAAGAGGTGTAGACCTTACAGTGAAATGCTTACTGACAGCCCTTAACCAACAATGCAGTTAGAGAAATAGAGTTAAGAAAATAAAAAAGTAAAAAAATAAAATAAATAAAGATTACAAGACAAAATTACAAAGCAATAACACAGGGTCAATGTAAATAGTCTGGGTGGCCCATTTGATTAATTGTTCAGCACTCTCATGGCTTGGCGGTAGAAGCTGTTAAGGGGCCTTTTGGTCCTAGACTTGGGCACTCCCGTACCGCTTGCCGTGCGGTATCAGAGAGAACAGTCTATGACTTGGGTGATTGGAGCCTTTGACAATCTTTTGGGCTTTCCTCTGACACCGCCTGGTATGGAGGTCCTGGATGTCAGGAAGCTTGGCCCCAGTGATGTACTTGGCCGTGCTCACTACCCTCTGTAGCTCCTTACGGTCAGATGCCGAGCAGTTGCCATACCAGGCAGGGGTGCAACCGGCCAGGATGCTCTCGATGGTGCAGCTGTAGAACTTTTTGAGGATCTGGGGACCCATGCCAAATCTTTTCAGTCTCCTGAGAGGGAAAAGGTTTTGTCGTGCCCTCTTCACGACTGTCTTGGTATGTTTGGACCATGATTGTTAGTTGGTGATGTGGACACCAAGGAACTTAAAACTCTCGACCCGCTCCTCTTCAGCCCCGTCAATGTTAATGGGGGCCTGTTTGGCCCTCCTTTTCCACAAACACACACAATCTTGTACAGCTAACCTTTTGGGGACACACAATTCAGTCCCATTCAAAATCGTATTTTCCCTAGCCCCTAACCCTAAGCCTAACCCTAACGTGTACTCTTACCCTAACCGAAAACCTGACCTTAACCTAACCATATCTCCTAACTCTAACCCTTAACGTAATTCTAACCCTAACACTAATTCTAACCTTAACCCTAAACCCCCTAGAAATAGCATTTGAACTCATGGGGACTAACAAAATGTCCCCAGTTGGTCAAATTCTGGTTTGTTTACTATTCTCGTGGGGACTTCTGGTCGCCACATGTATAGTTAAACACGTCCACACACACACACACTCAGTAGTGATACAGGGACCTACATAACATAATCAGGTGTGGTGTGTTTAGCTTAGAATACTGTGGTTCTCTTCATCTACATACAGTAGAATAGATTACTGTGTAATCCACATCACAACATTTACATGGATGGCATTAACAATGAGTGGATTTTGTTGCAGCTACTGTTAAATGGAAGACATTGTGTTGTTGTAGGTTTTAACTTGAATTATTTCATAACTTGTTGTTTCTCTTTGCCCATACTCATAAAGTGTATGTGTTAGAGTAGGAGTCCTGATCTAGGATCAGGCCTCCCCGGTCCATGTAGTCTTATTCATTATGATCTAAAAGGCCAAGCTGATCAGCACTCCTACTGTACGAGGCTTTGTGAACACAACACAGGCCCTCTTGTTACAACAGAGAACACTTCACTCAGCATGTTTCCTCTGGAGAATGTTATGTCAGCATACAGCCTTTTCCTTGTCTGAATGAGAACATTCATGTGAATTAAGAAACGTTTTCCTCCTCCACCCTTTCCCATTACTGAGGTCATCTCAAGAATAAAGCTTTTGTAGGCATGCTAGTTAAGCCTTGTTCACACTGGCATTTTGAAGTGACTCAAATCCTCTTTTTTTGCATATCTGATTCAAATCTGTTCTTTTTCATGCGGTCTGAACCGCCAAAAGCCACATGGAATCGGATATTTCAAGCCACGTTTCAAACCACCTTTGTAGGCCCTTTCAAAAAGGACTTGTTTCGAAAGTTGGATCATCTTATCCTTTAAGGGTTAAAAAATCAATTAAAAAAGTGTTCAAACACTATAATGTTGAACGTTCAAAGCAACAGGGAAACATCCATGGCAGGCGTTATTGCCACCTGGGCTTGCTACATACCTTCTGATTAGTAGGAAGCATGAGCGCCACCACCAATCAACCTACACCACTCCGCACACACCCGTCGTTACTATGAAACTAGCGTAGCCATGTCAGCAAATGACTTCTACCTGAACACACACAAATCCGATTTGGTCACTTGTAACTTGCTGTTTGGACAGTCAGTGTTCCAAAACTGATTTGAAAAAAAAAACTGATTTGAGCATTAAGGCCTGCAGTGTGAACAAGGCTTTAGTTTCACATTCTGTCACAGTAAGTGAATGTATCTTTCTTATCTTACTCCCAATAGAGTTTATTATGCCCATATCGTTTTGTGTACAAGGAATTCCTATATCTCAGGTACTATAAAAACGTCCACTCCTTGTGATGCAGACTGAAAAGGCAGTGTTATATTTTGGACACATTCAAGTCAATGTATCGGTCTCATCCTACTCCAGAGAGTTCTAGGTCCATGGAAATTCCTTTTCAATAATTCCCTATATCTAGAAGAAAGTGAAATCTAAGCAGAACAGAACCAGTTCTGAGGAAAGATAATAGCTGGGATTCCACTTCCTAGTTCCTTGTTGTGTTAAACCCCTCCCCACATACCTGTCTCTCTGCTTTGTCTCTGCCAGCCTGGCAGCTTTGGGGAAACTAGGAGACGTGTTGGGTCAGCTACAGGGATTTTCCTTCCATTGAAATATGTAGGCGGCCCACCTAGGCGTTTTTTTCAGGCCCCTATGTCCAAACAATGTAAAAAAATTAAAATAAATAGGGTGATGAAAATATATATATATATATATATATATATATATATATATATATATATATATATAAAAATATATATTTTTAGGGATGAAAAAACACTTTCAGTGTGAATTTAAACCACTTAAACAAGATATAAAATATGTAGTAAAGATAATGGACATATAGATTTTTTCATATGTATTAAAGATAATTGATATATAGATTTTTCATATGTAGTAAAGATAATGGACATATAGATGTTTTCATATGTAGTAATGTTAATGGATGTATAGATTTTTTCATATGTAGTAAAGATAATGGATATATAGATTTTTCATATGTAGTAAAGATAATGGATATATAGATTTTTCATATGTAGTAATGTTAATGGATATATAGATTTTTTCATATGTATTAAAGATAATGGATATATAGATCTTTTCATATGTAGTAATGTTAATGGATATATAGATTTTTTCATATGTAGTAAAGATAATGGATATATAGATGTTTTCATATGTAGTAATGTTAATGGATATATAGATTTTTCATATGTAGTAAAGATAATGGATATATAGATGTTTTCATATGTAGTAATGTTAATGGATATATAGATTTTTTCATATGTAGTAAAGATAATGGATATATAGATGTTTTCATATGTAGTAAAGATAATGGATATGTAGATTTTTCATATGTAGTAAAGATAATGGACATGTAGATTTTTTCATATGTAGTAAAAATAATGGACATATATATTTTTTCATAGTATCATCTCTGAGAACTAACAATCACCATCATTAAAGCTCAGGGAGAAAGTTGAAAGTTCTCTAAACAATGAATTTAGCAGTATTTATTTTGTTCTGATGTTTGAGAAAAAGAACACAGCCTTAGCCACGGCAAAATGCCTAGAACTGCAGGGAACTAGATTTAAAAACTGCAACATTGTCTCTCAGCTCTGTTGTAAAATGTGCAGAATTGCAGGAATTGGCTTAAAAATTGGAAACATGTCTCTACACCGCCAAGATGGCACTGTTTATAATCCTTTATAACACCCTGGGTTTAGTGTAAGCCTAAGTGTTTTCTGTAGGCCCAGCTTGTGCTTTCAGCCCGACAGTCAGTGATTGTTGTATGGCCTTTTGTCAGGGAGGTTTTTCATTGTTTGATTGACTTTCAAGTGATGTGATTCTCTACTATTGTTCTTTATCACTTTTTATTTCCATGTATTGTTCTAGCTATATTTCATATACATTGTGCAAATTGTATGTTTTTTTAACTTAGTTGTTGACCGTTAAACCTAGTTTGATTTGAACGTATTTGCTGTGTTTTTGATTACCCCTGCCTCTATGTGTGTTTAAATCAAGTTTGATTGTATTAAATTTTTAAATCAAGTTTGATTGTATTACATTTTTAAATCAAGTTTGATTGTATTACATTTTTAAATCAAGTTTGATTGTATTACATTTTTAAATCAAGTTTGATTGTATTTGTATCTTTCAGGTGTTAGCTATAGTCATGGATCTGCTGACAGACATCCAGATACTGCAGGACCTGCTGGACGCAGCGTCGCGCCGCTCCGTGGCCGTCTACATCCTATTGGATGCCAGCGGGGTTCCACACTTCCTGGATATGTGCTGCAGGCTGCAGGTCGGAGCTCAGCACCTGCGGGTAAGAGACGGTCCTTCATACTGAAGCAGAGGAGCGTTGAAGGCTTTAGGCTACTGAGTTATGTGTTGTACAAGGGCCCTGTGTCATGTGTGATCATGTGACATGCCTGGGGGACCAGTAAGGAAAAACTGTAAGTCGCTTTGGATCAGAGCGTCTGCTAAATAAATAAATGTCAAATGATTTTTGGCATCTTAAATTCAACAATTTCTATGTTAATATGCACAGATGGTAGTTTGGATATGGGATGTTTAACACCGATGAGTTGATGACTTTCTGTGTGTATGCAGAATCTTGCTCGTCTGCGTGCATTTTGTTTAAGACTGTGTCAAGTTACCATAACCCTAACACTTTTATATAACTGTGTGTGTTGTATCTTTCAGAACATCAGGACTCGTACAGTTCAGGGAACAGGGTTTGGTCTGTCCTTCGGTAGACTCCTTGGTTCTTTGTGTAGTAAATACATGCTGGTGGATGGGGACAAAGTCATGTTCGGCTCCTACAGGTGAAAGAAAGTAGCTGTATGCTTCTCTCTCTCGCTCTCGCTCTCGCTCTCTCTCTCTCTCTCTCTTTCTCTCTCTTTCTCTCTCGTTCTTTCTCTCTTCTCCTCTCTCTCTCTCTCTCTCTCTCTCTCTCTCTCTCTCTCTCTCTCTCTCTCTCTCTCTCTCTCTCTCTCTCTCTCTCTCCTTTCTCCCATGTGTGTTACTATGTGTTTATTATAACATATCTGTTCTTTCTCTCCTAGTTTCTCTTGCTGTGTGTGTTTCACTGTGTCTTTATTGAAGACCTAAACATTGTTCTTGTGATCTTTTTCTCTTCTAGCTTCTCATGGAGTTCGTCTCGGATGGACCGCAACATGATCACGGTCATGACTGGCCAGGTGGTCGACTTCTTCGACCGCGACTTCTGCGAGCTCTACGCCGTCTCCGAAAAACTGGACCTCTACAAGGAGTTCAACCTCAGCCCACCTCCCAACATGGCTGCCGCCACTCGGCTCAAAGTGGAGCCCGTAAAACCCCAGTTACGAGCCGCCACATCCAGATTCCAGGTCAGTCTAGGCAACTCGCGTAGAGGTGATCTCCAGGTGCCAGCACATAAATACCACAACCCCAAATACTCTTTGGTGTACGGGAATAGTAGTCCTGGACTGATGGGGTCCTTGCAGGATCTACCAGGCAGAGAAAAGACGGCTATAACTGCGGGTCCTGAGGGACTAATGCAGGTGAGCAGCAAGTGGTTGGATGAACTCACCCCGCTACCACCCGACAACGAAAAAGTAGGGGCAAAAAAAACCAACAGCATTTTGGAGAAGAAACCCCGCTCTTCTTTGAAGAAATTATTCAAGGGGAAATCGACAGCCAATCAGAGCGTGGTCACTGGGGGTGATAGCCCGGCAACCAGTCCAATCCCCTCCCCCACATCGTTGGGAACCAATAGTATGGAGGAGTCGGATAACCTTGAAGTAATGGTCAAACAACCAATGAAGAGTAAGAAGTTTAAAATGGGCCTGAAGAGTGCTTCTATACAGACTGTCAACACACAAGACAATGACAGTAAGTAGTTTTTCTTGTCTCATTATTTTAGCTCAGTTTGATTCTCTCTCCCTCTCCTTCTCCCTCACTCGTTGTTATGTCAAAAGCTGTATTTCTCTGTTTCTCTCTCAAGTCATTTAACCATTGCACTATTTTCCTCCCTCCCTCCCTCTTTCTTTCTTTCTTTCTTTCTTTCTTTCTTTCAGGCGTGAAGAGCCGTAGGCCATCAACAAAGAACAAATGTAGTCCGTCCTGATTCAAACCCGAGTCAATCCGGAATCGAACCACCCCACTCAACTGGTTCTCTGTGGGCTTCCATAATACCTTTGGGATCTGATGCAATAATTACTATAGTGTGTCAATTCTACTTGCTCTGCACAGAGATATTCTATGGACAAACAGAGCCTTCCTGTGCCTTAAAGCTGAGATCCGCGATAGGTGAAACAGCGCCACTGGCGCCCCCCAGGCACATTTGTTGTTGTTTTTCTTTTGAGGAAAAGAGCATCCATGTTTGAAGTAACGTCTCTGTTGTCGGAATATTGTAACTGGACGTGGCAGTTTCATCACTATGGATTCCATCTTTAAGAAGCGCTGTCACTGAGCACCAAGTCTGTGATACTTATTTTACCATGTAAAGAATAATGTCATGTTGCCTTGTGAAGTCTTGTATGTAATTAATGTGACTTTTAGGTGAGTGTTTCATGCTGTGACCAACGTATGTCAATGATAAGTGGATTGTGGAATGGATTTGAATGGATATTTGAGTATATGTTTATTCACTACATTAAAAAATAAAAAATAATCTGAGTTTACGAGTCATGTAACATTTGTGGCCTGATTCGCCAGTGGTAGTTATGTGTGATGATGTTTAAGGTTTCTGTGGTCAAGCCTTTATCTTCAGTGAAGGCACTGAATACAGTGATGCTTTTGGTCTGCCATCTAGTGGCTGTAGACCTGATTGAGCAGAATAGATTCTATAGCTGTAACACTTGTTCTGACGCTCTGACGTGTGTGTGTGGTGGACTAGTTTAGCACTGTGTTGCTGATGGGACCAAGCATTGTCACTTCCTCACAAATATATCGTATCCCCTCCCAATCTCTCTCTCCCTCTTGCTCTCTCTCTGCCTTCCACCCTCTCCCCCTCTCTCTGGGTGTTTGCACAGTTCTAAGCCTCTCTCTCTCTCTCAAACACACTCCCCTCCCATCCCTCCCTCCTCTCTGGGTGTTTGCTACAGCTCTAACCACAGAGAGGACCACAGGCGTGAGGGGAACTGATGCAAGGGAGTGCCGATGTGTGTGTGTGTGTGTGGCGCAACACTGAAACAGGAAGTACAGAGGCACACAGGAAGGCGATGAGAGGTGTTGATGACTAAAGACCACTGTTCGCTCAACACTGGCCCAACTGACCATAAACGATGATCTGGGGTCAGTTTGACATTTCCCCCCACTAATGGTTAAGGTTAGGATTGGGGGAAGGGAAGCTGATCCTAGATCTGCACTGAGGAGAAATTTCACCCCGGAGCATTAGAAACACAACTGAGGCTTTAAACACCTGTAGAAATGTTTTTCCATACCAGTTATTAGGCTATGACTCATTAATGTAGACCTCTAATAATCCTAAAATAATACCCAGGCTATACCCAGGCTATACCATTGCTACACACTCCGTTTGTGTTAAGTTTTCTCAATACAAGACAAAGCCATAATGGTATGAGAAAATAGGTTTAGTCCATTAGAAACGGAAAATGAGGTTTGGGTTGTACCACTGTTAGTTATGTCAGATGACGAGATAAGAGATGGTCCTTTCGTCTAGTATGTTGTTCTCAACACCAACAGCAGGGGTCACTTCTCTATAGAGATCAGTGATGGACACACACGTGCACACACACACACACACACAGAGACACAGACACACACACAGACACACACACACACACACACACACACACAAAGTATTGTACAGCTAACCTTGTGGGGACACACAATTCAGTCCCATTCAAAATCCTATTTTCCCTAACCCCTAACTGGTACTCTTACCCTAAACTTAACCCTAACCTTAACCCAAAAACCTAATCTTAACCCTAAACCTAACCCTTTCCTTAACCCTAACCCTAAACCTAACCCTTTCCTTAACCCTAACCTTAACCCTTAACCTAACGCTAGCTCCTAACTCTAACCCTTAAGGTAATTCTAACACTAATTCTATCCTTAACCCTAAACCCCATAGAAATAGCATTTGACCTCATGGGGACTAGCAAAATGTCCCCAGTTGGCCAAATTTTGTTTGTTTACTATTCTTTAGTATTCAGGAATAGTTAAACACGCCCACACACACACACACACACACACAAAAACAGTAAGAGGAAGTGAGAGATAGAGGAACCTGTGTTTGTTTCTCTCTCTCTGTGTGTGTGTGTGTGCGTGTGCGTGTGTTCAACTGGAACATGCAGGTGTCCCGTTTCTTCTGACTGAAATCAGGACTTACTGCTCTCAGTAGGTTGGATTTGCCCCGACCACTGATCTAAGGTCAGTTTAATATTAGCTCTGATGGTTGAGAATAGGACTGGGAGAGATGGAGCTGATCCTGGATCTGTGCCTACAGGCAACTACCACCCAGTAATCTGACATGTTCACAATGGCCTTTGTACGGCATTTATTAAATAATCAATTGAACAATTAAAGAACAAGATAAAGAACAAAATAAAAAAAATAACATGAATAGAAGAACATGGTAGAGACAATAGTTCTGTATATGTACTCCCAGGTTCTGTGTGTGTTTGGGTTTGTATGCCATGACGGTAACAGAAGAGTTCTTTGTGTGTTTGGTGCTTGTGTGGCATGACGGTGACAGAAGAGTTCTTTGTGTGTTTGGTGCTTGTGTGGCATGACGGTGACAGAAGAGTTCTTTGTGTGTTTGTATGCTATCTCTATTCACCTCTGTGATATAAATACTGTGTTGACTTCCTGGTGAGACGTGATAGTTTCTCTCTCTAACCAAAACAGTCTCATCTATAGACATAGCAGATAGGACAGGTACAATAACCAGGAGACCCTCTCTACAGTATTAGCATACAGAGACAAATACATATCTGTCATTTAACAGACACTCTTATCCAGAGCAATTTACAGGAACATTATGGGTCAAGTTCCTTGCTCAAGGGCACATCAACAGATTTTCACCTAGGTGGCACTGGGATTCGAACCAGCAGCCTCGTGGTTACTGGCCCAATGCTCTTAACCACTACCTGCCACCTCAGTACAGTTGGTGAAGCTAGCAACATTTGAGGTGATATTTATTAACGTGCACTGTATAGAGAATAGGGCACCATTTGGGACACCATCAAAGAGTCATACAAGGACAGTAGGTGGAATCAGCCATGCTTGAGGTCGTATCTATCTGCAGTATGTACACATGCGAAACCGCTCTCTTGGCTTCGCTTCTGTCACATTATCAACAAACAGTATGTAGAGGTCACGTTGACAGTTTTTGACAATGACAGTATTTTATCTCACAGGATAAGAAGGAAGTCTTTTGACACGGTGTGGTTCAAAATGAGAAGTCACTCTTCCAGACAGTACACAGTTCCACCCTTTTAATCCAGATAAAAGTCCAAATCAGTCTTTCCCCCAGCAGTCTTCTCAGGAACTCTTCTTCTTCTTCTTACAAAAAATCCCTCAATTCTCATTATGACAAAAGTTCACTTCTAATTCCTTTTTAAGGAAAAGTCCTCATTCTCACTGTTGAAAGTGTCCAGGTTCCCAATGCATAGTCAGTTCAGCTGAACCAAAGTCTATTGATTGTACTATTTGCTGTAGGGGTTCCAGCTCTCTCTGTGATGCAGTACTGTGATTGATCCACAGGGGGTGCTGTCCTGTCTCAGTCTTGGGGAGCCTGGTTGATCACCTTCTTCTTACGCACCGACACCAGGTCATAGAAGGGGTCCTTGGTGATGCTGGCTCTGTAACGTGAGATAACAGGATGGTGGGTTGCTAATGGTGTTGTGAGAGCGTGTGGAGCCTCTAAAAGCCCAACCTAGGCAACATAGAGGAACAACAGTACTTCACTGCTCTACCGCTTAAATCAATTACTAAATAGTGGCTGGCAAGACGACCACAGAGGTTCTTTTTAATGAGTGCATTTCGCAAGTGGCGAACTACCTTCACTAAAACCACTGCAAAGGTTTTGCCTGCAAACTTTGGTTTTGAATCGCGACGTTCTGGCATGTCTGCCTCCTGATTGGTCGGGAGAGTCCCAGGAATTTTTCAAATGTTCTTATCGATGTAGGCAGTGACATAGTTGCTCTCTGCCAAAAGAGTCCATCATTGAAACCAGACCCTAGTCACTGTGTTGTCTATCTGTGTTGTCTATCTGTGATGTCTATCTGTGTGTGTGTGGTGGCTTCTGGGTGGAGCTATAGGAGGACGGGCTCATTGTAATGGCTGGAATGGAATCAATGGAACGGTATCAAACACATCAAAACATGTGGGAACCACACACTTGACTCAGTTCTATATTTTCCATTCCAGCCAATACAATGAGCTCGTCCTCCTATAGCCCCTCCCACCAGCCTCCACTGGTGTGTGTGTATGAGTGTGAGTATTCTCCTATTGCTCCTCCCACCAGTGTATTCTTCCATGCGTTCTAAGTACCTGATGCTCTCTATCCATGTGTCTCGTTCCTCAGCGGTAGCGGCACAGATCATGTACGACTGGTGTTTCCCCTCCACCACTCTGCCGTCTGTCTCTGTCTTACACGCCTTGATCTTCTGACCCCTGCTGTTGGGGTTATACAGCTCCAGACAGTACTGAGGAACACAGAGAGACAGACAGGAGCAATCAATCAATCACAAAGAAGGATAAGTAATGCATTCTAACTGGTCCTCTCTCACTCTCTCTTTCTCACTCACTCACTCACTCACTCACTCACTCTCTCTCTTTCGCACGCACGCACGCACACACACACACACGCACACGCACATGCACACGCACAAGGTATTGTATTCTTACCGGTTTGCGTGCATACACCACCTCTCTCACACACAGGTTCTCCAGAGGGATGATGCCTCTGGGCTCCTTGTCCTGTAGAGAGAGAGATGAGGTTAGAGGAAGGAGTTTAGAGAGGGATGGATGGAGGGAGTTGCAGTAGAGGACGGAGGGAGGGACCAAGGAATGAGGGGTATGGAGGGATATAACCGATGCAGGGGGAATGTTTTCATTGGGCGGGGAAGACATGGAGGGATGAAAAGCAATAGGAAAGTTAGAAAGAAGGAAGGAGAAGGGGATGGAGAGATGGAGATGAACTTAAAGGAGGAGTGGAGAGGTATTGAAAGAGGTCAGTGAGATGGAGAGATGGAGATGAACTTAAAGGAGGAATGGAGAGGTATTGAAAGAGGTCAGTGAGATGGAGAGATGGAGATGAACTTAAAGGAGGAATGGAGAGGTATTGAAAGAGGTCAGTGAGATGGAGAGATGGAGATTAACTTAAAGGAGGAATGGAGAGGTATTGAAAGAGGTCAGTGAGATGGAGAGATGGAGATGAACTTAAAGGAGGAATGGAGAGGTATTGAAAGAGGTCAGTGAGATGGAGAGATGGAGATGAACTTAAAGGAGGAATGGAGAGGTATTGAAAGAGGTCAGTGAGATGGAGAGATGGAGATGAACTTAAAGGAGGAGTGGAGAGGTATTGAAAGAGGTCAGTGAGATGGAGAGATGTAGATGAACTTAAAGGAGGAATGGAGAGGTATTGAAAGAGGTCAGTGAGATGGAGAGATGGAGATGAACTTAAAGGAGGAGTGGAGAGGTATTGAAAGAGGTCAGTGAGATGGAGAGATGGAGATGAACTTAAAGGAGGAATGGAGAGGTATTGAAAGAGGTCAGTGAGATGGAGAGATGGAGATGAACTTAAAGGAGGAGTGGAGAGGTATTGAAAGAGGTCAGTGAGATGGAGAGATGGAGATGAACTTAAAGGAGGAATGGAGAGGTATTGAAAGAGGTCAGTGAGATGGAGAGATGGAGATGAACTTAAAGGAGGAATGGAGAGGTATTGAAAGAGGTCAGTGAGATGGAGAGATGGAGATGAACTTAAAGGAGGAGTGGAGAGGTATTGAAAGGGGTCAGTGAGATGGAGAGAGGGATGGACATAGAGGAGTAGACAGGTAGGAGAGACTTACAGTGGTGTGCTCAAAGTAGTAGAGGCAGTTGTCAGTCAGGATGAACCATCTCCTCTTCCACGTCTTCACTCTGCCTCCTGACCAACCAAACACACACATCTGACATACTCTAGATATGCTACGTTTTTTGTCTGTTTACTATCTAGACTGCATCCTACTGTTGGTTTGATCCACTAGACTACAGAGTCGAACAGGAAAGGGTAGGTGCTGGCTTTTAATGTTCCAGGTGTGAGTTGTAGATCAGCTAATAACATCTCTGGATATCTGTGAAGGACGGAGCTCCCCAAGGAACAACAGTATTTAAGAAGTATGTCAGCTGAATGATATCATGACGATGTTGTTGGGAGTCTCACCTAGTTTGAGGAGCCATCCCTCCCTGTCGGGGTTGAAGAAGGTGTGAGTCAGGTCGTTCCCATCATCCTCTGGGATTTTAAAGGGCTCGTTCCTGATGCTGTCGTACAGTTTCTGAAGAGGGAGACAGCAGAGAAGCCAGCTGATGAGGTAAGGGCCACTTCCTGGTTTGACATATGTTTAGTTTTTATGCAAATACAGTTTTCCACTGCTATCAAGGAAGAATTCAAACAAAACAAACCAAACCCCATAGCTAGATAGCGGCCGATCCCAATACTTCAGGGTCATGTGACCTATATGAACACTGTGAATGGCCGATGTTTCTCACCATACACATCTCATTGGTCAACCAACTACTACTTCCTGATCATGTGACCTATGTGGCCTCTCTGTTTGGCTGCTGTGTCTCGCCATTAACATCTCATTGGTCAATGAACTACTACTTCCTGATGATGTGCCCTATGTGGCCTCTCTGATTGGCTGTTGTGTCTCACCGTGAGCAGCTCATTGGGCAGGTCCCCTCCATTGTTGATGCCTCTGTTCATTGAGATGAATCTCTCTAGAGGGGTCTTGTCCTTCACGTTGGGGTTGTGGAGGCTGGTGTTCAACATGATGATGGCAAACGACAGGATGTAGCAGGTGTCTGAGGGAACACATAGAGAAATGAAGACATTCTACAGAGTTTTAAATTGTGATTTCAGGGAAATGAGGACACATTCAGTACATCTACACACACACACCACTAGACTGAAAGATGTCTGTGGCGCATGGTTACACCATACACACACACACACACACACACACACCTGTAGACTGAAAGACTTCAGCGTTACAGTCACAGTAGCGTGTGGCGAAGGTTTCCATCATGCGGTCAATCTTCTGAGCCTCGCCGGGCAGACGGAAACTCCACAGGAACTGCCTGAGACATACAGACAGACATTCAGACAGAGGGTTCAGACCAGTCAGGCTCACAGAGCTCCTGTGTTCTGCCTTCAGATAAGTCTACAACATCAGCCCAAGACATCTACAGTTATTTGACCAAATGTATTCTGTCATTTTAACATAGCTGAGAATTGAAAGAGTAGTTGATGAACAGCCCGTAAACCTACCTCAGTGCCTGTACCAGGTTGAGGTCTGAGAACTCATGGAGGTCCACAAAGGCTTTCAGTGTCTGGAGGTGGAGTTCTTCTCTGTAAAGACACAAGCAGACTGAGCAGACGGAGAGACACTAAGAGCTATACAAGAGCTATCCTCATATTATTATTGATATGACTTCACTATCTCGCAACTCCTCGAAAATCTCCCCCTTTGTCCTCTCCCCTCAGCCATCGCCGCTTCATCACCACCACCACCATCATCACCACCATCATCGTCGTCGTCATCATCATCATCATCATCATCATCATCATCATCATCATCATCATCACCACCACCACCACCATCATCATCATTACCATCATCATCATCGCCACCACCATCATCATTACCACCACCATCATCATCATTACCACCCCCACCATCATCATCATCATAACCATGTCCCTACTGTACCTCTCTCCCAGGTAGTCTCCTATGGCAGTCTTATTGAGCCCCTCCTCCTTGTAAAGGAACTCTGCTATTGGCTGAGGATTCCTCTCCAGAAGCTTGTTCTCTACCAGGTAGTTTATACCCTAGAATGATGTAAAACAGACGTAAATTAACCAATTAACCAATACATCAACCAGTTAATTAACCAATCAATTAACCAGTCAACTAGACAATAATTCAGTCAGATACTATAAAACACTTTAAATATGACACTTTTATATAGATTTTGCAATGATAAGAGTGAGTAACACACACACATACACACACCGGCCTTCCGACCTGTGAATGGTTGTTAAATGCTGTTGTTTGTCACGTTTCTGAATGATCTCATAGATTAAATCTGTTTCACTTGACTTCCTAAAAGCTTGAGACGGAATTAGGACACCGTTTTTTTTTAAATCACTATTCCTTAAAACTCAATATCTCTTCCTTTTTCTCATCAGCACTGTAACTGAGGGGAAAAGTTACATTCTAGGTTAATAGTCAGCTGTTTGAAATAGCTTTAGTCATTAGAGCAGTGGTCACCAACCCTAGTCTTGATGATCTACTGGTTGTAAATAGCTTTAGCCACTACAGCAGTGGTCACCAACCCTAGTCTTGGTGATCTATTGGTTGTAAATAGCTTTAGCCACTAGAGCAGTGTTCACCAACCCTAGTCCTGGTGATCTATTGGTTGTAAATAGCTTTAGCCACTACAGCAGTGGTCACCAACCCTAGTCTTGGTGATCTATTGGTTGTAAATAGCTTTAGCCACTAGAGCAGTGGTCACCAACCCTAGTCCTGGTGATCTACTGGTTGTAAATAGCTTTAGCCACTAGAGCAGTGGTCACCAACCCTAGTCCTGGTGATCTACTGGTTGTAAATAGCTTTAGCCACTAGAGCAGTGTTCACCAACCCTAGTCCTGGTGATCTACTGGTTGTAAATAGCTTTAGCCATTAGAGCAGTGGTCACCAACCCTAGTCCTGGTGATCTACTGGTTGTAAATAGCTTTAGCCACTAGATCAGTGTCCAACCCTAGTCTTGGAGAGCTAGTGGTAAGTGCAGGGTCTTTCCTTGTCTCAGATGGATGCTATTCTTTCCCTAACTCTGTATCTGGTCCAGGAGAATAGAAGGAAACGGGTGACAACAGATGCATGTTGTGAGTTGGTTGTCATGGCTATGAGCTATGATGCTGTGGTTGAACTTTAACCACAGTGCGTTGTCTTGATGAGGCACCCACAATCCATTGCTGCTGGCTGTATAGTGTACATGTTATGAAAGATGCATCTTCCTGTCTGAAAGGAAGCCCATAGTGGAGCCTCTGTTTGTCCTGAGAAGGTAGCTCATACATGGATGCTAGCAAGCAGGCAAAGACACACACAAACACGCACACACACAAACCACTTTCCTGTGTCCTAACATGCAAAGGTGATATGAGTGGACTATACCACTCTCTCAGACTGCACCTTGTAAGAATCAAAATTCATAATTTGTTCCAGCCACAACCTACCTATACAGAGCTGTGGGCCAAAGGTCAAGTATGGTGTCATCATGGCTTCAGTGTGTGTACGTGTGTACTTACTTGTAGGTGGACTCACTTGCCCCTACCCCCTCTCCCCGCCCCCCTAACATTTCCTCCCCCCACTCAGAGGGGACAGGATGTGGTTTGCTCTCGCTTCTCTCTCTCTCTCTCTCTCTCTCTCTCTCTCTCTCTCTCTCTCTCTCTCTCTCTTTCTCTCGCTCTCTCTCTCTCTCTCTCTCTCTCTCTCTCTCTCTCTCTCTCTCTCTCTCTCTCTCTCTCTCTCTCTCTCTCTCTCTCTCTCTCTCTCTCTCTCTCTCTCTCTCTCTCTCTCTCTCTCTCTCTCTCTCTCTCTCTCATCATGATAGACCATTTGTTCACTCACCTTTTTAGGGTCCATGTTGAATTTCTTCTTCCCACTTGAGAACTGCTTTCCTTTCTCAAGGACTTTGCTGCATAGAGAGAAAACAATAACAGATTGCCTTCTTAAAAAATGACCTTGTAAACAAATAAGATGCAATGAATTAGGTCGGTGTAATTCATTGTATGGTTTGTTAGCTACAAGACAGGAAATAATAAGATGTTTAACTAGTGAATAACTGATTCATCAGAAAGGAATAATGCATTCATAAAAGAGGACAACATAGTTAATAAAGGATAACAAATAAATATGTAAAAGGTGGATAAGGAATAAACAGGGACCGATTAGGGAATGAATAGGGAACGAATAGGGGGGGAATAGGGAATGAATAGGGAATGAATAGGGAATGAATAGGGGGTGAATAGGGAATGGATAGGGGGTGATCAGGGAATGAATAGGGGGTGAATAGGGAGTGCCCAAGCCTGGTTAAAAAAAGAGGAACAGTGATAATGGTTTAGGAAAGATAAAAGATTAAAGGCCACTCACTTCTCCTCTGTAGACTCAAAGTCTTGAACTTCCGCCATGACTTTGTCAATCTCCATCTTTAGCTTCTGGAAAAGGATGTTCAGACAAGGGTGATTCATAGACCATAGACCTGTGTGTGTGTGTGTGTGTGTGTGTGTGTGTGTGTGTGTGTGTGTGTGTGTGTGTGTGTGTGTGTGTGTGTGTGTGTGTGTGTGTGTGTGTGTGTTTACCTGGATGTCCTCTAGCAGGTCTTTCTTATGCATCTTCATGCTCTCGATCTCCAACCTCTCGTCTGCAGTGAAATCTGAAGACACTGTAGTGGAGACAGGACAACAGGAGGGTTATTATCTGAAGACTGTAGTGGAGACAGGACAACAGGAGGGTTATTATCTGAAGACTGTAGTGGAGACACAAGAACAGGAGGGTTACTATCTGAAGACTGTAGTGGAGACAGGACAACAGGAGGGTTATTATCTGAAGACTGTGGTAGAGACACAACAACAGGAGGGTTATTATCTGAAGACTGTAGTGGAGACACGACAACAGGAGGGTTATTATCTGAAGACACTGTAGTGGAGACACAACAACAGAAGGGTTATTATCTGAAGACTGTAGTGGAGACACAAGAACAGGAGGGTTATTATCTGAAGACTGTAGTGGAGACAGGACAACAGGAGGGTTATTATCTGAAGACTGTAGTGGAGACAGGACAACAGGAGGGTTATTATCTGAAGACTGTAGTGGAGACACAACAACAGGAGGGTTATTATCTGAAGACTGTAGTGGAGACACGACAACAGGAGGGTTATTATCTGAAGACACTGTAGTGGAGACACGACAACAGAAGGGTTATTATCTGAAGACTGTAGTAGAGACACAACAACAGGAGGGTTATTATCTGAAGACACTGTAGTGGAGACAGGACAACAGAAGGGTTATTATCTGAAGACTGTAGTGGAGACAGGACAACAGGAGGGTTATTTTCTGAAGACTGTAGTGGAGACAGGACAACAGGAGGGTTATTATCTGAAGACTGTAGTGGAGACACGACAACAGGAGGGTTATTATCTGAAGACTGTAGTGGAGACACGACAACAGGAGGGTTATTATCTGAAGACTGTAGTGGAGACACGACAACAGGAGGGTTATTATCTGAAGACACTGTAGTGGAGACACGACAACAGAAGGGTTATTATCTGAAGACACTGTAGCGGAGACACGACAACAGGAGGGTTATTATCTGAATACACTGTAGTTGAGACACGAGAACAGGAGGATTATTATCTGAAGACGGGAGAAGAGAAGGAGATGGAGGAAGAGGAGGGGAGAAGAGAAGGAGAAGGAGGAAGAGGAGATAGGAGAAGAGAAGAAGATGAGTAAAAGAAGAGAGAGGAGAAGAGAAGGAGGTGGAGGAAGAGGAGGAGAGAAGAGATAGAGGAAGAGGGAAGAGAGTGGATTGAAAAAGAAGAGGAGAAAGAGGAGAAGAATATGAGGAGGATGATGACAAAAAAAGAGGAGGAAAATGGAGGAGGAAGAGGAGGAGGAAGAGAAAGAGGAAGAAGATTCCGTTCAAAAGCACCAGAAGTCCACAACATCTCATCAGATGGCCTACAGTTAAAAACAAATCCCTGTTACGTACATCTGCAAGATAATCTTAACAAAATGAAAAACACATTACAGGCAAACCACTGAACTGACCACAGGAGAGATTTAGCATCAAATTAACAGGAAGAAGGCCAGAATATGGCTAGTATCGTTCATAGGAACGATACCAGTCGTCACCACAAGCCATTCAGATACAGCACACAGGTATCCTGTCACATTGTGTTTCCACTCTCTCTTTCACAACCCTTCATCCCACAACTGTCTGTCTCTACTCCCACCTGATGAGCTCTCGGCTCCAAACTTGTGTGTGGTATGCAAATGCATGAGCTACTGTGTTACTGCAATAGGGAATGTGATATTACCCAGTTTAGTTTTAGTAGGCTAGATATTTAAGTACACACAATGTTCCGGTGTTTTCTATATGTTGGTGAAGCTGTGAAAAGTAATGCATTAGGAGGAATCTAAAAGAACTGAAAAGAGCTTTTGTAAGTTGTCTATCCTAATCCAAGCATGTCAACCATAGTATTTTTTGTGGGGGGATGTAACCGTGTGTGTATGTGTGTGTGTGTGTGTGTGTGTGTGTGTGTGTGTGTGTGTGTGTGTGTGTGTGTGTGTGTGTGTGTGTGTGTGTGTGTGTGTGTGTGTGTGGGCATGTTTAGGGCACCAGAGAAGGGTGTCGGCCCTAACTTAAGAAGTTAAAGATAAATATCAACAAGCCTGAGTTTTGGTTAGTTAGTGTTAGATATTATAATGCTGTTAAACAGCTAACCACTAGTTCCCTGTTCTACACCCTTCCTACAGTCTATAATATGACCCGAACCTCACACACTGACATGACCAAAATACTATTTAGCTACAAAATAATCTGTGTAACTCCATGAAATTAAGTTTTGGGATGACATATTTATGTAATAATTTACAATGCATTTTAACAAGAAATGCAATTTAGCTACATAATAACATTTTTTTGTATCCCAAGGAAATTAAGTTTGGAGATGCCATATTCATGTAATGATTTCAAACGTCGCCTATCCTAACACACAATAAAACAAGCCTGGTCCCAGATATGTCTGTGCTTTTGCCAACTCATGGCTATAGCATGGCAATGAGTGACAAGGACTTGGTATGATAGCACAAACAGACTGTCGCTCAGGCTACAACGAATCCTCCATCCTTTCAGGTGTCATGACTACTGAGCATGAAGTAGTGGTTCATTCATAAAGGTGTCACCGTTCCCCTTTCTTGCATGATCATTCTTCACAGAGTTTCGAAACAGGAGGGATGTCAGTGAAAAGGAAGGAAAGGAAATGGTTCCTCTTGCAAGATTTCTGCTCCCAGTAAAATAGCAAGACTACGAAAACGTACACTAATTTGTAGAACATTACAATACAATAATGTTATAACCAGGTAGGGTAATTCAAGATAATAATGTCTACCACTATGATTACCTTTGGTAGCAATGCTTCTATTCACAGGTGAGAATAACATTTTAGACCCTGAATTGAAATGCAATAACAACTTAAAAAGTGAACTTACCCATTTGCCAATCGGTCATTGGCACACAGGAGAAACGGTCAAAATCGATAGCCTTACAGAGCCTTTAACTACATGTAACAAACCGGTGTCATGCATGCAAACTCCACAGCTCGATATTGTAAAGTGACAGTCAAGATTCATTTGTTGCAACCCCCTCTCCCCCCGTCACGTTATAGGCTCGAGGCTACTTGTGAAGATCAACGTCGTCAGGACAGATGTGGGCGTTTCCGCAATGATGTAGCAACTGCCTCAATGTAGATTTATGTTACAGTTTACAATAAAGAAGTGTTTACTTTAAAACAAAAAATGTGTATAATCAAACAAAATGACGAGTAGGCTATTGTATTTTGTGTCATGCATAAATAGACTTTCACAAAGTGGTTATTGACACGTTGAACAGAATTAACCAAAAACAGGCTGAGGGGAAAAAACGGTTCCTCCTGGATAAATTGCACCAAAACGCCCTCTAGTGTTTTTAAATGAACATTACAGTTCAGTCAACAAGGCCCAACAGTTATTTATAGGTGAGCAACTTATTTTCATTGAAAGAATCAGTGATGATGATGATGACGATGATGATGATTATTATGTATTTGAAAATGTATGATGTATATTTCAAACATATCTTATATTTCAATGTGTGATGGCAGTCTATCTTTGCTGTGTGTGTGTGGGGTATGTGTGTTTGTGCATGCTGCAACAGTGAAAGAGAGAGAGAGGTAGAGAGAGAGAGAGAGAGAGAGAGAGAGAGAGAGAGAGAGAGAGAGAGAGAGAGAGAGAGAGAGAGGAAAAGAAAGCAAGAGATCACTCAGTGATCATATTCTTATTCATTAGGTAGTCGTTGTGAAATTGTTAGATTACTTGTTAGATATTACTGCTCGGTTGGAACTAGAAGCACAAGCATTTCGCTACACTCGCATTAACACATGTGTATGTGACCAATAAAATTTGAATTGATTTGATTGAGAGAGAGAGAGGGAAGACAGAGAAAGAGATCACTCAGTAATCGAGAGAGAGAGAGAGAGAGAGAGAGAGAGAGAGAGAGGGAGAGAGAGATGGAGAGAGAAATCACTCAGTAATCGAGAGAGAGAGAGAGAGAGAGAGAGAGAGAGAGAGAGAGAGAGAGAGAGAGAGAGAGAGAGGGAGAGAGAGATGGAGAGAGAGAAATCACTCAGAAATCAGAGAGAGAGAGAGAGAGAGAGAGAGAGAGAGAGAGAGAGAGAGAGAGAGAGAGAGGGAGAGAGAGAAATCACTCAGTAATCGAGAGAGAGAGAGAGAGAGAGAGAGAGAGGTGAGCGCTGTAGCAACTTCCTGCTGTTGCATGAGGCGTTGAATTGCAGTTATTTTCTCTCTGTCTGAAACGCTCACAGACTGTTACACAGAGAGAAGCGGGAGCTGACTCAAGCTAAGCAGGATGCAGGCTATCAAATGTGTCGTTGTTGGAGATGGGTGAGTGTTTTTCATTTTATTTCATCACATGATATCTTAATGCTGTGATTTAGTCATTGGTTCAATGAGCGATCGAACCCTATATGAGTTTTATTGGCCACTCAGTATATGAAGCCAAGAGTGGATGCTTGTTAATGTCTTCACTTTCTCTGTTCTGGGTGACTTCAAGTTCTTCTCTTTCTGTTCTCTTTTTACATCTATAGAAATACGTGTACAGATATTTTCATTCACAAATCATGATGAAGTAGATTATTAGTAGATTATTAACATAAGTCTGTTGAGAGACCCAATGGTTTGTTGATACTACTAATCAGGTGTGTCCAAAGATAAAATCTTAAAATAACCACCACAGTTAGAACAGTTCCCTACTACTCATAACTTAGTTAATCATTAGTTGATAAACAGACAACTATTATCTTTCATCCAGCTCCATTGAATCTGAACCCCAAAGCCAACTTCAATGGATTCGTATGGCAGAATAGAGTAACTATTTAACATGGGACAGTCTTGGTTGTGGATAGGAGAAACCAACACAGTCATAGCAGCTGTATAGTACACGCCAGGACATGCATTTAAAATGCTGGCATGTAAGAGGATCACTAGGACAGTGTCCCAAATGGCACCTAATTCCCTATGTAGTGCATTACTTTTCACCAGAGCCCCTGGGCCTTGTTCAAAAGTAAGGCACTATATAAGGAATAGGATGCCATTTGGGACACATACCATGTGTAGTTCAGAGCAGCTGAAACAAGGTAATACACACATCATGAAGGAGTGATTTGATTGGCTCATAATAGAATAGAATAGATGTTAATACACTGGACCCCAAGATGTCCTATCAGACCTGGTTTACTAGGACACTGAGAGATGATGAAGTAGAGGTCCTATTGTTAGGAGAGGGGGGTGTTCTATCAGACCTGGTTTACTAGGACACTGAGAGATGATGAAGTAGAGGTCCTATTGTTAGGAGAGGGGGGTGTCCTATCAGACCTGGTTTACTAGGACACTGAGAGGTGATGAGGTAGAGGTCCTATTGTTAGGAGAGGGGTGTGTCCTATCAGACCTGGTTTACTAGGACACTGAGAGGTGATGAGGTGGAGGTCCCATTGTTAGGAGAGGGAAACATGGCCTTACAGAGAGGGGACTGTTGTTGTTGACATATCCATTGTGTCATGAAGTACGTCAGCAATACAGAGATGAGGGGACATCAGTGTCCAGACAGTTAATGTCTGTGTACCAAATTACACCCTATTCCCTAGGGTGCCATTTGGGACGTGGAGAGTGTAAACAACCTGTTTTCAGTGTACACTAATGGGTGAGGTCACTTCACAGGTTGATATTCAATAGGTGATATACATAAACAGGTGATTGTAAAGGGATTGTTGGTAAGAGAGAAGGGTTATCTCCTTTTAGGTTCTAGATAGCACCTTTTTTCTAAGATTGTAGGCCACACTCTCATATAAAGCAAAGAGTGAATGGTGAGAGAAAGGTGGGAGATGAGAGAGTGACCATTTTGGCCCTAAACAGAGAGTACACAGCAGCAGAATACCTGACCACTGTGACTGACCCAAAATGAAGAAATTCTTTGACTATGACAGACTCAGTGAGCATAGCCTTGCTATTGAGAAAGGCCGCCATAGGCAGACCTGGCTCTCAAAATGAGGTGGAAACTGAGCTGTACTTCCTAACCTCCTGCCAAATGTATGACCATATTAGAGACACATATTTCCCTCAGATTACACAGACCCACAAAGAATTTGAAAACAAATCCAATTTTGATAAACTCCCATGTGAAATACCACGGTGTGCCATAACAACAGCGAGATTTGTGACCTGTTGCCACAAGAAAAGGGCAACCAGTGAAGAACAAACACCATTGCAAATACAACCCATATTTATGTTGCCCATCATTACAACACTGTATATATTATTATTTTGGAACTTGTGTGAGTGTAATATTTACTGTTCACTTTTTATTGTTTATGTAACTTTTGTTTATCCATTTCACTTGCTTTGGCAATGTAAACATATGTTTCCCATGCCAATAAAGCCCCTTGATTGAATTGAGAGAGAGAGAGAGAGAGAGAGAGAGCTGGGGGATGAGAGAGAGAGAGAGAGAGAGAGAGAGAGCTGGGGGATGAGAGAGAGAGAGAGAGAGAGAGAGAGAGAGAGAGAGAGAGAGAGAGAGAGAGAGAGAGAGAGAGAGAGAGAGAGAGAGAGAGAGAGAGAGAGAAAGAGAGAGAGCTGGGGATGAGAGAGAGAGAGAGAGAGAGAGAGAGAGAGAGAGAGAGAGAGAGAGAGAGAGAGAGACAGAGAGAGAGAGAGAGAGAGAGAGAGAGAGGGAGAGAGAGAGAGAAAGAGCTGGGGGATGAGAGAGAGAGAGAGAGAGAGAGAGAGAGAGAGAGAGAGAGAGAGAGAGAGCTGGGGGATGAGAGAGAGAGAGAGAAAGAGAGAGAGCGCACCATTACCAGATGTCTGAAAGGGATCAGAGGGAGAGGTCTGTCTTATCTGCCATTTTGACTATTTCCTGTGTTTCAGTGCTGACTGACTGACAGTTTTAATCAGGGCCCGTATTCACAAAGAGTCTCAGAGTAGGAGAGCTGATCTAGAATCAGTTTAGGCTTTGAGATCACAAAGAATGAGACACGGGGGACCTGATCCTAGATCAGCACGCCTCGTCTGAGATGCTTTGTGAATACAGGCCCAGTTCCCATTGGCACATTTTGTCAGCATCATTTTCACAAGCCCCCTGCTTGTAACATTAGCTCTATATTATACAGTACTGAGCTGACAAGGTACAAATCTGTCGTTCTGCCCCTGAACAGGAAGTTAACCCACTGTTCCTAGGCCGTCATTGAAAATAAGAATTTGTTCTTAACTGACTTGCCTAGTTAAATAAAGGTAAAAAAATATATACGTGTATCATGATTAGCTGTTTGGTAATATGCCAAATAATATGCAGACGTTTGCCCCAGCCTCTGTCTCTTAAACAAGTGTTTTTGGTGAAGTAGGAAGGAGGTTATGGTGAAACCCAGACCGACTCATCACTCTCTAAAGCACAAGCTGGCTTCCTGTAAACCATGTGACCTACTCTGGGCGCTGCGGTTACGAGCCCTTGTCAACCTCTGTGACCTCTGTGAGCAGCACGCTGGGTATGAGCGTTTGTAAAAATGACACAAATGGAAGCATTGAGTACAAAACACACTGAAGAACGACAGAGTATTTGTGTTTGTTTATTTTCTCGTATCTAACGTGATGAAGAAGCAGGTTGTTTTTCAATGAGGAAGAAGATAGACCGAGAGATAGAGACCTGGAGTTGTCATACTAGAAGGCTAGGCTACATCTTCTTGGGCAACGGTTCAGTGGAAAAACAAGATGTCCGCCGATGAGAAAGATGAATGACTTGGCGGAAGTTGGCTATGCGAGGTTCACGTATTACTCAACACACTGATGCAGTTCTAACCCAAGTCATGATGTTGATGAAGTTGAGGCATGACAGGACAAGTTGGGGTAATGGAATGTGATTGGTTGATTCACCTTGAACTATGCATACTTGTTATTTACGGCCAAAGCCAGCGTCCTTTGTTCAGAGTGGAGTCGTTTGATTGAGCTGTTAGTTAAGGAACAGAGCCTTGAAAGTGCCTGAATGTTTTCATTGTCTATTTCATGTGTTCAAATGGTGTAGAGAACCCACTGGGCACAGACGTCATTTCTAGTTTGGATTTACATTTGGTTGAGTTATCAACTAACGTGAACTCAACATGATATCAACAAAAATGCCATCATGTCATTGGATTTAGGTTAAAAGTTGATCAGTTTTGTACGTTGATTCAATGTCATCACATCTTCTTTTCCCTGAAATGACATGGAAACAACGTTGATTCAACCATTGTTTTCACTGTGGGAAGTTACATTTTCCCCACTAATGGTTAAGGTTAGGATTGGGGGAAGGGAAGCTGATCCTAGATCTGTTTAAATGACAACTGAGTCCTATTTAAAATGTTGTCGTGTATTTTCCCTGTGTGTTTCAGAGCTGTGGGGAAAACATGTCTTCTTATCAGCTACACAACCAACGCTTTCCCTGGAGAATACATCCCTACTGTGTGAGTACACACACACACACACACACACACACACACACACACACACACACACACACACACACACACACACACACACACACACACACACACACACACACACACACACAAACACACACACACTTGATATGTACAGTACACTAGAAAAGTGTGTGTGTTCTCTCCCTCAGCTTTGATAACTACTCAGCCAATGTGATGGTGGACAGTAAGCCAGTCAACCTGGGTCTCTGGGATACAGCAGGACAGGAGGACTATGACAGACTGAGACCACTGTCCTACCCACAGACGGTACACACACACACACGCACACACACATTTATTTATATATATATATAATATACACACACACACAAACCTAATTGAGTCCGGTGTCCTATCTTATTGTATAGAGCTTGATCTCTCTCTCTCTCTCTCTCTCTCTCTCTCTCTCTCTCTCTCTCTCTCTCTCTCTCTCTCTCTCTCTCCTAGGACGTGTTCCTCATCTGTTTCTCTCTGGTGAGCCCAGCCTCCTATGAGAACGTCAGAGCCAAGGTGATCATCTCTAGATTCTATCTGTATCTATCACAGTCAGGATTGGGCTTCTAAAATTCAATAATTAATTCATTTTCTATTTTCTTTTCAGTATGTTAATTGGTCATTTAATATTCAGCCTGCATTATTGACTGGACTGAAGTTGAATTAAGTCCCATAATACATAAAGCTGTATTGAGGTGAATTGATTTGAGCCCTAATGGAAATGTCAGTTAGTATTCAAAGTGCATGTTCTACTATTGACCACTAGATGGCGGTGTCCCCACACTGTCAGAGGGACGGTTTGATCCTACTGTGTCTAGCCTTCTCTCTCCTCCATCACACCCCTCTAGTCCAATGAAAGAACGTTGGATATTTTTAAAGATCTTTTCATTATTATTTTCAAGATCTTTTCATTATTTCGACATAGTCTATTCAGCGTTGCGACAGAACAGTGTGGGTGTGAAACGCGTCACACACAAAACAACAGCCGTCATCACTTGAGAACAAGGGCCTTTTTATTTTATTTTTATATTTTGTATTATTTTATTGGTTTTCACATATTAAATCTAGAATCCTTAGTTGCTACATCCATTTTTGGACTTATAAATTACTAATATGTAGCTATTGATTGCTGAAGAATATACCTTATTAAATGCCTCATGAGCTTTAACTGTCGTACCCCATCAGAACCCAAAATATAAGCTTGTTTTACTCACATGTAAACAAATACTGTATAGCCTTAAAACATGTTTAAAATGATACATTTGATATCATGGATGGTCAGTCCTTGCATCCTTAGCTCTGTCTATGAATTTGAGAATGGTTACATTTCTCCAGCGCCTTTTCTTAGCTTTTTAGCAAAACAGTGGCAGTTTGTTATTGTTTCGATTAACTTGTTAGGGAGCAGTGCATGAGGTGACCGTTTTGGAGAGCCTGGCGTGCCCAAAGTAAAATGCCTCCCATTCAGGCCCAGAAAATAGGATATGCATATATTTAGTACCATTGGATAGGAAACACACAGAACGCATATAGCAGGCGAAACCCCGAGGAATTTCTGTCCTGGAAAAAGTGATTTTGACACGTTGCTCATTTGGGAACCCCTCCCTAATGAAAATGACCATATAAAGGCATATGAATGCAGTACACGTCGCTTCCTTATGATGTCAACAGTCTCGAGACAGTGTATTTCTTCCATTTTGGATGAGTAAGACCAGAGAAAAAGACCAAACAATGAAGTCCCCCCTTGATGACAACAGTACCCAGCGCGCACGCACGAGAAGTCACGCAGTGTCTTTTTTACCGTCGTTATCGATCAGTTTATATTCCGGTTGATTTATAATAGTAAATATACGTAAAAGTGTTCCTAAGGATACATTTAAAACTATGTTTGATTGTTCTTGGACAAGTTTATAGGTATAAGATGAACGAGTTCGCGTCATGTTTTAATGGAGGAGTGGAAGCTGTCGTTTCTGATTATAACGCGCGAACCAAATGGAGGATTTATGGATAAAATACGTTACTTTTTCTAACAAAAGAACCATGGATTGTCTTCGTTGGACACTTAGGATGACTCTCAGCAGAAGTTCTTCAACAGGTAATTGATTTGTTTTCGCTGTGAAATGTGTTATGTGTGTGCCATGATGGCTAATCGATACATGGCTATTGGAAAAATATGTGAGGTGCTACTCTCAAACAATCAAATGTGCTGCTTTCGCCGTGAAGCCTTTTTGAAATCGGACAACGCTGTGATATTGCCAAGAAACAGAGCTTTTGATGAGTATGGAACACTTGTATATTGGTGGATGTTTAATAATTCAACTTTTGGATTTTGAATTTGGCGCTTTACATTTTCCCTGGTAGTGTCGGGAGGAGCCCGCTAGCGCCCCACTGGTCCCCAAGAAGTTATTAAGGATTGTAGCTTTGATGATGCAACATAACAAAACAATCATTTCCTTCTTCAGGTGGAGAGAGGGTGGTGGTGTAACATAAATGCTCAAATAGGACTTCTTTCATACTGCAATAAGCCATAAACAAATTGATAGCAAGCATTGGCCTCCATAGTGAGGGAACCCACCTCTCCCCCGGAGACTCCCCCCATGCCCCCACTCCGTCTCCCAACCAGACGATGAAGGAGTTAAATATCTATTAGATGTCAGGTGCATTGGGTCAGGGCCGGAGCAGAGAGCCACACGGGGATGGGTCCCCCGGAAAAGGGCCAGGCAGCCCCGCCACACAAGGCCAATGTTTAATCATGTCATATGACAGCAATGTTTGAAATGGTCTCTGAAGGAGGCCCCCCTCCCCCAGAGACCCACTTCCGGGCTGCTCCACCTCCCCAAAGACCCACTCACAGGCCGCTCCACCCCCTCACCAGAGACCCACTCCCTGGCCGCTCCACCCCTTCCTAGAGACCCACTCACAGTGTGTCCTCCCCTCAGCAGCCTCCACTGACAGAGACCCACTCACAGTGTGTCCTCCCCTCAGCAGCCTCCACTGACAGAGACCCACTCACAGTGTGTCCTCCCCTCAGCAGCCTCCACTGACAGAGACCCACTCCCAGTGTGTCCTCCCCTCAGCAGCCTCCACTGACAGAGACCCACTCCCAGTGTGTCCTCCCCTCAGCAGCCTCCACTGACAGAGACCCACTCCCAGTGTGTCCTCCCCTCAGCAGCCTCCACTGACAGAGACCCACTCACAGTGTGTCCTCCCCTCAGCAGCCTCCACTGACAGAGACCCACTCACAGTGTGTCCTTCCCTCCAGCTCCTGACACAGATGTTAATCAATATATGTTTGTTGTCAGATGAATCAAGTTAGATGAACCAGGTCAGGGCCGGAGCAGAGAACCGCACAAGAGTCCCATGGAAAAGGGTTGAGCAGTCCTGCCCAGGGCTGGGGAGTAACTGATTTCATGTAATCTGATTACAAAAAAACTGTAACTGTAATCAGTTGAATTACCAGCAAAAATATTGCAATCAGATTACAGGTACTTTTGAAAAACAAGATCATTACTACTTGGATTACTTGAAATTCAGAAAGGATGTTTGTGACAAAATAATTGATGAAACCTTTCTGTTTTCTCCATGACATTCAAATCAGCATTAAAAAACGTTGAAGTTGAAGTTTGTTCCAGCTGAGTGAGTCTGACCTGCCAGAGACCACTATGATGACACCAAACGCCTGAAAGTAATCAGATTACGTTACTGAGTAATCCAAAAGTTACGTTACTGATTCGTTTTGGACAGGTAACTAGTAACTGTAGTGGATTACATTTAGAAAGTAACCTACCCAACCCATGTCCCGCCCCTCAAAACAAATGCCCTGCACAATGTCTGTCTGATTTAAGGGAAGTATAAATATATCAGTGGTAATATGAGACAAAGACATCAGAACACATTTATTTCATGTAACAACGGAGGTGTAGCAACACCTGGGTCTATGTTACCAATCAACAATGCTGTTTCCTCCCAAAGGACATACTGGTCCAGTCTAAGTAGAACAGAAAGGCCTCCCAATTAGTGTAAAAGAGGTCTGTTTCTGGACTGTGTCCATCTCACTAATAACAACCGAAATGAAAGCTAGACAGTTAGGGAGCATCGAACATTTATTAAACGATGGATAGACTATCTTTTGCAAATGTTGAACGTGATTAAATGTTACCGATTTTCAGTGTGGCCCCCCCTCCGGCCCTCGTGGAGGAGCGATTGCGACCCCCGGGTCGAAATGAGTTTGACAGCCCTGATGTAGTGTGTGATGGAGCACTACAGTTCTTCCAGTAAGAGGAACCATCTGACCAGCAGGGTTACACATGCAACAACATCACACTTTGCTGTGCATAACCTTGTCGAGGCTGGAGTTGAGCTGAAGAGAGCCTCTAGGGGGCAGGGTTCCCTAGTCATCCCCAAACATCTGACAGAGTATTGACTATATGTAACCGGTATGGTTTGATCATGGGACACGACCAGAACCTGGGCAGTAAAGTAACTGGTCTCCATGGCAGCGGTCACAGGTGGAGTCCAGTTCAGGGTACATGTTAGATAGTCTATACTTGGTCTAGTGCATATGCATCGTTTTAATTGAATGAGGCTATGTATCACACAGATAGTAGTGATGTCACAACGACACACACACACACACATTCTATTGAGTAGAATCCATAGTAGAGCCTGTTAGTCTCTTCTCATCTGAAGAGACTCTTCAGAACACTCAATTTGGATCTGGCTTTTAAGACATATCTAGTCTTGTTTGTAAGGATGTTTCCCAATAGCTAGCCCACACTACACAATCCACTCATGTTAATGCTGTTGCCCCTTCACTCTCTTCTCCATCCAATGCCAAAAGTGTTTTTGCGTTTTCTGTGTCGCCTTGCTGTTTTACTTCTGTCGCCATGGTGACCAGGTCCCTATACCTCAAATGTTGTTCTAGGCCGATAATAGATTATTATAGAGTGTTGCTATGGGTCACAACATGATGGAATGATGCTTTCCCCTTTGTGTGGAGTTTCTATCTGTATGCTCAAGTGTGTGGACACTGTGTACCAACATACAGTATATTTATCATAGGACACCGTGTACCGACATACAGTATATTTATCATAGGACACCGTGTACCGACATACAGTATATTTATCATAGGACACCGTGTACCGACATACAGTATATTTATCATAGGACACCGTGTACCGACATACAGTATATTTATCATAGGACACAGTGTACCAAACACAAGCGCACAATGATACCACACGGGACGAGACCCATAATCCGTGACAATCTCTCTCTCTCTCTCTACAGTGGTATCCAGAGGTGAGGATGACTGGTGGCTACTAGTTGGTAATAAAATATTTCTCCCTCCCTTTCTCCATTACGCCCTCCTCCTCCTCCTCCTCCTCCTCCTCCTCCAACCCCCTCCCCTCTCTCTCTTTCTTTAGTGGTACCCGGAGGTGCGTCACCACTGCCCATCAACCCCTATCATCCTAGTGGGTACTAAGCTGGATCTGAGGGACGAGAAGGAAACCATTGAGAAGCTCAAAGAGAAGAAACTGGCCCCCATCACCTACCCACAAGGCCTAGCGCTGGCCAAGGACGTCGGTAGGTCATTGCATTTAATAATCCATTGCTTTTTATGATGATGGAGTTGTATTTTGTAAAGTACACTGAAGCACTTTGTGTTAACAGTTGACATCAATAGGGTTTTATAAAATACGGTACATATGATTGATTGATATTTTGTTTTCCAAGTGTTCTATGACTGGTATTAAATGAGAGAAGCTGTACCAATCTCTTCAGACTGCATCTCAGATTCATATCTGAGATTAATGTTTACATACAGCATACTGTTCATAGAGAACGAAGTGCCTATCTGAGTTGTCTGCATGTACACAGTATTGATGTCTCTCTCTCTCAATTCAATTTAAGGGCTTTATTGGCATGGAAAACATGTTTCCATTGCCAAAGCAAGTGAAGTAGATAATAAACAAAAGTAAAACAAACAAAAATGAACAGTAAACACTACACAAATTCCAAAAGAATAAAGACATTTCAACAGTGTTGTAACGATGTGCAAATAGTTCAAGTACAAAAGGGAAAATAAGTAAACATAGATATGGGTTGTATTCACAATGGTGTTTGTTCTTCACTGGTTGCCCTTTTCTTGTGGCAACAGGTCACAAATCTAGTAGCTGTGATGGCACACTGTGGTATTTCATCTCTATCTCTCTGTATTCCTCTCTCTCTGTCTCCTTCCCCCTCCCTCCTCATTCTCTCTCTCTTCCTCTCTCCCCCTCTCTCCCTCCTTCCTCCATCTCCAACCCCAGACTCTGTGAAGTACCTGGAGTGTTCTGCTCTGACCCAGCGTGGCCTGAAGACAGTGTTTGACGAGGCTATCAGGGCAGTACTCTGCCCACAGCCAGCCAAGGTCGGGAAGAAGAAATGTCTATTGCTCTAACAGGTGAGAGGGAGGCAGGGAGGGAGAGAGGAGGAGGGGGAAGAAGGGAGAACGAGAGGTAGAGAGGGAAGGAGGAAGAGGGAGGGAAGGAGGTAGGGATGGGGGAGGGAGAGAGAGTGAGAGAGAGGCAGGGCCTCGGCCCACAGCCCACCAAGGTTAGGAAGAAGGGATGCCTGGTTCTCTAACTGATGAGAGAGATAGAGGTTTGGAATCTCTGAAAAAAAAGATGGCTATAGTGGTGGATAAGAGGGTGAGAAAGCTAGAGAGCCTTTACCTGTAGTCTATTTACATTATTCTCACAGTCTGCTGTTGTTGTTGTTTCTCTAGATGCAGCTAAGAGTGAAAACGGACAGCGAACAAACCAGGGAGCAAGATGTTAACTTAAAAAGGCCTTTTAGTTTTACTGTGCTATAAGAAAAAACATTGACTTATGAAAGCCTACATGGTTAAATAAATATAAAATACTATAATTAAGTGATGTTCATTATATTACTAATAATGTTTGGTACGGGTATGTAGTGTATGATATAGGTGCACAATATTCGTAATCTGAATAATATACTGTAATATTTTCCCCTCTACTGTGAAGGTGGTATTTGACCTTGATGTAAGTGCGTCCCAAATGGCACCCTATTCCCTATGTGCACTTTTTACCAGAGTCCTAGTGCACTACATAGGGAATTGGGTGTTAATTGGGACACACAAGAAATTGTGTTGGTATACAATTACACTGCCATGATCATCATCGTTATTATGAGTTGTAGTTTGATGAAGCCATCTGTCCAATGTGTCTTGATCTGTTTCCAACCTCTATATAAAAGGACTGTTAATCTGTATTATCAATCTGGATTAATTGTGTTAATTAATTGATGAATGATAATGAAATTATTAATTGTGTCTTTGGGTAATTGATGGATTGCAGTGAGGTCAACCCTATCCAGTTGTTGGGGTTAGCATGAAGAGAGAGAGGGAGAGAGAGGGGAGAAAGAGAGAGAGATGGGAGAGAGAGAAGAAAGAGAGAGAGAGAGAGAGAGAGAGAGAGAGAGAAAGAGAGAGGGGAGAAAGAGAGAGAGATGGAAGAGAGAGAAGAAAGAGAGAGAGAAGAAAGAGAGAGGGGAGAAAGAGAGAGAGGGGAGAAAGAAAGAGAGAGGGGAGAAAGAGAAAGAGAGGGAAGAAAGAGAGAGAGATGGGAGAGAGAAGAAAGAGAGAGAGAGAAGAAAGAGAGAGGGGAGAAAGAGGGAGATCCAGAGTCAGTAAAACGGTATTGAAAGAAAAGGGTTGAGTGAAAGGCTGTGGCCTGCTTAGAAAGACACACCGGAATTTCAAAGAAGTGCACCTAAAATGGAACTAGTAGTTCTCCCATATAAAAACTAGATTGCAATTGACTAGATTATTCTCAACTGAAGTCTGACAACTCTAATAAGAATCAATGGAAAATCCTCAGCAACGATTCCTTCTTCTCCTTACTAAGACAGCTTTTCTGTAAAATCTGTCTAACCTGATATTTGTTGTTAATAGAACTCTTTTCACCTCTTCTGTCCCCTCTATACTGTATGTCAATGTAATGTTGTGTCTTAAGTATCATAAAATGTGAAGACTTGTTTATCAAATCAATTCTCTATGTGTAATTAATACTACGTGATTGAACTAATCATGTAAACTTAATTAACTAGGAAGTCGGGGCACCACGGAAAATGTTCAGATTACAAGGTTATAATTTTCAGAATATAACTCTTCAGATATTTTAATATCTGATCAATTAGTCTTCTATTAATTAATTATTACATTGTTAATATCAGTCTCATCTGAACGTTGTAAAATTCTTGGTTATCTGCACGAACCCAGCCTCTACTATGAATCATTCATACACAAATTGGCTTAATTAATTATTTACTAACTAACTAAATAATCACAGAAATGCATAACAAACAAACAGTAGATATTGGTTACTAACAATGATAGGAATGAGTCCCTAGTGGGCTAAGCCGACATGATGGCTTGGTAGACAAAGGAAAGGGGGTGTGGACTGAGAAAGAGCGGGAAAAACAACATGGATTCATTACACTCAGTCTATAATTATATTAATTGAAATGCTAATCCTTTGCCCATGAACAGCCGCTCATTCGAAAAGGAATTGCAATTTAAATGTACGCCTGTGTGTCGTTGTTGTCTTCTCTGTTGGAATCCGGTCTGTCTGCTGGAGAGACTCGACAGAGTCTTTCATTGAAGTCACAAAGTCACAAAGGTTTTTGTGGTTAGAATGGATACTTCAGAGTACCATTCAGAAATGTTCTCATAGTGGTTGTCTGTATTCTCGTCCTAGACTTAAGTGATTTCTAGCTGCAGACTAGTAATCATATGTCTAAGATTTGCTCTTATTCTGTAGGGATCGATAGTCTCGATAGTCTCACCATTTCCAGCCGTCTAGCCAATGCTCCACGTGGAATACTCTTGTCCTTTGGTAGAGTTTTAAACCACTTCACACACCAGCGTCACCCGGCATGTTTTGGTCTCAGAAATTCAACCATTTGCAACCTCAGCTCTCGCTGGGTTTTGCTTAGTCTGAAGTGAATTTCATCAGGAGTGGGTTTTATACGTAACAGTAGAAAAGGGTGGTCCATGACGCCTAATGTGACGTCTGGGCTCACGGGGATGTGGCCACTGACTAGTTAATCTTTCCATGAAAATCCATACTCTCATGTTGAAGGTTAATATCACACTACATCTTTTCACACATAGTTTCATGTTTAATCACATACTTTTCACAATATTTAGATGTACACGATCTACACCCAGAAAGGGCCACATCATGACAGTAAACAATACAATAGACACAAAAAGTTGAATAGAGTAGAACTCCTTTAATTGCTCTCAACAATGCATCTAGTTCAGTAATCAGTGAATATAATGTGTCCTAGTTAAGTTTGAGTTAATGTACGGAGATCTAAAATGTCTTTATGGTTTATTGGGATACAGTGATCAGCTTCTACTGTTAATTAAATCCACTGTCAAGGCTTATTCTACTTTGTGTCTATTGTACTGTTTACATTGACATACAGTATAGAGGGGACAGAAGAGGAGAAAAGAGTTCCATTAACAACAAGTATCAGGTTAGACAGATTTTACTGAAAAGCTGTCTTTGTAAGGAGAAGGAATCGTTGCTGAGGATTTCTTATTGATTCTTATTGGAGTTGTCAGGCTTCAGTTGAGAGTAATCTAGTCAATTGCAATCTAGTTTTTAAGTGGCAGTACTACTATACTTAAATGCTCAAACTGTCAGTCTCATGTGGTTTTGTTACTTGGTCTTCCAGCTCTTAATGCCAGTGGTTTCCCAAATCCAAAATGTGTACGCGCAGACATCCATGATAATGCCTGGTAAACGGCATGCTTTTGAAAAGCTTGAGCTATGAACACCATACAGCTGGCTCCCACCAATCACCACACCTCCCCCAGAATCACCCTAAGGGGAGAGAGAGAGAGAGAGAGAGAGAGAGAGAGAGAGAATTTACAGTCAAGCAGTTAGATTTGAATATTTAATCTCGAAAACCATTTATTGTAGTAACAGTTACTAATGCAGCTAATTACTAAACATGATTGATGAGAAAGGGAAATGGAGAGTTTTTTAAATTGTTGTAACTCCTCTAATCTAAGTTAGATGAGCCATAAATGTATCTTAATAGGTGTGTACTCACTGGACAGGTATCCACTGTGTCCCTTTTAGCACAGAAGAAGTGCTCTTTTTTTCATTCTTTCTTTATCATCTTCTTTACCCTTTTTATTTACTCCTTCTATTGTCTCATCCCAGCTCACAACTTTATACCCCGCACACTGCAGAGTGTCTGATTCATCAATTACTGGGGAGACGATAAGGGGAAGTCAGATGGGATTCAATCAAAAACGATTTAAGTATTCACATGATATTACAGGATAAAGTGGTAATATTTACAAAATATATTTAACTATTTTTTAACTAGGCAAGTCAGTTAAGAACAAATTCTTATTTACAATGACGTCCTACCCTGGCCAAACCCGGACGACGCTGGGCCAATTATGCGCCGCCCTATGGGACTCCCAATCACAGCCGGATGTGATGCAGCCTGGATTCGAACCAGGTACTGTAGCGACGCCTCTTGCACTGAGACGCAGTGCATTAGACCGCCAGGAGCCCCATGGTGTCCATTTATTGTTACTTACCATGAAGACATCATTTTTCCCAGTTCCTCCTTAATCCCAGTGGTTAACAGGTATCCACTCTGTAACACTTATTCTAAAACCATTACTTTCCGTGCAAGTTACCAACTTGTGCTGCTATTAAGCACTAGGCATTATGGTAAGTTACAATAACTTAAAACCCTAGACAAAATATCTATAATGTGTTCATCTCACCTTTTTTACCGTCAGAATCCGCTTGGGTGCCACCATAACCTGCAATCTGAACTGTATCACCCAGCTGTCACAAGGTAGGAGTAATGGGTGCGGAGTCAGGCGCAGAGAGCAGAGGATAAGGAAAATCGTCCTTTAACTTCTTAGGGAGCGGCTCCCGAGCTGACGGTTTTGGAGAGTCTGGCATGCCCAAAGTAAAATGCCTCCCACTCAGGCCCAGAAAATAGGATATGCACATAATTTGTACTATTGGATAGGAAACACTGAAATTTCTAAAAGTGTTAACATAATGTTTGTCAGTATAACAGAACTTATTTAGCAGGCAAAAACCTGAGAAAAAAACATCTGGAAATCAGTTTCTGGTGACCTTTGGCTCTGTTAGACCTTATTGAATACATTTGTTAACAGGACTGAGACTTCAGTACCTATGGCTTCCACTAGATGTCAGCAGTCTATATATAATCTGAGAGATTGGAGTAAGCATTGCGAATAGTTACAGGAAATGGCATTGGGACCTGAAATGTCAACAAGTTCTCGGGCGCGAGTCTGGCTGGAGCGCCCCACTTTATTTTACTTATATAAGGTATAGGTGACCATCCGAGTGAAATATTATCGCTAATATTCATAAAAGGATAGCTAAGGATGCATTTTAACTGGTATTTAGTTTGTTTAGGAAAAGTTTATAGGTATATTTGAACGTGTTCTCTTCACGTTTCAATGGGTGATTCGACGTTGGATTTTCTGAACATAACACACCAACCAAACTGAGATTTATGGATATAATAAATGACTTTTTCTAACAAAAGAACCATTGGATGTCTTCATTGGACACTTGGGAAGCCCTCAGCAGAAGTTCTTCAAAAGGTAAGGGATTTGTTTTCGCTGTGAAATGTGTTGTGTGAACCGCAATGGTTTATGAATTTATGCTAATGGAGAAATATTGGAGGTGCTACCCTCAAACAATCAAATGTTGTGCTTTCGCCGTAAAGCCTTTTTGAAATCTGACAACGCTGTGATATTGCCAAGAAGCAGAGCTTTTGATGACTATGCAACACTTGTATATTGATGAATGTTTAATAATTCAACTTTTGGATTTTGAATTTGGCGCTAGCGCCCCACTGCTCCCTAAGTAGTTATTAATTCGGTGCGTAATAATAACGCCAAAACAAAACAGGCGCACTAAAACAAAAGGTGGCCCAAACAGGACACCGAACAAGCAAGATACATGCAACAACCTAACGTCCACCAACAAACAGAGAACAAGCCCGCACAAAAGGAGGCGGGCCTAACCGGCTTAAATAGCCCTAACCAAAAAAACAAGGAACAGGTGCAACCAATAAGGAATAAACAACGAAAAGGAGATCGGTGGCAGCTAGTAGGCCGGTGACGACGACCGCCTCCCGAACAGGCAGAGGAGCCACCTTCGGTGGGAGTCGTGACACCAGCTTTGGTTTAGATGTCTTCCTAGAGCAGGTGAATAAAACAGCTCAATCAGGCTTTCAGAACATTGATTTCTATTTGCAGAAAAAATAATGAATTGCAGAACTGGGATGGGATGAAAAATCTAAGTTAATTGAAATTTAGAGCAGTTTTTGTAGGTGAGTAGCCTAATTTTCCCCTGTATTGCTCTGCAAGACTACCCATCCTCTCTTCATCTAATAGGGCAGCACATTTATTTTCTTCTCATCAGTTCACTGTTCATCTGCCACCATAAAACGTAAACTTGCTTGGCATCAGGGTCATATTAATTTGTGCACACCATCGCAGAAATAGTTTTGCAATAGTTTTGCAAAAACAAAAAGGTTTAGTTATTCCCTACCCGCTGTTTTCCTTTGTTCGGCTTGTGAAGGCCCAGGTGACCCAGGTGTAGTTAAACAGTCAAGAGGATTGACAGGCTTAATCGTTGTCTCCTTGGCAGATTCAGGTAACCTCAGTAGCATGATGTCATGCTGGTCTGGATGAGCATATGTATAAGTCACTTACATTTTTACTGCAGGCTTGACTTGACCGGAGGCTGGATGTTCACCCAGTACTACATACACATGAGGATCCCTGACAGAGAGCAGTAGTCAATAACAGTTGTATAGCAGAGTTCATTTAAAGTAGTTGATAGTTAATAGCAGTAAAACATAAATCTCAATGCTTTCTCTCACACACCAGGGTTGGGGTCAATTCCAGCCAATTCTGGAAGTACGCTGAAATTCCTGTTCCCATTCTCTTCAACAATTTAAAAAAAAAGGAACATTTGGAATTGGGTATATTTTCTGAATTGACTGGAGTTTAAATGGAATTGACCCCAACCCTGTCACACACACACACATTTTAGTCATTTAGCAGACACTCTTATCCAGAGTGACTTACAGTAGTGAATGCATGCATTTTTCACACAACTTTCCCTGGGGACATTCTGAAATTGCATTTCCCCCCCCCAGTTTTATAATGTGATACAAAATAAGTCAACGGTGTGCTTTCGGACCATGCGGATGTCTCCGAGTGGTCAGGTAGGCTGTTTTGGAGAGTTTATCCGACTGGGTTTGAAAAATATAAAAGAATAATGTCCCCCCCCCACTTCTAAAACCAAAGTTGCTCCCCTGCGCACGCACACACACACACCCCGTTACAAATCCCTTTTGCCCCGTAGTCTAGGGGGGATGGAAACAAGACCCGTAACATATATCTCATGCAAATCACCCCAGTGAAAACAAAAATAAAAACACAGACAACTTAAATCTACCATCAAACACTACTGATTTATTCTTAAAACACACAGTAATGGGGTGTGGGGAAAAAGGGGCTGAGCTGGACCCAAGGAAAGAAATAATAAATATACAAAAACCCCTAAAATAATCTACCTGCTTAAAGAACACCTAGCTAACTAACCAATAAAATACAGTGGGGGGTCCGCCCAGTTCTAACTAGGGTATTTAGACAATGGTTTCCTACGGGTTATGTATGCCCAAGGGCGACTTGGCTGGTTACCCCCTTTTCCACCAACAAACAAACAGCAATACAACACAGCAGTACATACTCACAGGATAACAGTCAAATGTGAGATGTAGGCACAAAACAAGAGAGAGAGGGCGCACAAACAAACTAACAGCGACTGATCTTCAGCAAATCCAAAACAGAGATAGAGGTGTGTAGCCTCAAAACAAGAGAGAGAGAGTCAACTGACTGGGTTTTTAAACCAAGGGGATGTGATTGGGTAAGAGAAAAGGTGCAGGTGTGTCTTCTGATTGGTGATTGATGGGCAACTGATGACTGCTGATGAGTGGCACCTGTGACTAGGGCAGAAGGAAAGAAAACAAATACACACACAGGATACCTGTATCCGACACACACACACACACACACACACACACACACACACACACACACACACACACACACACACACACACACACACACACACACACACACACACACACACACACACACACTGTATGGACACAGTGATAGGAAAACATAACTATACAATGAGACTGTCACATAGGCCTACAGTGTCATAGGGCTCTAGCCTAATGTGATTAGTGAGAAATTAGCTTTACATAAAGTAAATACAAGTTGACATGCTAATATTTACATATGTAACATACTTATATTTACTCCTGCGGTTATGTCTGTAATGTCGACAGACATAATAAGTACGCCCCCCACACACACACTTTAGTTGCAGAGATTCAGAGGGCTGCAGTCAATGGAGAGTGCTGCAAATATAAATCTACGCAGATAGAGACCCAGACATAGCAGATAGAGACCCAGACATAGCAGATAGAGACCCGGACATAGCAGATAGAGACCCAGACATAGCAGATAGAGACCCAGACATAGCAGATAGAGACCCAGACATAGCAGATATAGACCCAGACATAGCAGATAGAGCGCCGACAGAGATGGCAGCCTCGCTTCACGTTCTCAGGAAACCATGCAGTATTTTGTTTTTTTTATGTATTACTTCTTACATTGTTACCCCGGAAAATATTAAGTTTATTACATACAACCGGGAGGAACTATTGGATATAAGAGCAACGTCAACTTACCAACATTACGACCAGGAATACGACTTTCCCAAAGAGGATTCTCCTTTCGTTAACCCAAACACAACAATAGACTGGATAGCACCCGGCGACTCAAAGCAATGGCGGCGCCGGAGAAGAGGGTCAAGCTACGTCGACGGGCGCATCGTGCACCTCTCCCGAGTATTTTAATCGCCAATGTACAGTCTCTTGACAACAAAGTAGACGAAATCAGATCAAGGGTTGCCTTTCAGAGAGACATCCGAGACTGCAACGTTCTTTGCTTCACGGAAACATGGCTCACTCAGGACACGTTATCAGAGTCGGTACAGCCACCTGGTTTCTCCACGCATTGCGCCGACAGAAACAAACATCTCTCTGGTAAGAAGAAGGGCGGGGGTGTGTGTCTTATGATTAACGAGACGTGGTGTGATCATAACAACATACAGGAACTCAAGTCCTTTTGTTCACCTGACATAGAATTCATTACAATCAAATGCAGACCGCATTATCTACCAAGAGAATTCTCCTCGATTATAATCACAGCCGTGTACATCCCCCCTCAAGCTGATACATCAACGGCACTGAAAGAAATTCATCGGACTCTATGTAAACTGGAAACCACATATCCTGAGGCTGCATTTATTGTGGCTGGGGATTTTAATAAGGCTAATTTAAGAACAAGGCTCCCGAAATTTTACCAGCATATTGAATGTGCCACCCGGGCTGGTAAAATCCTGGACCACTGTTATTCCAACTTCCGTGATGCATACAAGGCTATTCTCCGCCCTCCTTTCGGCAAGTCTGACCATGACTCCATTTTATTGCTCCCAGCCTACAAACAGAAACTAAAACAGGAAACGCCCGTTCTCAGGTCTGTTCAACGCTGGTCCGACCAATCTGATTCCATGCTGCAAGATTGCTTCGAGCACGTGGACTGGGATATGTTCCGGATAGCATCTGACAACAACATTGATGTATACGCTGATTCGGTGAGCGAGTTTATTAGCAAGTGCATTGGTGATGTTGTACCCATAGCAAATATCAAAATCTTCCCCAACCAGAAACCGTGGATTGATGGCAGTATTCGCGCAAAACTGAAAGCGCGAACCACTGCTTTTAACCAGGGTAAGGCTACCGGAAACATGACTGAATACAAACAGTGTAGCTATTCCCTCCGCAAGGCAATCAAACAAGCTAAGCGTCAATATAGAGACAAAGTAGAGTCACAATTCAATGGCTCAGACACAAGAGGAATGTGGCAGGGTCTACAGTCAATCACGGACTACAAAGAAAACCAGCCCGTCGCGGACCATGACGTCCTGCTCCCAGACAAACTAAACAACTTCTTTGCTCGCTTTGAGGACAATACAGTGCCACCGACACGGCCCGCTACCAAAACCTGCGGGCTCACCTTCACCGCAGCCAATGTGAGAAAAACATTTAAATATGTTAACCCTCGCAAGGCTGCCGGCCCAGATGGCATCCCTGGGCGTGTCCTCAGAGCATGCATGAACCAGCTGGCTGGTGTGTTTACGGACATATTCAATCAGTCCCTATCCCAGTCTGCTGTTCCCACATGCTTCAAGAGGGCCACCATTGTTCCTGTTCCCAAGAAAGCTAAGGTGACTGAGCTAAATGACTATCGCCCCGTAGCACTCACTTCCGTCATCATGAAGTGCTTTGAGAGATTAGTCAAGGATCATATCACCTCCATCCTGCCAGACACCCTGGACCCACTCCAATTTGCTTACCGTCCCAATAGGTCCACAGACGACGCAATCGCAATCACACTGCATACTGCCCTAACCCATCTGGACAAGAGGAATACTTATGTAAGAATGCTGTTCATCGACTACAGCTCAGCATTTAACACCATAGTTCCCTCCAAGCTCGTCATTAAGCTCGAGACCCTGGGTCTCGACTCCAGCCCTGTGCAACTGGGTCCTGGACTTCCTGACGGGCCGGTCCCAGGTGGTGAGGGTAGGAAACAACAGCTCCACCCCGCTGATCCTCAACACTGGGGCCCCACAAGGGTGCGTTCTCAGCCCTCTCCTGTACTCCCTGTTTACCCATGACTGCGTGGCCAAGCACGCATCCAACTCAATCATCAAGTTTGCTGGCGACACTACAGTGGTAGGCTTGATTACCAACAATGACGAGACGGCCTACAGAGAGGAGGTGAGGGCCCTCGGAGTGTGGTGTCAGGAAAATAACCTCTCACTCAATGTCAGCAAAACAAAGGAGATGATCGTGGACTTCAGGAAACAGGAGAGGGAGCACCCCCCTATCCACATCGAGGGGACAGTAGTGGAGAAGGTGGAAAGTTTTAAGTTCCTCGGCGTACACATCACAGACAATTGGTCCACCCACACAGACAGCGTGGTGAAGAAGGCGCAACAGCGCCTCTTCAACCTCAGGAGGCTGAAGAAATTCGGCTTGTCACCAAAATCACTCACAAACTTTTACAGATGCACAATCGAGAGCATCCTGTCGGGCTGTATCACCGCCTGGTACGGCAACTGCTCCGCCCACAACCGTAAGGCTCTCCAGAGGGTAGTGAGGACTGCACAACGCATCACCGGGGTTAAACTACCTGCCCTCCAGGACACCTACACCACCCGATGTCACAGAAAGGCCAAAAAGATCATCAAGGACAACAACCACCCGAGCCACTGCCTGTTCACCCCGCTATCATCCAGAAGGCGAGGTCAGTACAGGTGCATCAAAGCTGGGACCGAGAGACTGAAAAACAGCTTCTACCTCAAGGCCATCAGACTGTTAAACAGCCACCACTAACATTGAGTGGCTGCTGCCAACATACTGACTTAAATCTCTAGCCACTTTATACATAGGAATTGGATGTATACATAGGAATTGGATGTAACAAATGTATCACTAGCCACTTTAAACAATTTTGTATATAATGTTTACGTATCCGACATACTCATATCAAATGTATACACTGTACTCTAAACCATCTACTGTATCTTGCCTATGCCGTTCGGCCATCGACCCAAATCTCTAGCCACTTTAATAATTATAATTGGATGAAATAATGTATCACTAGCCACTTTGAACAATTCCATTTACATAATGTTTACATATCCTACATTACTCATCTCATATATATACAGTGGGGAAAAAAAGTATTTAGTCAGCCACCAATTGTGCAAGTTCTCTCACTTAAAAAGAAAAAAATCCAGAAAATCACATTGTAGGATTTTTTATGAATTTATTTGCAAATTATGGTGGAAAATAAGTATTTGGTCAATAACAAAAGTTTATCTCAATACTTTGTTATATACCCTTTGTTGGCAATGACAGAGGTCAAATGTTTTCTGTAAGTCTTCACAAGGTTTTCGCACACTGTTGCTGGTATTTTGGCCCATTCCTCCATGCAGATCTCCTCTAGAGCAGTGATGTTTTGGGGCTGTCGCTGGGCAACACAGACTTTCAACTCCTCCAAAGATTTTCTATGGGGTTGAGATCTGGAGACTGGCTAGGCCACTCCAGGACCTTGAAATGCTTCTTACGAAGCCACTCCTTCGTTGCCCGGGCGGTGTGTTTGGGATCATTGTCATGCTGAAAGACCCAGCCACGTTTCATCTTCAATGCCCTTGCTGATGGAAGGAGGTCTTCACTCAAAATCTCACAATACATGGCCCCATTCATTCTTTCCTTTACACGGATCAGTCGTCCTGGTCCCTTTGCAGAAAAACAGCCCCAAAGCATGATGTTTCCACCCCCATGCTTCACAGTAGGTATGGTGTTCTTTGGATGCAACTCAGCATTCTTTGTCCTCCAAACACGACGAGTTGAGTTTTTACCAAAAAGTTATATTTTGGTTTCATCTGACATTCTCCCAATCCTCATCTGGATCATCCAAATGCTCTCTAGCAAACTTTAGACGGGCCTAAACATGTACTGGCTTAAGCAGGTGGACACGTCTGGCACTGCAGGATTTGAGTCCCTGGCGGCGTAGTGTGTTACTGATGGTAGGCTTTGTTACTTTGGTCCCAGCTCTCTGCAGGTCATTTATTAGGTCCCCCCGTGTGGTTCTGGGATTTTTGCTCACCGTTCTTGTGATCATTTTGACCCCACGGGGTGAGATCTTGCGTGGAGCCCCAGATCGAGGAAGATTATCAGTGGTCTTGTATGTCTTCCATTTCCTAATAATTGCTCCCACAGGTGATTTCTTCAAACCAAGCTGCTTACCTATTGCAGATTCAGTCTTCCCAACCTGGTGCAGGTCTACAATTTTGTTTCTGGTGTCCTTTGACAGCTCTTTGGTCTTGGCCATAGTGAAGTTTGGAGTGTGACTGTTTGAGGTTGTGGACAGGTGTCTTTATACTGATAACAAGTTCAAACAGGTGCCATTAATACAGGTAATGAGTGGAGGACAGAGGAGCCTCTTAAAGAAGAAGTTACAGGTCTGTGAGAGCCAGAAATCTTGCTTGTTTGTATGTGACCAAATACTTATTTTCCACCATAATTTGCAAATAAATTCATAAAAAATCCTACAATGTGATTTTCTGGATTTGTTTTCCTCATTTTGTCTGTCATAGTTGAAGTGTACCTATGATGAAAATTACAGGTCTCTCTCATCTTTTTAAGTGAGAGAACTTGCACAATTGGTGGCTGACTAAATACTTTTTCCCCCCACTGTATATATATGTGTATATACTGTACTCCATACCATCTACTGCATCTTGCCTATGCCGGTCAGCCATCGCTCATCCATATATTTATATGTACATACTCGTATTCATTTCTTTACTCTTGTGTTTATAAGGTAGTTGTTGTGAATTTGTTAGATTACTTGTTAGATACTACTGCATGGTCGGAACTAGAAGCACAAGCATTTCGTTACACTCGCTTTAACATCTGCTAACCATGTGTATGTGACAAATAAAATTTGATTTGATTTGATTTAGAGACCCAGACATAGCAGATAGAGACCCAGACATAGCAGATAGAGACCCAGACATAGCAGATATAGACCCAGACATAGCAGATAGAGACCCAGACATAGCAGAGAGAGACCCAGACATAACAGATAGAGACCCAGACATAGCAGATATAGACCCAGACATAGCAGAGAGAGACCCAGACATAGCAGATAGAGACCCAGACATAGCAGATAGAGACCCAGACATAGCAGATAGAGACCCAGACATAGCAGATATAGACCCAGACATAGCAGATAGAGACCCAGACATAGCAGAGAGAGACCCAGACATAACAGATAGAGACCCAGACATAGCAGATATAGACCCAGACATAGCAGAGAGAGACCCAGACATAGCAGATAGAGACCCAGATATAGCAGATAGAGACCCAGACATAGCAGATATAGACCCAGACATAGCAGAGAGAGACCCAGACATAGCAGATAGAGACCCAGACATAGCAGATAGAGACCCAGACATAGCAGATAGAGACCCAGACATAGCAGATACAGACCCAGACATAGCAGAGAGAGACCCAGACATAGCAGATAGAGACCCAGACATAGCAAAGTTACTGAAGGAGGATGAGGATGCCATCATAGACATTCATGTATCCTTCGATGGCACTTGGCACAAGAGAGGATTCACTTCCAACTACGGGATAGGTGTGTGCGTTGGTGTTGGTACCAGCGAGCCCTAGAAAATGTTGAAGATTCACCCTGTCACAAAAACCTTGGAGCCTATATATTTTTTAATAGAGCTTGAATGATACCTGTATATCATAAGATGTCAAATGTTAACGTCCTCAAAAGAATGTAGCACGGAGGAACCCAGAATGCAAATGAATGTCTGAACTCTGTAATATGGTCACGATGCCCCAAAACTCTCTTCATGGGCAAAAGCCGCATTGACGGAGCAGCCAGTATGGCAGTAGCCACGTTCAATGAGGGAGCCACTGCTATAACAAATGTGATGAACAAATTGTGGCCTGACAGCACTTTGGTGACACTGGAGCAATCAGAGAGGAGTTGTGAGAGCTGATGCTGCTTCAATGGAGCGTGCCAAGCGTAGGATCAGGTCCCATGACGCAGTTAAGAAAGTAAAGTGTCACCAGCAACAAGGGGCCTTACATATGGGGCAGGCATAGCTGAGTAATGTTCTGCACATTTCAACAGCATTACAAAATCCTTGTATGTGACAAATTGAGCAAAGTGATATGAGAATTTTCCCAAAACTGCATATTTGACAACAGACCAGTATTTAAAGCATATGCTCTACTGCTTGAAACAAATTTATTAAACGTGCTAATGTATTTGTAAAAGGTATATTTGATGTCCATTTGTCAGTTTAGAAGTGATATATGAGTAAGAGTTGAAATAATGTGACATACATGTTCATATTTATGGAAAGTACATTTTAATTGCATTAGCCTATATCCTAAATCGGCCATTTTCTCAAAATGACATGTTCCCGGTGCTGTGCTAACATAATCGTCTTCAAAGGAAGTACTTTCTCATTATTCCACTCACAGGTTCTTAGGTCTTATAGTCAGACTTTTACAGAGGCTTTTTTTAAATATCTTGTGTCATTTTGATTTTAAGTGTCATTTTATGTGTAAATATATGCAAAATATGCATCTGTCAAAAATTTAAATTGTGTTTTTTAAATAATTCCATGAAATTACAATATTTTGATAAACTGATCTGTAAAAGTCCATTGAGTGTCTTATCACAATAAAACAAAAACAACACATTCTGCCTTGAAGCAATGTGTTGAAAAACAGATTCTCGTAATATGCATATTAGGGCATATTTTTACGGACAGTTTGCCTAATTTGCATATTGTATTTTTAAAATATATAAAACTTGTAATTCAATAATATCTTGTATTTTTGTATACTTTCAAAAATCAGTCTGATGAGAGTAAAGAATATATTTTTTTTATTTGCAATCTACTGCAGAGATAGCCTGCAAAGTTCTGTCATACTTTCCAGGTCTATGCCCAAACAGTTCGAGCATCTAATTTTAAAAGTTAATCTCTCCAGAAATAAGTCTCTCACTGTTGCCACCTGTTATAGACCCCCCTCAGCTCCCAGCTGTGCCCTGGACACCATATGTGAATTGATTGCCCCCCATCTATCTTCAGAGTTTGTTCTGTTAGGTCAAACGCTCCCTAAAACACTTCTGCGAGCAGGCCTTTCTAATCGACCTGGCCCGGGTATCCTGGAAGGATATTGACCTCATCCCATCAGTAGAGGATGCCTGGTTGTTCTGTAAAAGTAATTTCCTCACCATCTTAAATAAGCATGCCCCTTAAAAAAATGTAGAACTAAGAACAGATATAGCCCTTGGTTCACTCCAGACCTGACTGCCCTCGACCAGCACAAAAACATCCTGTGGCTTACTGCACTAGCATTGAATAGTCCCCGCGATATGCAACTTTTCAGGGAAGTCAGGCACCAATATACACAGGCAGGCAGGAAAGCAAAGGCTAGCTTTTTCAAACAGAAATATGCATCCTGCAGCTCTAACTCCAAAAAGTTTTGGGACACTGTAAAGTCCATGGAGAACAAGAGCACCTCCTCCCAGCTGCCCACTGCACTGAGGCTAGGAATCACTGTCAACATCGATAAATCCACAATAATCGAGAATTTCAATAAGCATTTCTCTACGGCTGGCCATTCTTTCCTCCTGGCTCCCCCAACCCCGGCCAACTGCTCCGCATACCCCGCAACAACTTGCCAAAACTCCCCAGCTTCTCCTTCATCCAGATAGCAGATGTTCTGAAAGAGCTGCAAAACCTGGACCTGTACAAATCAGCTGGGCTAGACAATCTGGACCCTCTCTTTCTAAAATTATCCGCCACCATTGTTGCAACCCCTATTACCAGTCTGTTCAACCTCTCTTTCGTGTCGTCCGAGATTCATAAAGATTGAAAAGCTGCCGCGGTCATCCCATGAACTTTTTTTGCTCTTTTACACACCAGTATTTCTACTTGCACATCATCATCTGCACATCAATCACTCCACTGTTAATTTGCTAAATTGTAATTACTTCGCTACTATTGGCCTATTTATTGCCTTACCTCCTTAATCCATTTGCACACACTGTACATAGGTTTTTCTATTGTTATTGACTGTACTTTTGTTTATTCCATGTGTAACTCTGTGTTGTTTTTTGTCGCACTGCTTTGCTTTATCTTGGCCAAGTCGCAGTTGTAAATGAGAACTTGTTCTCAACTGGCCTACCTGGTTAAATACGGCTGAAATAAAATTAAGAAAAAATACAAAAAATCCCTATTAGCCTGTGGTGCCTGGCCTTAAGACGCATTATAAGAAGACAAACATGCATGTTACCAATTGAACAACATCTATTGCAGGATAAATCAATGTTAAAGTTTACATAGCTGGCCATATATGGATGTTACATTTTACTTTATGGGTTGGTTATGTAGGCTTCTTCTAACCCATCACTTTCTACTACATATAATAATACGATGCAAATAATATATTTTCATTAATATATATAATTTATAAATAAAACAAATGGATGTAGCAACTACGTATTGCCCCTTTAAGTCTATCAAAAGTGCGTGTTTGAGCATTATTTTCTTTATCAGCATGAATTCGATTGAGCAATAAAAGCCCCACTTTTACTCCATAGGCTGGGATCCACATTATGCAGCTGTTGCAAAATCACATCTTTCACTGGCTGTCCACTGGTTTCAAAAACAATGATTGATAGGCAGCTTTAACTAAGTGCATTAAACCACTATTGGGTTCAAAAACACATTTAGATTTGTGAACAGCAATCCACAACAACCACAATCCTTAAGGCGCAAATAGCTAAATGTAAAACAGCAGTGTGATTCACATCAATGCGGTACAATATGTAGATATCAATAATAAGTTATACCCGCATCGCCGTAGACTACACCACTGCTGTCATCTTTACCTCCAAGCTTTTTAGGGGCCTGTAAAGACACTGTAGGCTTACGTCAGGGGTATCCAACTCATTTTGCTTAGGGGGGAGCATTCAGTCTTCAACAAGATCCAGAGGGTGGCACTAGTAATGTGATACATTTGCACAATATCCATCGTATTGGGAATTTTCAAAGTCAAAGTCACCATTATTAGTCAGTTGTGCAACCGAATGCCTTCAAATGAAATGTGTCTTCCGCATTTAACCCAACCCCTCTGAATCAGGGGGGTTGGGTTAAATCCCTGACTGACATGCTTTCATTTAGGTGATTACTAGAGAGCTAGACAGTCAAGAATCTGTATGAATGTTGGTCCATTATCATTTCTACACAGTTTGATGTGGTTTTAGTCATCTTAAATTGAGATTGTTTTCCCCACACAATTATATATGTGTTTTATAAATCAGAATTAGCTCGGTAATATAGATCATTAAGATGTCTTATCTGCTTAATATGCTTATATGATTAAAACTGTTGAACTCTTGTTATTAGAATGTATCCCTTGGGACTCTGAACAGGTAATCAAATGGCTACCCGGACTATTTGCATTGTGTGCCCCCCCAATCCCTATTTTACGCTGCTGCTACTCTCTGTTTATCATATATGCATAGTCACTTTAACTATACATTCATGTACATACTACCTCAATTGGCCTGACCAACCAGTGCCCCCGCTCATTGGCTAATCGGGCTATCTGCATTGTGTCTCGCCACCCACCAACCCCTCTTCTTACGCTACTGCTACTCTCTGTTCATCATATATGCATAGTCACTTTAACCATATCTACATGTACATACTACCTCAATCAGCCCGACTAACCGGTGCCTGTGTGTAGCCTCGCTACTGTTATAGCCTCACTACTGTATATAGCCTCGCTACTGTTATTTTCACTGTTCTTTTACTGTTGTTTTTATTTATTTACTTACCTATTGTTCACCAAATATATTTTTTGCATTGTTGGTTAGAGCCTGTAAGTAAGCATTTCACTGTAAGGTCTACACCTGTTGTGTTCGGCGCACGTGACAAATAAACTTTGATTTGGTGTTGGCAGTCACACTTCCTCCCTCACATGGGCCTCAGTCACCTGGGGTCCAGAGAGGGGAGAGGTCAGGCTTTTCTATCACTTGTCCCTGGTGCTATGCAGAATATCAGAAAGAGAAGAGGACAGGAGGGAACATTGTCTTCATATGTGAATGTGTCTTTACCTATTTCAAACCATGGGAAGGGATGGCGTGATTAATGGGAAACCAATTAGCAGTCTCCACAATGTCCGTTTGGGGGGGGGGTGCTCTACAAGCTCCCAGTGCCCAAGATGCCAGAGGACCTCCAGTGGAGGGTCATACATGGGGCCCTGGCTACTAACAATTGGTTGGTAGTGTCATGGTTTCTGGACCGGCTGTAGCCTTTTGGGGCCGAGGCCCTAAGCGAGATGTGGTTGGGGGTTCCTCAACTTGCTGGAAAACATTTTACTGGACCCCCTCTTGATGGCGGAGAGAATATTTTAAGTTTAAAGTACATTTCCTGCAATTCTACACATTTTGCCACCGGAAGATGAGACTATTTTGCAATTTTATAACACATTTTATGCAACTGTACTCATTTTGCACTGGGGCAGAGAGAAAACATTTTCAGTTCTACGGCTAATTTCTTGCAATTCTACAGATTTTGCCATGAGTTATGTCATGTTAATATGATATCTGAGTGAGAATGCCTAACAAAATCAGTAGAGGCCCCTCTGGTGTCAGGGCCCCTCGGCATGTGCCCTGCATGCTCGGTAAGTTTTTGGCCATGATTACTACAAGTTTAGATAGCTGGCTAGACTAACTACAAAGCAAAACATTTATTTAATTGTATTATTATAATAATTTTATTTCACCTTTATATAACCAGTTAGGCCAGTTGAGAACAAACTCTCATTTACAACTGCGACCTGGCCAAGATAAAGCAAAGCATTGCGACAAAAACAACAACACAGAGTTACACATAAACAAACGTGCAGTCAATAACACAAAATCTATGTACAGTGTGTGCAAATGTAGACAAGTAGGGTTCTACTCGTCTACATTGCCAAGTGTGTGCAAAACTGTCGTCAAGGCAAAGGGTGGCTACTTTGAAAAATCTAAAATCTAAAATATATTTAGATTTGTTTAACACTTTTTTGGTTACTACATGATTCCATATGTGTTATTTTATAATTTTGATGTCTTCACTATTATTCTACATTATAGAAGGCCAGCATCCCGGAGTCGCCTCTTCGCTGTTGACATTGAGACTGGAGTTTTGCGGGTACTATTTAAGGAACCTGCCAGTTGAGGACTTGTGAGGCGTCTGTTTCTCAAACTAGACACTCTAATGTACTTGTCCTCTTGCTCAGTTGTGCACCAGGACCTCCCACTCCTTTTTATATTCTGGTTAGAGCCAGTTTGCTCTGTTCTGTGAAGGAAGTAGTACACAGCGTTGTACCAGATCTTCAGTTTCTTGGCAATTTCTCGCATGTAATAGCCTTCATTTCTCAGAACAAGAATAGACTGATGAGTTTCAGAAGAAAGTGCTTTGTTTCTGGCCATTTTGAGCCTGTAATCGAACCCACAAATGCTGATGCTCCAGATACTCAACTAGTCTAAGGAAGGACAGTTTTATTGCTTCTTTAATCAGAACAACAGTTTTCAGCTGTGCTAACATAATTGCAAAAAATGATCAATTAGCCTTTTAAAATGATGAACTTGGATTAGCTAACACAACGTGCCATTGGAACACAGGAGTGATGGTTGCTGATAATGGGTTGCTGATAAAAAATCTGCCATTTCCAGCTACAATAGTCATTTACAACATTAACAATGTCTACACTGTATTTCTGATCAATTTGATGTTATTTTAATTGACAAAAAAATTGCTTCTCTTTAAAAAACAAGGACATTTCTAAGTGAACATAAACCCCAAGTGAGAGAAAGAGAGAGAAAGAAATAAAGAAAGTTAGAGAGAGAGAGAGCGAGAGCGAGAGAGAGAGAGAGAGAGAGAGAGAGAGAGAGAGAGAGAGAGAGAGAGAGAGAGAGAGAGAGAGAGAGAGAGATTGATCAAAATCCAGAAAAGGGCAGTTAAGTTCTACAACCACCTAAAAGAAGGCGATTCCCAAACCTTCCATAACAAAGCCGTCACCTACAGAGAGATGAACCTGGAGAAGAGTCCCCTTAGCAAGCTGGTCCAGAGGCCCTGTTCACAAATACAAACAGAGCCTCAGGACTGCAACAGAATTAGACCCAACCAAGTCATGAGAAAACAAAAAGATAATTACTTGACAAAAATTGCAAACTAGAATGTTATTTGGCCCTAAAGGGAGATTACACACTGGCAGAATACCTGACCAGAATACCTGACCCAAGGAAAGCTTTGATATGTTCAGACTCAGTGAGGATAGCCTTGCTATTGAGAAAGGCCACCGAAGGCAGACATGGCTCTCAAGCGAAGCCAGGCTATGTGCACACTGCCCACAAATGAGGTTGAAACTGAGCTGCACTTCCTAACCAAATGTATGACCATATTAGAGAAATATATTCCGCTCAGATTACACAAACAATTAGAAAACAAACCCAATTTTGATAAACACCCATATCTAGTGGATGAAAAACCACAGTGTACCATCACAGCAGCAAGATTCGTGACCTGTTGCCACAAGAAAATGGCAATCAGTGGATAAAAAACACCATTGTAAATACAACCCATATTTATGTTTATTTATTTTAACTATTTTAACTATTTGCACATAATATGATACTTGAAATTTCTTTATTCTTTTGAAACATTTGTGAGTACATTTTTATTGTTTATTCCACTTTTGTTTATTATCTACTTCACTTGCTTTGACAATGTCAACATGTTTCCCATGCCAATAAAGCCCTTGAATGGAAACTGAATTGAATTGAATTGAGAGAGAGAGAGAGAGAGAGAGAGAGAGAGAGAGAGAGAGAGAGAGAGAGAGAGAGAGAGAGAGAGAGAGAGAGAGAGAGAGAGAGAGAGAGAGAGAGAGAGAGAGAGAGAGAGAGAGAGAGAGAGAGAGAGAGAGATGGAGAGACAAATCATGACCCCTCTAAGTGTAGGGAGTAAATGTTGGATGGGCCGAGGAGAGAAGGGGAAGGCAGGGTAAGAGTGGTGACAGAGAGACAGAAAGGCAGAATAAGAGTACAACTCTCTTTTTCACCGGGATTTGTCCCATTTAAGAGCTATTTATGTTTGTTTGAGGTTGTCTTGAGGTTGGCTCAAGGATGTTAGACTGAATCAAAGGCTACAGTCCAATCCTCTACCTTTCTCCCGAAGTGTGCACTTGTACACTTCCCTCGTGGATTTAAAAGGAATGGACTGGTGTGAGGAACATGGTGAAAACTCCCTCCAGCCTTAGTTGCACCAATCCAATGTCTTTAAATGCATGAGTGCACACTTTTGGAAAAGGGTAGAGAATCAGCAAGCTTAGCCTCTTACCTCAGCCAAATGTTTTGTTTACAATTCTACCTCTTTATGTTGACTTTTTCATCAGGAATTGATTGTGTCTGTCAGTTACAGCTTGAGTAGCCTCAAACAACCGGATTCAGTCTGATTTCACCTCAGTGCTTATGCGGATTGCTTTACTCACAGCTACAAATACATGTCACAGTGCTGTACTATAAGTCTGGCAGAACTTGGCAATGTCCCAAATGGCACTCCCTATATAGTACACTTTTTACCAGACACATATGGGACCTGGTCAAATGTAGTGCAATAAATAAGAAATAGGGTGCCATTTTGGACTCATTTTTGTATCTCATAGAACAAACAACAACCAGCTTATTCCAGAACCAATCATTTTAATGGTCACCAGTACAAGCCTTATTAGTGTTAAATGTGTGTTTAGTTCATTCGTTATTTTAAGGAAGTAGTGTCCTAGTTAATGTGTTGCTGGTGAATGTCCAGAGGCATTGTGTTGGTTAAAGCAGAGATTCAATGTCACATGGAATGACGCTGGATCCTGGATTAACACATTACAGTTATAACAAGAATGGAGACAGTTAATGTGGGGTATAAATGATCAACATCCTGGATTAACACACTACAGTTATAACAAGAATGGAGACAGTTAAGGTGGGGTATAAATGATCAACATCCTGGATTAACACATTACAGTTATAACAAGAATGGAGACAGTTAAGGTGGGGTATAAACTATCAACATCCTGGATTAACACACTACAGTTATAACAAGAATGGAGACAGTTAAGGTGGGGTATAAACGATCAACATCCTGGATTAACACACTACAGTTATAACAAGAATGGAGACAGTTAAGGTGGGGTATAAACTATCAACATCCTGGATTAACACACTACAGTTATAACAAGAATGGAGACAGTTAAGGTGGGGTATAAACGATCAACATCCTGGATTAACACACTACAGTTATAACAAGAATGGAGACAGTTAAGGTGGGGTATAAACGATCAACATCCTGGATTAACACACTACAGTTATAAACAAGAATGACCAATGAAATTGAGTTAATCTGAGAACTCTTTTATGGTTTATTAGGATACAATAATTAGCTTTTCTGTTAATCAAATCAAAACTGCCAGTTTTCTTCTTTACTTGCCAATTGTCTTCTTTATCCAATCTTTGTACTCGCAGACATCCATAACGAGTGCCGCTGCAGAACATTCTTCACCATTGTCATCGGCGATGAAGACACCATAGAGCTGGTTCTTATACACCACACCTGCCCCAGAGTCACCTCTACAGGTTTCCACTCCGCACGTTGTGCACAGAAGATGTCTTGATGGGAATTTGCCACTGAGGAGTCACATTTCATAACATCCAGCTCTGCACAATATAGGACTTTGGTGTTGGCAGCAGCAGGTTCTTCAGCAGCAGGTTCCTCAGCAGCAGGTTCCCCAGCGTCAGGTACAGCAGGTGTAGTGGCAGCATAGCCTGCAATCTGAACTGTTTTGAACACTTTTGGTTTAGATATCTTCCCCAAAAGTTTAGAAAGGAAATTTGCACAATCACCAAGATTGATTGGATCAACCCCAGGTCCCGGAACAGCTCCAGGCACAGGAGTTGGTAACTGCAGTAGCATGATGTCATGGGTTTTTCCATTCTTATCTTTATGTATCGACTTCTTTTGGATTTCTACTTGACGTTTCACAGGGCCTGGATGTCCACCTACTTCTGCATACATCTTCCATTCTGGTCCATCAGGCCAACAGCGAGCAGCGGTTAGAAGCCACTTGTTGTTGATCAGAGAACTTCCGCAGATCTTTTCCAATTTTTTCGATGGATTTTTAGCTGTCAAATGGACATGGTATCGCCTTTCAGTGGGACTGCACGTGTTCGCCCCGACGATTCTCTTCTGAATGTCGCCCAATGTGGTCTCTGCCAACATCAGGGAGAGTAGCAGAACACCACTCAGGATCTTCATGGTCTTCATGAACGCTGCACTTTCCAGAGGAAATATCTGTGTTTTTAAACATGTTCTGGCCCTGTATCTCAAAACGTATCCACCAACCAGTGTCCAGCATGCTAATCAACATCATTTGATTGTCTGATTCTTTGGTAAGGTGAGTTTACATATGTAAAATAGATTTATTTGAATGAACCCATAAAGGGGTGTCCAGGTAGCCCAGAGGTTAGAGAGACATGCCTGTTACCCGGTCCGTGTTTCAAATTCTAACTCTGATAGGGTGCGTGTAGGGTGTGTGTGGGGGGCGGGGGGTTACTTGACCACTAAACTGCTCCAAGGGGCCACAACGTAGCTGACCCTGCCTTCCAACTCCTTATTGTGTGTGTGTGTGTGTGTGTGTGTGTGTGTGTGTGTGTGTGTGTGTGTGTGTGTGTGTGTGTGTGTGTGTGTGTGTGTGTGTGTGTTTTTCCTGGGGGATTGCAAAATAAACTCAATAATAAACTACCTGTAAAATAACATAATTGTAGTTATACTCAACTGCATCCCTAAATACTAACTTTTTGAGAGTGACATGAAAAGGAAAAACATGCCAGTTATAGCCAGTGACGGCCTACTAATTGTGCCCAGAGCTTTCCCCCCAGGTCAAATGCTCAGGAAAACCTTGGCGACCTAGTCATGATGCATAACCAGAGATATAGTATGTGCCAGAAACAAAAAGAAGAACAAAATAATGCATATAAGGCCTGAGACTAATCAATTCCCCCTGGGGATTGAAGTAAAGTTCAATTCAGTTGGTGTCTTCAGTTTAACTTTTGGAACTGACACAAGTCATAGCCATAGCCTACTTGGCTTTTTGTCTGGCTCTTTGTATGCAAATGATCTCTCTGAGGAATAGTTGTGCCGAAGACTCCAACGGACACTAAATGTTTACGACAGGAGAAGTTTTGCATTATACCGCAGAGGTGTAACTGAAATATGCTGGGTGAATTAGAGCTATTGAGTCTCATCATAAAACATCTATTCAACTCTTTGGACTTTATACCTTCTTATCAAAACCTCCTCAGGCAGCAAACCAGATTAAAAAAACTCTCTATGCTATGCTAACACTCTATGCTATCATTCTATATCACATTTCAGTTGGTATTTGAATATTGATACAACTTCCACTGAACTTTATATGTGACCATAAAATTATCTGTTTGACTAAAGGTGCGTAACGGCATATGGCTCCACCACGAAAGTGAATCTATGCAAACTTTTGACAGTTGACACCAAACGTCAATGTGACCATCGATGTTGAAGTCTGTAAACGTAACTGCCAGGATCAAATTGTGGATTTCTTGCATGAAAAGCCAGCATCTTCACCATTAGACCAAGAGACAATAGGAGTAAATCCCCTTGGTCTGAAGGGTGACATTTTGGGAAAACAAGTCTCAGGCAGAGCTGTACTCATCACGAGAGCGTAATTCCAAATCGTGTCCACTACATAAAGACATGAAACATAATACTTGTAGCAGAACGTGAGGAGGTGTGCTGCCATTGACCAAAAATAGGCTCTACGTTTCTACTACAGAGGCTCGTGACACAGGGGCAAATTTCAAAACAAAATCGCTTTTATTGTCGATAAAGTTACAACCTAAATTATGTCTTTAAGAATTCAGCTTTAATGTTCAGCCATCAAACTTGCAAACACATCTACCCGCCCTCTCTGTAAAAAAATCCTCTAACCATAGTCACCCAAACTATGCCTGACTTTATTGCCCTGCAAAGAGCTGGATGGGCTCACCATTGTTATCAGTCACTCTGCCCCTTACATTTTCACACCTCTGCTTCTAGAACACTGCCTGGGCAAGTCTCCTGTCCTGACCAGAGTGAACAAACCTTGCTAATCAAAGACCCTATCTGGGGAAGGAGAACCCCCACTCCGTCGCGGAACCCTCAGTGGTCTTCAAGAGTGCAGGTTGAGGAAATCTCTGTAAACTCCTGCACTCCACGCCAACTTACCAACTGGACGTTTCCTGCATGGTCAAGCATTTTCCTAGACTTTCCCAAACATCTGTAAGGCCTAACCAGCAGAGGGAGCCATCGCCTGAGTACTGACTGTGCTCCACTTCCCCCTGGCTTCCTCTGCACCAATTTCCTGTTTGTTGACTATTTAACCTGTAAACCATGCATGGACTCTTTGCGAAGTATTGCCAGTTACCCTGCCTTACCGAGCGTTCTGATTACCTGTTGACTGATGTTTACGTTACGATCTTTTGCCTGCCTACTGACCTATGCCTATTGGATTACCCCTTTGGTTGACGACAAATCTGACTGCTTCCCTGGTTTTGACCCTCTGCCAGCCTTATCGTATATGTTCCCGCAACCTGCCCTGAATAAACTTCCGCACATGGATTCTAACTCTGCCTCAGCGTATTCGTTACAACATCATTGTCATGTGATAGGATGGAACATTGTCTTCATATGTGAATGTGTCTTTACCTATTTCAAACCATGTGAAGGGATGGCGTGATTAATGGGAAATTTTACTGGACCCCCTCTTGATGGCGGAGAGAATATTTTAAGTTTAAAGTATATTTCCTGCAATTCTACACATTTTGCCACCGGAAGATGAGACTATTTTGCAATTTTATAACACATTTTATGCAACTGTACTCATTTTGCACTGGGGCAGAGAGAAAACATTTTCAGTTCTACGGCTAATTTCTTGCAATTCTACAGATTTTGCCATGACTTATGTCATGTTAATATGATATCTGAGTGAGAATGACTAACAAAATCAGTAGAGGCCCCTCTGGTGTCAGGGCCCCTCGGCATGTGCCCTGCATGCTCGGTAAGTTTTTGGCCATGATTACTACAAGTTTAGATAGCTGGCTAGACTAACTACAAAGCAAAACATTTATTTAATTGTATTATTATAATAATTTTATTTCACCTTTATATAACCAGTTAGGCCAGTTGAGAACAAACTCTCATTTACAACTGCGACCTGGCCAAGATAAAGCAAAGCATTGCGACAAAAACAACAACACAGAGTTACACATAAACAAACGTGCAGTCAATAACACAAAATCTATGTACAGTGTGTGCAAATGTAGACAAGTAGGGTTCTACTCGTCTACATTGCCAAGTGTGTGCAAAACTGTCGTCAAGGCAAAGGGTGGCTACTTTGAAAAATCTAAAATATATTTAGATTTGTTTAACACTTTTTTGGTTACTACATGATTCCATATGTGTTATTTTATAATTTTGATGTCTTCACTATTATTCTACAATATAGAAGGCCAGCATCCCGGAGTCGCCTCTTCGCTGTTGACGTTGAGACTGGAGTTTTGCGGGTACTATTTAAGGAACCTGCCAGTTGAGGAATTGTGAGGCGTCTGTTTCTCAAACTAGACACTCTAATGTACTTGTCCTCTTGCTCAGTTGTGCACCAGGACCTCCCACTCCTTTTTATATTCTGGTTAGAGCCAGTTTGCTCTGTTCTGTGAAGGAAGTAGTACACAGCGTTGTACCAGATCTTCAGTTTCTTGGCAATTTCTCGCATGTAATAGCCTTCATTTCTCAGAACAAGAATAGACTGATGAGTTTCAGAAGAAAGTGCTTTGTTTCTGGCCATTTTGAGCCTGTAATCGAACCCACAAATGCTGATGCTCCAGATACTCAACTAGTCTAAGGAAGGACAGTTTTATTGCTTCTTTAATCAGAACAACAGTTTTCAGCTGTGCTAACATAATTGCAAAAAATGATCAATTAGCCTTTTAAAATGATGAACTTGGATTAGCTAACACAACGTGCCATTGGAACACAGGAGTGATGGTTGCTGATAATGGGTTGCTGATAAAAAATCTGCCATTTCCAGCTACAATAGTCATTTACAACATTAAAAATGTCTACACTGTATTTCTGATCAATTTGATGTTATTTTAATTGACAAAAAAATAGCTTCTCTTTAAAAAACAAGGACATTTCTAAGTGAACATAAACCCCAAGTGAGAGAAAGAGAGAGAAAGAAATAAAGAAAGTTAGAGAGAGAGAGAGAGAGAGAGAGAGAGAGAGAGAGAGAGAGAGAGAGAGAGAGAGAGAGAGAGAGAGAGAGAGAGAGAGAGAGAGAGAGATTGATCAAAATCCAGAAAAGGGCAGTTAAGTTCTACAACCACCTAAAAGAAGGCGATTCCCAAACCTTCCATAACAAAGCCGTCACCTACAGAGAGATGAACCTGGAGAAGAGTCCCCTTAGCAAGCTGGTCCAGAGGCCCTGTTCACAAATACAAACAGAGCCTCAGGACTGCAACAGAATTAGACCCAACCAAGTCATGAGAAAACAAAAGATAATTACTTGACAAAAATTGCAAACTAGAATGTTATTTGGCCCTAAAGGGAGATTACACACTGGCAGAATACCTGACCAGAATACCTGACCCAAGGAAAGCTTTGATATGTTCAGACTCAGTGAGGATAGCCTTGCTATTGAGAAAGGCCACCGAAGGCAGACATGGCTCTCAAGCGAAGCCAGGCTATGTGCACACTGCCCACAAATGAGGTTGAAACTGAGCTGCACTTCCTAACCAAATGTATGACCATATTAGAGAAATATATTCCGCTCAGATTACACAAACAATTAGAAAACAAACCCAATTTTGATAAACACCCATATCTAGTGGATGAAAAACCACAGTGTACCATCACAGCAGCAAGATTCGTGACCTGTTGCCACAAGAAAATGGCAATCAGTGGATAAAAAACACCATTGTAAATACAACCCATATTTATGTTTATTTATTTTAACTATTTTAACTATTTAACTACATAATATGATACTTGAAATTTCTTTATTCTTTTGAAACATTTGTGAGTACATTTTTATTGTTTATTCCACTTTTGTTTATTATCTACTTCACTTGCTTTGACAATGTTAACATGTTTCCCATGCCAATAAAGCCCTTGAATGGAAACTGAATTGAATTGAATTGAGAGAGAGAGAGAGAGAGAGAGAGAGAGAGAGAGAGAGAGAGAGAGAGAGAGAGAGAGAGAGAGAGAGAGAGAGAGAGAGAGAGATGGAGAGACAAATCATGACCCCTCTAAGTGTAGGGAGTAAATGTTGGATGGGCCGAGGAGAGAAGGGGAAGGCAGGGTAAGAGTGGTGACAGAGAGACAGAAAGGCAGAATAAGAGTACAACTCTCTTTTGCACCGGGATTTGTCCCATTTAAGAGCTATTTATGTTTGTTTGAGGTTGTCTTGAGGTTGGCTCAAGGATGTTCGACTGAATCAAAGGCTACAGTCCAATCCTCTACCTTTCTCCCGAAGTGTGCACTTGTACACTTCCCTCGTGGATTTAAAAGGAATGGACTGGTGTGAGGAACATGGTGAAAACTCCCTCCAGCCTTAGTTGCACCAATCCAATGTCTTTAAATGCATGAGTGCACACTTTTGGAAAAGGGTAGAGAATCAGCAAGCTTAGCCTCTTACCTCAGCCAAATGTTTTGTTTACAATTCTACCTCTTTATGTTGACTTTTTCATCAGGAATTGATTGTGTCTGTCAGTTACAGCTTGAGTAGCCTCAAACAACCGGGTTCAGTCTGATTTCACCTCAGTGCTTATGCGGATTGCTTTACTCACAGCTACAAATACATGTCACAGTGCTGTACTATAAGTCTGGCAGAACTTGGCAATGTCCCAAATGGCACTCCTATATAGTACACTTTTTACCAGACACATATGGGACCTGGTCAAATGTAGTGCAATAAATAAGAAATAGGGTGCCATTTTGGACTCATTTTTGTATCTCATAGAACAAACAACAACCAGCTTATTCCAGAACCAATCATTTTAATGGTCACCAGTACAAGCCTTATTAGTGTTAAATGTGTGTTTAGTTCATTCGTTATTTTAAGGAAGTAGTGTCCTAGTTAATGTGTTGCTGGTGAATGTCCAGAGGCATTGTGTTGGTTAAAGCAGAGATTCAATGTCACATGGAATGACGCTGGATCCTGGATTAACACATTACAGTTATAACAAGAATGGAGACAGTTAATGTGGGGTATAAATGATCAACATCCTGGATTAACACACTACAGTTATAACAAGAATGGAGACAGTTAAGGTGGGGTATAAATGATCAACATCCTGGATTAACACATTACAGTTATAACAAGAATGGAGACAGTTAAGGTGGGGTATAAACTATCAACATCCTGGATTAACACACTACAGTTATAACAAGAATGGAGACAGTTAAGGTGGGGTATAAACTATCAACATCCTGGATTAACACACTACAGTTATAACAAGAATGGAGACAGTTAAGGTGGGGTATAAACGATCAACATCCTGGATTAACACACTACAGTTATAACAAGAATGGAGACAGTTAAGGTGGGGTATAAACGATCAACATCCTGGATTAACACACTACAGTTATAACAAGAATAGAGACAGTTAAAGTGGGGTATAAACGATCAACATGCTGGATTAACACACTACAGTTATAAACAAGAATGACCAATGAAATTGAGTTAATCTGAGAACTCTTTTATGGTTTATTAGGATACAATAATTAGCTTTTCTGTTAATCAAATCAAAACTGCCAGTTTTCTTCTTTACTTGCCAATTGTCTTCTTTATCCAATCTTTGTACTCGCAGACATCCATAACGAGTGCCGCTGCAGAACATTCTTCACCATTGTCATCGGCGATGAAGACACCATAGAGCTGGTTCTTATACACCACACCTGCCCCAGAGTCACCTCTACAGGTTTCCACTCCGGCACGTTGTGCACAGAAGATGTCTTGATGGGAATTTGCCACTGAGGAGTCACATTTCATAACATCCAGCTCTGCACAATATAGGACTTTGGTGTTGGCAGCAGCAGGTTCTTCAGCAGCAGGTTCCTCAGCAGCAGGTTCCCCAGCGTCAGGTACAGCAGGTGTAGTGGCAGCATAGCCTGCAATCTGAACTGTTTTGAACACTTTTGGTTTAGATATCTTCCCCAAAAGTTTAGAAAGGAAATTTGCACAATCACCAAGATTGATTGGATCAACCCCAGGTCCCGGAACAGCTCCAGGCACAGGAGTTGGTAACTGCAGTAGCATGATGTCATGGGTTTTTCCATTCTTATCTTTATGTATCGACTTCTTTTGGATTTCTACTTGACGTTTCGCAGGGCCTGGATGTCCACCTACTTCTGCATACATCTTCCATTCTGGTCCATCAGGCCAACAGCGAGCAGCGGTTAGAAGCCACTTGTTGTTGATCAGAGAACTTCCGCAGATCTTTTCCAATTTTTTCGATGGATTTTTAGCTGTCAAATGGACATGGTATCGCCTTTCAGTGGGACTGCACGTGTTCGCCCCGACGATTCTCTTCTGAATGTCGCCCAATGTGGTCTCTGCCAACATCAGGGAGAGTAGCAGAACACCGCTCAGGATCTTCATGGTCTTCATGAACGCTGCACTTTCCAGAGGAAATATCTGTGTTTTTAAACATGTTCTGGCCCTGTATCTCAAAACGTATCCACCAACCAGTGTCCAGCATGCTAATCAACATCATTTGATTGTCTGATTCTTTGGTAAGGTGAGTTTACATATGTAAAATAGATTTATTTGAATGAACCCATAAAGGGGTGTCCAGGTAGCCCAGAGGTTAGAGAGACATGCCTGTTACCCGGTCCGTGTTTCAAATTCTAACTCTGATAGGGTGCGTGTAGGGTGTGTGTGGGGGGCCGGGGGTTACTTGACCACTAAACTGCTCCAAGGGGCCACAACGTAGCTGACCCTGCCTTCCAACTCCTTATTGTGTGTGTGTGTGTGTGTGTGTGTGTGTGTGTGTGTGTGTGTGTGTGTGTGTGTGTGTGTTTTTCCTGGGGGATTGCAAAATAAACTCAATAATAAACTACCTGTAAAATAACATAATTGTAGTTATACTCAACTGCATCCCTAAATACTAACTTTTTGAGAGTGACATGAAAAGGAAAAACATGCCAGTTATAGCCAGTGACGGCCTACTAATTGTGCCCAGAGCTTTCCCCCCAGGTCAAATGCTCAGGAAAACCTTGGCGACCTAGTCATGATGCATAACCAGAGATATAGTATGTGCCAGAAACAAAAAGAAGAACAAAATAATGCATATAAGGCCTGAGACTAATCAATTCCCCCTGGGGATTGAAGTAAAGTTCAATTCAGTTGGTGTCTTCAGTTTAACTTTTGGAACTGACACAAGTCATAGCCATAGCCTACTTGGCTTTTTGTCTGGCTCTTTGTATGCAAATGATCTCTCTGAGGAATAGTTGTGCCGAAGACTCCAACGGACACTAAATGTTTACGACAGGAGAAGTTTTGCATTATACCGCAGAGGTGTAACTGAAATATGCTGGGTGAATTAGAGCTATTGAGTCTCATCATAAAACATCTATTCAACTCTTTGGACTTTATACCTTCTTATCAAAACCTCCTCAGGCAGCAAACCAGATTAAAAAACTCTCTATGCTATGCTAACACTCTATGCTATCATTCTATATCACATTTCAGTTGGTATTTGAATATTGATACAACTTCCACTGAACTTTATATGTGACCATAAAATTATCTGTTTGACTAAAGGTGCGTAACGGCATATGGCTCCACCACGAAAGTGAATCTATGCAAACTTTTGACAGTTGACACCAAACGTCAATGTGACCATCGATGTTGAAGTCTGTAAACGTAACTGCCAGGATCAAATTGTGGATTTCTTGCATGAAAAGCCAGCATCTTCACCATTAGACCAAGAGACAATAGGAGTAAATCCTTGGTCTGAAGGGTGACATTTTGGGAAAACAAGTCTCAGGCAGAGCTGTACTCATCACGAGAGCGTAATTCCAAATCGTGTCCACTACATAAAGACATGAAACATAATACTTGTAGCAGAACGTGAGGAGGTGTGCTGCCATTGACCAAAAATAGGCTCTACGTTTCTACTACAGAGGCTCGTGACACAGGGGCAAATTTCAAAACAAAATCGCTTTTATTGTCGATAAAGTTACAACCTAAATGATGTCTTTAAGAATTCAGCTTTAATGTTCAGCCATCAAACTTGCAAACACATCTACCCGCCCTCTCTGTAAAAAAATCCTCTAACCATAGTCACCCAAACTATGCCTGACTTTATTGCCCTGCAAAGAGCTGGATGGGCTCACCATTGTTATCAGTCACTCTGCCCCTTACATTTTCACACCTCTGCTTCTAGAACACTGCCTGGGCAAGTCTCCTGTCCTGACCAGAGTGAACAAACCTTGCTAATCAAAGACCCTATCTGGGGAAGGAGAACCCCCACTCCGTCGCGGAACCCTCAGTGGTCTTCAAGAGTGCAGGTTGAGGAAATCTCTGTAAACTCCTGCACTCCACGCCAACTTACCAACTGGACGTTTCCTGCATGGTCAAGCATTTTCCTAGATTGGTACCTGAAAAGTCTCAGCCATCTTACAGCCCGTCCACCACATTTAAAGATAACAATTTACCTGGACCAATCATGACTCTGTTGGTGTTTTTAAAGAAATTATGCTTTGCTTCATAGCGCATGCACCAGCTAGGCAAAACTGGTCCCATTTTAAGCATACATGTGGGGTAATGCACCATAAAATGATGCTTCGGTAGCAGCCTCTTTTTTGGAAACACTTGCTTGAATAACCTGTGGTGCTCTGCGATTAAAAAAAAATGTATACCCTTTGATATCATTGGAGAAAATACAATGTTTACTATCTGAAGCAACAGCAAATACCAGTGTAGATCATTTGGACTAACTAAGCCTCCAAAGATAAGTGGCAGATTGAAGTAAACTACAGGACTGGATAGCATTTAACCCCAAGTCATTAGAGTCCTCTCCTAACTTCACTACAGGAGGTTTGTTGTTGCGCTCCATGTAACCATAGTTAAAGCTCTTTATTTAATTTGACGTTGTGTACTATCAACTGCAGTATTAGCAGTTGTATTTCATATTGTGCCACTCCCTCCAAGATATCATGCATAATATCGACAGAGAAGTTCACATATTGGAGTTTAGAATGCAAGAAGGTTTAACACCATCACATTGGGAAGACTGGGATTTATCTCCTGTTTTTGGCAGTGTTCTGCATGCTGTGCTCGAGTTCGTATAACCATCTTGGTGAATCTTCATCAAATTCAGTCTGAAAGTCCTCTTTCTCAGCAAGACAAAAGCGGCAACAAAACCAAGGTTGTCACCTGTAACTTGGACAATAGTTCCATATACTGGTTGATCATACAAGGGGACCATAATTCCATCCCTTTCAAGTACTTTAATATCCTGCACAATTGGATCAAGTATTTTCTAAAGGCCATATGTTAACATCTTGGGCATGAAATAAAGTACCCAAATGAATATTATGCAGAAATGAGTTGAACTTGAGGAAAACTAATTTATGTATTCCCTGTTTTGATCCAAGAGGATTTGCAGTTTCAAAATCATAGAAAAGCTGTATCTGAATTGCATGCTTCTGTTTTTAAAATAGAGCATGGCACTTGAACAGATCTCCATCACACAAGTCAAAGTTTACTTGAACTGGAATCAGTCTGCATCACCTCCTTTATATTAGGGTGTTTGTAAATAAACTGTAATGTTTTCAAAATTGGGATGTAAACAAATGTATCAGTAACAACAATTTGATCATAGCCTCCAGTAGTCCGATTGCGTTGTGTATCAAATCTTGTACCAAGAACAAATTCAACTGGGTCTACCCTTCCCCACTTTTCTGTAAAACACAGTCTTCTCTTACTTTCAGAATTTAATACACCAAAAGGATTACAAAAAATCAAAACACTGATCAATTTTACACTCAATGTCACTTTTAATAGGCTCCTGTATAGACAGACACTTCTTCACAGCTTCTTTAGCTTGAATATGATTATCATCATCAATCTCTTCCATGGAAATTACCAAAGAGTTAATGGTTGTTTCACCTACACCTGCCACTAAGTTCAGCTATGGTTGCAGCGCAGCTGTCTACAAGACTTATTGACAAGGACTGGGTCAGAAGGGAAACTTATCGATGGCAAGTCATCAAAATGACTTACTGCTACATATTCAGCTGTAGAGGGGCCTTCACCATGATCAGAACAAGTTCATGTGCTTTATAAAGATGCTTTCTGAACCCAGAAAAAGTGCCAGCCTGACCGCATTTAAGATGAAATGTCTTTCCTGGACAAAGTCCGTGGACCAACTTCAAGTGTTTTGTCAAGGAATTAGCATTTCCCTGGGGGCTTCTGCAGCAAAGACAACATTTTAGATGAATGACATGAAAAAGTTGTGAAATTATAAAAGGTTATTTCCGCTGTGTTTTAACCCTTTGCAACTTCAAAACTGTTAGTAACTCAGTGCAGCATCCGAGACCTCAACTCTGCAACCCTTGGATTAACTTTAGTGGTATCAACATCAATTTCATAAATTGTGGTTTGCAAGAAGTTGTACACATTTACCAGATCCTGGATGTACGAGGTACCAAAGACAAAATGAGCTATGAAATTCCCATCAAAACAGGCAAGAGAGTCTGGTGACTTACAAAGCTATTGCATGTTTGTCAATCACAATGAAGTTCTTGTGAATCCCACTCCTCTGGATCCCCACGGCAAGCAGATAGGGTTGAAGCCTTTCCATGATGCTCTCCAGATGCCCCTGGATGCTGGTCCCAGTCTGTGACACAATAACTTCATTAGTGTTCTATTTAAATGAATCACGGTTCACAGTTTGTGAAAATGTAAATTACAGCTACACATGATTTTACCATGATTTGTCCATATCATTAAAAGTAGTTATTAGGATTAAGGACAGAACAGGAAACCTCACCTTGATAAACTTCACAATGTGGTTACTGGCGTGTCTGGCTGAGATTATCCCTGGTCTCTTGCGGCCATGAGGTGATAGTGGCAGAAGGTGGACAAGGACCAAAATGGAGGACTTGTCACTGTTCCACCCTGAAAGCACAAATTTTCACTGAAAGTTACATCATTCCATTTTGCTTTCAAAAACAATGCTCCCTTTCATTAGTATAATACTTTTATTCCAGCATACCATTTTCCACTTCTGTTGTGGATTCAGCATTTTGAACCAGGTCTTGTAGGTCGCCTGTCTGTGTGAGGCCACGGCTTTGGTCAATGACTTTCTGCTTGTAGAGAGTAGGCCACTTCTCCAGGAACTTTGCAGAGGTTGCATCACCAAACAGCATACTAAAATATTGCTCAATCTGCAGACAAGATGGAATAAGTCAAGACAGAACAGTAAACATTATGGTGTGGCACTATCATCATGTAATATATCACAGTCCTAATCAGAAAACACATTTTATTTTATAAGCATTCCTTTATTTAACCAGGTAGGCAAGTTGAGAACAAGTTATAATTTACAAATGCGACCTGGCCAAGATAAAGCAAAGCGGTTCGACACATACAACAACAGAGTTACACATTGAGTAAACAAACATACAGTCAATAATAACGTAGAAAAACAAGTCTATATACAATGTGTACAAATAAGGTAAGATAAGGAAGGTAAGGCAATAAATAGGCCATGGTGGCGAAGTAATTACAATATAGCATTTATATTGTGTTTAAAGCTAGTGAGGGAGATAAGTGTCTCCAGTTCAGTGATTTTTGTAGTTTGTTCCAGTCATTGGCAGCAGAGAACTGGAAGGAAAGGCGGCCAAAGGAGGAATTGGCTTTGGGGGTGACCAGTGAGATATACCTGCTGGAGCGTGTGCTACAGGTGGGTGCTGCTATGGTGACCAGCGAGCTGAGATAAGGCGGGGCTTTACCTAGCAGGGACTTGTAGATGACCTGGAGCCAGTGGGTTTGGCAATGAGTATGAAGCGAGGGCCAGCCAACGAGAGCGTACAGGTCGCAGTGGTGGGTAGTATATGGGGCCTTGGTGACAAAACAGATGGCACTGTGATAGACTGCATCCAATTTGTTGAGTAGAGTGTTAGAGGCTATTTTGTAAATTACATTGCCAAAGATCGGCAGGATAGTCAGTTTTACGAGGGTATGTTTGGCAGCATGTGTGAAGGATGCTTTGTTGCGAAATAGGAAGCCAATTCTAGATTTAATTTTGGATTGGAGATGTTTGATGTGAGCCTGGAAGGAGAGTTAACAGTCTATCCAGACCCATAGGTATTTGTAGTTCTCCACATATTCTAAGTCAGAACCGTCCAGAGTAGTTGGACGGGCGGGCAGGTGCGGGCAGCGATCTGTTGAAGAGCATGCATTTAATTGTCCTGACAGTTTCAAGGAAAGGTAGACAAAAATTCACATACCATTCCTGCTACGCCTTGGAATCTTGGAAACACTGAATATTTCAGAGGACTTCACTGGGTCATGAACCATCTTTTGCCGATAGGCGAACGTCTGCTTTATCTTCTCCTTTACAATTGCTTCATCAGCTGTATGCTTCATCAGTGCAATGGCCTCAACACAGGCTTCCTGTTGTAGGACAGTTTCTCTCTGAAAGGGTGACATGGTGAAACCTTTACAGATTACTGGGTTTGTCTGCTCTATACAAGTATACAATATTTTCATATAAAGATTTTAAAAAACAAGGCACGGAAACTCTGCAAGGATGGCCATACATGCAGTTATGTCACCAGATGAAAAGTAGGATTTATTTGACTCAGAAACAAAATTAATACAAAGAAATACTAAAAGAGTAAGAGACTAAGAAACACTTGCTTATACAGATGTTCACATACAATTATTCTCTGGTCATGTGTCATGAATGAGACTAACCACAATGAACATCCCTTGCACGTCAATGACTGACGCATGGTCTTCTGTCGTCCCTCTGATGCTTCCCTTTGAACAAATTTTGTCTCTATGCTAGATAGCCACTCCCATCTTCTGCATTGTAATAGTGCTCCTAAAGCAAAGTATAAAAACATCACCCAACAGTAAAACAACATTTCAAATAGTGACATTCTGGAAAAATTGTAAGGTGTAAGAGTCCCAGAGAGTTAAGGTTAGACTTCGTTTTTAATGTACTTACAAAACCAAACTTGCTCCTAGGATCGGCCAGGTATGGGAACAAGGCAATGATGCCGTTTGCGTAGCCCTCTAACTTTTTAGCCTTGAAGGACTTGTCCTAGACACACACACACTTTACTGTTGGAGATGCAAACAAAAGTATTGATGTGTAAATCACAACTTCAGCTGAAAATTGTGTTCGGTGGTAAGGCATGTAATGAGTATGACATATACCCATGTTCACTGGTCATTTGTGCAACCAATATCTTGTCTTCTGCTATCTGTTAGGCTTTTTGTCCGAGCATACTCATTCTCGTTCTCCTCTCCTCCAGGTTTGTTCTTCAGAATGTCTTCAATCATCTAAGCTGGAGTAATTTAAAAAAGGAACATTAACACTTTTAACAGCAATGAAATCGTTTGATGTCATTTATCACTCAATCTTCAAGTCTGGCATTTGTTTAAACGGGAAATTTCCAGTACTTACATGAGATAGACGATTATCCTCAGCTGTCTTTCTTGTAGCAGGACTCTGCTGCAATAGAATGGTGTCATCGGAGTCCCCCTCATTGTCTCCACTGTATTTTGATAAGGAGCTGCTTGCAGAGGATGTCAACGGATCTAGCAATCATGTTAGCTGGTGTGATTAACACTAATTATAACACAATGTAGGTGGAAACATCCATCATAATTAGAGGACTTTTGTTAATGACAAGCGGAATGCAAAAATGTAACATTTTGAATTGATTAGATCCACTACTGTTCTAAAAGGGGTGGGAGAGGTGAGCACAGAAACAAAGACCATGTAAAAAAAATCCAAATGAGAAAAGAAATCAGCAGATATATCTGCTTGTCTCACATATTCAGAACATGTGTTAGGCTAGCTAGGACTGTATGGATGAATGTGAAGCTCTAAGCTAATAAGCAACTCACCATCAGGAATTGGGTCTTGGGGTAAACAAATCTCCAGCACACCAAGGTCTTGTTTCTTTAGAAGAAAATCAAACACCTCCTCATCTAGTTCAGTCGTTGATTCATCGTAGACTTTTAAGTCCAAGGTTGGAATGTCAAATGTATTGGCAACTGTGAAGACAAAATAAGACTGCATAACCTTATGGATTAAATATGTTGTGTATTTTAGAGAAAAACCAGAACAGAAGACAGAAATCAAGAGGTCATCTTTATGTGAACATCGTAACCCCAAAACTGACTTAGCGCTCCTTTCCACGTCAATTCCAATTATATATCACTTATTCTTTAAAACCATTAATGACAGGCAAAGACAATGAGCACAGCTACAAATGAGCATAAGTAGCCAACTCCCAAAACATAAAACAATCTTTGACTGATCTGTGATTTGGGGAGGCACAAGTTTGCTTTGTATTCATTATCAGCAAGGAAATCTGCAACCAATTTGACAGTAAATATAAAGTAAGTATATTTAAAATGTGTCAGTATAAGTATGTTGTTCCATAGGATATTGTGGGAATTTTTTAACTTTTCACTCACCACAATACAAAAAGGATTTGAAGGTCAGTTGCCCCTCATAACAAATGTACTTCTGACAATCTATGTACTTCACTCGTACAGCCTGCATTCTCGATGACAAGACATTTAATTTAAATCGCATTAACACAAATTACAAGAGAGCAGTGGTCTGTTTGGAGTAAAACACACGTGTTGCATTGACCTGCCTGTCGCTAAATATTGTATACTAACAGCTCTAAAGTTCAGAGTAAAACGCACGTGTCTTACCGACCAAAGAGCAACTAAAAATTGTATAGCTCTAAAGTTCAGTGTAAAACGCAGGTGTTGCACCTACCAAACTGCAGCTAAAAACCGTCAACCGGTAACATCTCTAAAGTTCAGAGGAAAAACGCACGTGTTGCACTGACCAAACTGCGCTAACTGTCCATCAGCTCTGTTCAGAGTAAAATGCAAGTGTCTGTGTAAACGGTGTGAAATGGCTAGTTAGCTAGAGGGGTGCGCGCTAATAGCGTTTCAATCGGCTCTGCAAGCGCCGCGGATTTTGTGGAGCGATGGTTGTTGATGTGTACAGAGGGTCCCTGGTTCGAGCCCATGTAGGGGTGAGGAGAGGAAAACTAAACGGTTACACTGATGCTGTTGACCCGGATCACTGGTTGCTGCGGAAAAGGAGGAGGTCAAAAGGGGGGGTGAGTGTAACTGGTGTGAAATGGCTAGTTAACTAGCGGGGTGCGCTAGTTACCGATTGAAACGCTAACAGCGTTTCAATCGGTGACGTTACTCGCTCTGATACACTTAAATCAGTGTAGATGAAGGGGAGGAGACAGGTTAAAGAAGGATTTTTAAGCCTTGACACAATTGAGACATGGATTGTGTGTGTGCCATTCAGAGGGCAAAATATAAAGTCCCTTTGAACGTGGTATGGTAGTAGGTGCCAGGTGTGTCAAGAACTGAGACCCTGCTGAGACCCGCACAGTTTCCGTGTGTATCACGAATGGTCCACCCCCCCCCAAAGGACTTTCAGCCAACTTGAAACAACTGTGGGAAGCATTGAAGTCAACATAGGAAGCATCCCTGTGGAACATTTCGACACCTTGGGGGGGGTGCAACTCAATATCAGGAAAGTGTTGTTAATGTTTTGTACACTCACTATATAAGGCTTTCTATTTGAGAGCTTTATTAATACATTTTATTAAATAGCCTTAAATTAAAAGGTGTATTGTGGATAGTGCATTGTACTTGTCAACTATTCACCTTGGATTGAATTCCTGCCTTAGTGTGTAAAGGGAGACAAAGTTACAGTGGGATATACACTATTAATATCCTGGATTAACACACTACAGTGTCGTGACTTTACTTTAATTAATCTGATGACTGTTATTTATCTAATCAACTAACTATGTTTAACTGTTACCCAATTAAATTAATCATGTAACAATTATCTCATTAGGAATTTGGGGCACCACGAGAGCGGTTGCTTAAAGAGTTACCATCTCCCGAATTAAACTCTAAAGGTCTTTACCTATCACATCCATAAAACAGTCAACGTGTTAATCACAAGCTCATATCATATCATCATTCTGAACAGTCGTAACCTCCTACATCTGCAAAAACCACATCCATAAAACAGTCAACGTATTAATTATAACTTCGTATCATATCATCATTCTGAACAGTGGGTGAGAGAGGGTCTGGTTGAAGTCATCCATTGCCAATCTGATCTGACCTATTTGGATCCTCACAGGACAGTCATGACAAGAGTTATAACCGGAATAGAGACAGAGTTACAGTGGGATATAAACTATCAACATCCTGGATTAACACATTACACATAACAAAAATTACCAATGACATTGAGTTCATGTAGGGGGGTCTGAGATTGAATTATGGTTATAAAAAAAATTGATGTTTTTATTGTCAGATACACTACATAGGTGCAGTGAAAATTGTTGTTTTACAGGGTCCTGTTCCCCAGCAGCGGGTTCCCCAGCATCAGGTGCAGCAGGTGTAGTGGAACTCGTCTGGTTTAGATGTCTTCCCCCAAAGTTTGGCCAAAAACTGTGCACAATCACCACGAGGGATTGGACCAGTGCAGACGAGAGCACTGAATCCAGCTTCACACAGATATGAGCTGATGAAGGTTACCATCAGTTTTATGGTGCTTTCAAGACAACTGGGTACTAGTTATATGTTAACTGGGAACTAGTTAAATATGAGGTCGGAAAGTCGGTTGGAAGTCGGGGTTGGAATTTCGAGTTGGATGACTGTTCAAAAAGTTTTTTGACAGTCGGAGCTCCCAGATGTTCCCAGATGTCTTGAACGCACTAAAGTCGGAAGTGGGAGATTTCCCAGTTCCCAGTTCCCAGTTGTTTTGAACGTGGCGTTAATGCTCAGAGGAAGAAGGTAGGGTATTCCCTTTGAGTCAGGAACCAAAATTCCTCTTTAGTGACCCCTGAACGCATTTGGTCACATGGCAGCTCGATCAGCTGTTAGATTTCACTTACCGGCATTTCAACTGAGCCAGGATCACAGTCAAACGGATTGGGAAGTAGGTCCCAAGTGCTCCTCCAAGCGTTTGGAGGTGTGCAGTCATCACTCGTGGGGGACACTTACTGATGCTGTTTTCTGTTAGAAAACATGCACAGCCGAGGGAAGGGGGCATGGTTAATTTTTCTCCAATATGAATTCTTTCCCCTGAATCCACTGATTCTGTTTTTTTTACATCCATTGTGAATGACAACAGTTCCTCACTCAATTAAAAAAGGTGTCCAACACTCACCCTCGATAATCACCAAGCCTCTGTATGAAATAAAACATTGTCATGCTCTGATCCCATATCTCCACATAGTTTTGCCGAACAGGCGTGCGGTGGATGTGGTTTGATGTAGTTTACAATCAAAGTTACCTGCTGCAGTATATGTCCGAGTTCTGTGCTCAGCTATTTTGCCGCCAGTTGCTCTCGGTGTATCATACAATACAAGAGTGCAGAGGCCTGCCCGCCGTCCCGCCATAGATGAAGCCTATCTGTGGAAAAAAAACACAATTTGAACCCATATGGAATCTGTTTTTCGTCAATATAGCCACGCAGCACAGTGAACATTCCCTGTGCGCTTTCATGCTCGGGAATTGTGAGACAGAACAATAGATTTGAATAATTTTCTATCCGATTTTTAAGGTTAACCACATTACAATGATTTTGAGATACAGAGCCAATATTATAAAAGTTTTTTGTATATATATACAAAAAAATGGCCACAACCCCTAGTTTGGGAACCTCTGGGTTAGCATGTTATCATTATTCACAATATATTTATGATTATCTGTAATCATGGCAGCATCCACATGAATGTAAAAGTGTTCAGAAAAATATGATATTCTTATTTACAATAAAAGTTACTCCAAAATGACACTACATTATATATCATTCATTTCTATTGGGCACAACATAATCCGAAACACAACCAAAACAAACAAGTTTGTAGAGTCATAAGCTTGATGTAGTCATTGCATGCTAGGAATATGGAACCAAATACTAAACGTTGAACTAAGTTTAACTATTGTGTGGTGTTCGGATCTGTGGGACCTATTTTCAATGTTTACTAAAAGAAAAATGACCTGAGTCTCATTGGCCTTGGCTCATTTTCTGTGAAGAACATGTAAACTAACACACTGTGCACCCTCTACACATTTATATTACATATGTGGTGTTCGGGTCCACTGGACCTAATGGGAATAAAAGTGTGGAAAAGTGTGTGTGTAGGTGAAAACAAGTAAAAATGAAACAAAAAGGTTTGCTGTGTGCCTTCACTCTGTCTTCCTTCTCTCTGGGCCTGCTGTTTCAACATAGCACCAAGAATCTGTCTGTATCCCTGCCTGTCTGCCTGTCTCCTGCTTTTCTCACACTCTTTACCCTTTGTAGTGTGTGAAACTATACAAAGTCTTGCGGGAACCTGCACAATGTTATTACAATACATTATTTCGATACATTGTAAAAAAATGTAGTATTTTCCCACACTACCCCAGCCAGATGCAAATTGGGGGAGGAACACAACAAATAAATAGTTTTGCATGTGTGGCTCCTTACCACAATCAATCAGTATGGCAAAAAGAATCTCTGCTCAGAGGGCCTTAGAAATAATTTTTGCAGAGAGAGAAGATAGTGTGGAAGGAGCGTCTTCCACTTTGGAAGATTAATAATTTTCCAAATATGAGGATCATGTCCCTGTCAATTCGGAGTCTGACAGTGAGTTGGAAGAAGAGGATGAGATTGACACTCAGCCAGCCCCAGAACCAGCCGGTCAGCAACCAGCTCATCAGCAGCCTGCAGGAGGAGAATTATGGATATAAAAAAATTGAAATTGCCCAAGGAATGAGCCACCCCGCATGGCTGCCAATGTGATAATGATGCAACCAGGGACGATGGGGATGCCGGTTACTCATATGCGGGACATAAAGTCTTCTTTTGAGCTGTTCATCCCAGACACCATCCAGAAAATCATTCTGGACTGCACTAATTTGGAGGGAAGGCATGTTTTTGGAGAGAGATGGAAGGAGATGGACCAAACTCATTTACACGCATACTTTGGGGTTCTTATTCTTGCTGTTTTTTTCAGATACAATGGGGAATCCACAGAATCGCTGTGGGATGCAGAAATTGGCTGAGAACCTTTCCGTGCAACTGTGTCTCTGGAAAACTTCCACATTATATCCACTTCGATAACCTAGAGACAAGACCAGCTCGCCGGCAGAGATACAAGCTAGCTGCAATCAGGTCAGTGTGGGTGGACTACCTTCCCCTGTTTTACAACCCTGGGCCCAACGTTACTGTTGATGAGCAGCTTATGCCATTTAGGGGCCGCTGTCCCTTCAGGCAGTACATACCGCCTAAAGCCGCAAAATATGGAATCAAGATCTGGGCTACCTGTCATGCTGCTTCATCATATGCGTGGAACTTGCAAGTGTATATGGGAAGCCAGATGGAGGAGCCCCTGAGAAGAACCAAGGGATGCGGGTTGTCCTGGACGTGACACAGGGACTCCGTGGCCACCACATCAGATGCAATAACTTTTTTACTTTGCACAAGCTGGGACAGGAGATCCTCAAGAGGAAGCAGACACTGGTAAGAACAGTACGAAAAAACTAGCCTGAGCTCCCACCTCAGCTGTTGAATACACAGAACAGGCCTATCAATTCCTCTAAGTTTGTGTTCATGGCCGAATCGTCCCTAGTGTCCCAGGTGCCAAAGAAAGGCAAAAATGGGGTACTCTTGAGTACGCTGCATAGGGATGGGAGAAGCTGTGGCCAGGAACATCAAAAAACAGAAATCATAATGGACTACAATGCCACAAAAGGAGGGTTGGACAATTTAGACAAGCTGGTAACTGGCTACAGCTGCAAAAGAAGAACCCTACGCTGGCCACTTGTGATATTCTTCAACATCTTGGACATCTCGGCGTACAACGCGTTTGTCATCTGGATGGCGTTGAACCCAGATTGGAACAGAGGGAAGCTCCAGAAGAGATGGCTCTTTCTCGAGGAGCTGGGCAAGGCATTGGTAAGACCTCAAATCCAGAGTGTTAGGTTCTAAATGAACCTATTAAAACTCACGGATGCTTAATAAAGCTCAAACCAAGTTTATTCACCCATTGGGTCGATACAGCTGCATAAGACAAAAGACATATTTACAATAGTGGTAATGTATATACCCCAATTTGGGTAGAGTCTCGTCGTCCTCTCTAACCATTACATCTCTATTGCTAGGCAAGAAGTTAAGTAATACGGTCAATAAATTGTTCCTTCTCCCTTAATGTGACATGCTTAGACCTCGAACCCCTTCCTCACTAATCCACTGCTCTCCACCCTTATCAATGCCTGCCAACGTGATCGTCTTCCCTGCACTCAGTACATTCCAAGCTTAATTACATTCACTATATAACATTCACACACAGTAAAACTCTGTCCCTTGTGTGGTGTGTAGACTGGCCTTAATTTGTGTTCAATGGGCCTCAGTTATCATTTCCATAAAATACTATGTAAAATTTGTTCTTTCAATTTGTTTAGTTCACAATATGAAGAGAAACTATAGATCTTCTGGCAAATCCTTTTTAATCCTTGTCATATTGTCGACTTGATTCATGATGATGACTGCTAGCTAAGATTTTGTAAGTATGATGTTGACATGATCAGTCCAATCAAAGCTACTGTAGATATAACGTGATTTGACGTCATTTTATCTGTGGCCAATGACCTTGAGCCTTCTTGGATGGGCATTTCTAATGTAACTCGATGGCAGCACCCAGGAGCTTGAATTGTCGTGCTCTACCCTTAGCAGTGACGTACTGTCCCCATGAGTGACAGAACACTGAGCTGTGTCTCCGGTGCGTCTCCACAGCCCAGTACGTCCTGTGCCAGCGCCCCGCAGTGGCCGGGCGAAATTATCCATTCAGCCAGGACGGGTTGTGCAGGCTGTACTGCTCCACGCACCAGGCTCCCTGTGCGTCTTCAGAGCCCGGCACATCCTGTCCCTGCTCCACACACCAGGTATCCAGTGCCTGCTCCATGGACCAATCCAGGGCCCGCAACGATGGTGCCCAGTCCGGGGCCCGCAACGAGGGTGCCCAGTCCGGGGCCCGCAACGAGGGTGCCCAGTCCGGGGCCCGCAACGAGGGCCCCCACTCCAGAGGCGCCACCGAAGCTGAGGGAGCCAGAGGTGGAGCGGGGTCTACGTCCCGCACCAGAGCCGCCACCGCGAATAGATGCCAATAGGGTCAGGTTTTGCGGCCAGAGTCTGCACCTTTGGGTACTGTCACGCCCTGACCTGTATGAGCTTGTTTATGTTTCATTTTGGTTTGGTCAGGGTGTGAGTTGGGGTGGGCATTCTAGGTTCTTTTCTATTTCTATGTTTTGGCTGAGTATGGCTCTCAATCATGGACAGCTGTCTATCATTGTCTCTGATTGGGAACCATACTTAAGCTGCCCTTTTTCCCTCCAGTGTTTGTGGGAAGTTGACTCTGTTAGGGTGTATGTTGCTGCTGGTGCTACACCATTTGATCGTTGTTTTGGGTGAGTTTAAGAAATAAACATGTTTTTCTCAACCCGGCACGCTGCGCCTTGGTCGATTAATGAAGCTCGTGACAGTTCTCTATAGTTATGTACTTGAAAATGTATCAATTGACCAATTTGGCACCTTTGAGCAGACTTGATACAACATTTTGAACATTTTAATACAATGGTTAATTGGATCAGTCTAAAACGTTGCACATACATTGCTGCCATCTTGTGGCCAAAAGCTCAATTGTGCCTAGACTCCTATGTGATATAATGGCATTTCTCTTGCGTTCCAAAGATGATGGAACAAACAAATAATAGAAAACGCATGTTTTTTTCTTTTTATTTATTTTATGAGATCTAATGTGCTATATTCTCCTACATTACTTTCACATTTCCACAAACTTCAAAGTGTTTCCTTTCAAATGGTATCAACAATATGCAAATCCTTGCTTCAGGTCCTGAGCTACAGGCAGTTAGATTTGGGTATGTCATTTTAGGCAACAACAAAAAAAAATGTTCTGATCCATAAGAGGAATGTAAGCAAGTCAGCCATATCAGATATGTTTTTTTAAGGCAGTAAATGAGGCTGAATGAACTGTTTCGCTGCCAGACAAGACTCCAGGTGTAGCAGTGGTAAGATGTTGGGACAGCTTTATGTAGGCTCTAACAGTTTATGGGCACCGTTTGTCACCGCTATAGTGCAATTAATGTATTGTTTAGTGTTGTGTTGTGTAGTGGCTTTGCTGGCATGCATACCACTTCTTTGTTTTTGCCCCAACAAGATGTACATGCTAACATCGCCACTGAGTGTATGTGTGATAAATAGCCTTTCTCTCTCGCTCTCCCTCTCTGTCGCTCGCTCGCTCGCTCGCGCACACACACACACGCCCTGACCCCATTGACCATTGTGTTTTATCTCGGCATCGCAGCAGCCCTGTTAAACCAGAGACTGGTTCCCTACCGGAATACTGCCGAGTTCAGACAATCAGTTGATATGATCGTTCTTCAGTGATATTGAACGTTATTATCTAATTCACTGATAGTGATTATTACTGTTACTTTGTTATAGCCTACATTTTGTTAATGTTGTTGATATCGTCCGTCGTTCTTGTACCTGGGAAAGTCGGGAAAGCCAAACAAGACCAACATTTGAAGAAGCGTAAGCTGTTTTTTCGTACAATTATTTGAATTTGTGGACATAGATCATAACGAAATGGATACATCACAGTAGGCTATAGTCATTGATCAATAATATTCTGTCATTTTATATTTAACAATATAGATAGCCTAATGTAGACTAAAGTCTGTCATTTTATATTTAACAATAATGTAGACTAAAAAGTCTGTCATTTTATGTTTTATTTTCTTTCTGTGATGTTTGTTAAAGCATCGAGCGTGCGCATATAGTTATACTGCATGGTTCTCATTGTTATAGTTGGTTCCCATACAGTAAATACAGGTGTTCTTGCAGGGTGTTTATGTCTGTTTACCTCATAGCAAATGCAATAAGCATCCCATCATCATCTTAATAACCATCATAATTTCGCATCACCTTCCTCCTCCTCCTCCTCACCCCTCCCATAACATCTCTAAAGTATAGCATCTAAAAAACATCATCCCTAATATCATAGGTTAGAGTTCAGCCAGGCAGAGAATGACTGATTGGCCCAAATCATAGCCCTGAAATCCAGTCAGACAGAAAGTTAGCCAGACAGACAGTCATTCAGCCAGCCTGTCACTCACTCACTCACTCACTGGGAGAATCTCTTTGTTTGCATACGCCTCGCATGGTATTTCCTCTCTCCTTGCCTCCTTCTCAAAATCCATTGGAGGAGAATGTCAGAGGGGAGGAACTTCTGACTTTCTCATCCAAGAGAGGAGAGAGGACACAAGGAAACTGCTATTGAGATTCTTCAACTCTCTCAGGGTGCTTTTCCACTGAGACTTACCCCCACACCAGTGGTAAAAAAAATATGTATATATTTAACTAGGCAAGTCAGTTAAGAACAAATTCTTATTTACAATGATGGCCTACACCGGCCAAACCCGGACAACGCTGGGCCAATTGTGCGCCACCCTATGGGACTCCCAATCATGTTATGTAAATGAAGCTGAAAAGTACCCAGGGCCTGGCCTTGGCTCCAAGTTAGAGCAGGTCAGCCGGAGCCATGGCCCAGTGAGACACGGGTGCCGGCCTGCGTAGATGGAAACAGAAAAGTCTGAGCCTATTTAGTGAAATTTGACATCAGCCAGCCACTCACTCAGTCACTCAATCACTCTCTCAATCAGCCAGGCAGTCAGTCAGTGTCCCTCCTCTTCCCATTCATCTACATTAGTACACATCTGTTCCTATACAGACTGAGTGCTCAGAGAGAGACAACAGTGAGATGTGGTAATACACACGCCGCCGCCACTCTCCTTCACTGCAATTAGCAGTTCTGTTCTTTCTTTCTCTCTCTCTCCATACTTTTTTCTGTCGCTCTCTATATCTTTTACCTCCCACACCTTCCTCTATATATTTTCTCTCTCGCTCCCTCTTGTTCTTTCTCTCTTTCTTTCTCTGTCTGTCTCTGTCTCTCTCAACCTCTCCCCCCTTTCTCTCTCTCTTTCGCACTTTCTTTCTCTCTTTCTCCCTCCTTCTTCCTACCCCCCTCTTTCCCCCTTCTTCCTAACCTCTCTCCCCTCTCTCCCCCCCATTCCTCCATTTAGGATTTTATTCTATCCATCCAGCCCAATCAACCACTTAGCGGCACTCGTTTCCATCCGCTGCTCGATTGGCTAATCTGGCCCCCATTCAAATGTGTTTGTCTCCTTTTGTTCTGCGTCACTTCAACTGAGGTGTTCTGTCATGTGACGTAGGGAGATGTCATGTTAAGTGTAGTTATGTTGGCTACCTGGTAATTCATATAACAGTGTTGTCTTGTTAATTGACTGACTTACAATAAATTCAGAAAGTTTTCAGACCCCTTGACCTCTTCCACGTTTTGTTACGTTACAGCCTTATTCTAAAATGGATTTTGAATTTTTTCCCACTCATCAATCTACACACAATAGCCCATAATGACAAAGCGAAAACAGGTTTTTAGACATTTTCACAAGTAAATAAAAAATAAAAAACAGAAATACCTTATTTACATAAGTATTCAGACCCTTTGATTTGAGACTCGAAATTGAGCTCAGCTGCATCCTGTTTCCATTGATCATCCTTGAGATGTTTCTACAACTGAATTGGAGTCCACGTGTGGTAAATTCAATTGATTGGACATGATTTGGAAAGGCACACACCTGTCTATATAAGGTCCCACAGTTGACAGTGCATGTCAGAGCAAAAACCAAGCCATGAGGTCGAAGGAATTGTCCGTAGAGCTCCGAGACAGGATTGTGTCGAGGCACAGATCTGGAGAAGGGTACCAAAACATTTCTGCAGCATTGAAGGCCCCCCAAGAACACAGTGGCCTCCCTTATTCTTAAATGGAAGAAGTTTGGAACCCCCAAGACTCTTCCTAGATCTGGCCGCCCGGAAGCACTAACTTTTTTGGGACCATGAAGACCTGTACTTTTGTCACGTGTGCTCCCTCTCCGGCCTCTAGGTCACCAGGCTGCTCGTTATGGCGCACACCTGTCACCATCGTTACGCGGACCTGTGCGTCATGAGACTCACTTGGACTCCATCACTTCCCTGATTACCTTCCCTATATATGTCATTCCCTTTGGTTCCTTCCCCAGGCGTTATTGTTTCTGTTTCAGTTTCCTGTCTGTGCGTTGTTTGTGTTTCTTGTTTTGTTAATTTGTTTATTAAATTATGCACTCCCTGAACTTGCTCCCCGACTCCCAGCGCACTAGTTACAACTTTCTACACTGTTAAATGGAAGAAGTTTGGAACGACCAAGAATCTTCCTAGAGCTGGCCGCTCGGTCAAACTGAGCGATCGGGGGAGAAGGGCCTTGTTCAGGGAGGTGACCAAGAACCCAATGGTCACTCTGACAGAGCTCTAGAGTTCCTCTGTGGAGGTGGGGGAACCTTCCAGAAGGACAACCATCTCTGCAGCACTCCACCAATCAGGCCTTTATGGTAGATTGGCCAGACGGAAGCCACTCCTCAGTAAAAGGCACATGACAACACGCTTGGAATTTGCCAAAATACACCTAAAGGACTCTCAGAGCATAAGAAGAAGATTCTCTGGTCTGATGAAACCAAGTTTGAACTCTTTGGCCTGAATGCCAAGCGTCATGTCTGGAGGAAACTTGGCACCATCCCTACGGTGAAACATGGTGGTGGCAGCATTATGCTGTTGGAATGTTTTCAGTGGCAGGGACTGGGAGACTAGTCAGGATCGAGGGAAAGATGAACAGAGCAAGTACAGAGAGATCCTTGATGAAAACTTGCTCCAGAGCACCCAGGACCTCAGACTGGGGCAAAGGTTCACCTTCCAACAAGAAAATGACCCTTAGCAAAAAGCAAAGACAATGCAGGAGTGGCTTCGGCACAAGTCTCTGAATGTCCTTGAGTGGCCCAGCCAGAGCCCGGACTTGAACCCGATCAAAAATCTCTGGAGAGACCTGAAAATCACTGTGCAGCGACGCTCCCCATCCAACCTGACAGAGCTTGAGAGGATCTGCAGAGAAGAATGGGAGAAATTCCCCAAATACAGGTGTGCAAAGCTTGTGGCGTGATACTCGAGGCTGTAATCGCTGCGAAAGGTGTTTCAACAAGTACTGAGTAAAGGGTCTGAATAAAAAAATATAAGTTTTTTGCCTTTGTCATTATGGGGTATTGTGTGGAGATTGATAAGGGGGAAAAAGTATTAAATCCAGAATAAGGCTGTAACGTAACAAAATGTGGAAGGTCTGAACACTTTCCGAATGAAATGTTAGTCTTGAACACTTGATAGTTCATACATGTTTGGTGCCTCATTAAATCAGTAAAGGCAAAGGAAGTAAAACGGTTTATGTTTCCTTACACACACACACACACACGCAGGCACTCTGACAAACAACTCACCTACCCACACACACATACACAGCCCTGATTGCCTAAAGCCCTTTCTGTCCGATGGATCGTCCTTCTGTACCCAGGGCCAATTTATTGGCCACTAGGGAGTGATACTGTGACCGTCTAAATCCTCTGTGCGTGTATTTGTCCAAATACTCTAGTCCCAATCCCCCTACCACCCAGTCAGGCAGGCACAGCCCCTCAACCTCTCAAATTACAGGACTAAAGCTTTGTTTCAATGAAATGGTCAGGTGTGGCATAGACAAAAGTCAAGTGATAGCACGTCGGGAGACACATTCCATCAATATTCTCTGGGAGAATTGTAATAACAGGAGAATCAGAATAACAGATTAATCATAATAGCAGGAGAATCGTAATAACAGAAGAATCATAATAACTGGAGAATCATAATAACAGATTAATCGTAATAACAGGAGAATCGTAATAACAGGAGAATCGTAATAACAGGAGAATCACAATAACAGGAGAATCGTAATAACGGTGAATCATATTAACAGGCTTCTATCAAATCAAATTTTATTGTCACATGTGCCGAATCAAACAGGTGTAGACCTTACCGTGAAATGCTTACTTACAGCCCTTAACCAACAATGCAGTTAGAGAAATAGTTAAGATGCTGTGGTATAAGAGATGTTGGTCCTGCATCATAAATCAACCATAACAAGACCCATCAGATTAACTCTGGACCAATCAATGGTCACACACACACACACCGTCAATCCCATCCCCAAGGACCATGTGGCCTTGTTGTGAATTTGTTAGATTACTTGTTAGATACTACTGCATGGTCGGAACTAGAAGCACAAGCATTTCGCTACACTTGCATTAACATCTGCTAACCATGTGTATGTGACAATAAAATTTGATTTGATTTGAAATGAACTATTAGACATGGAGGTAGAGAGTTTGCTAAACTGGGAAGCTAAGACCACAGGATATTGGGATGAGTTTGACAACCAATAAAGCAGATAGATGGCTGTAAATTTCCCCTTTAAGCCAATTCGGGGATCAGTCGGGGATCAGTCGGGGATCAGTCGGATCAAACTGGGATTAGTCGAGGATCAGTCGAGGATCAGTCAGGGATCAGGGTAAAATGTTGTTCAATGGTTTGATCTGACCTGTTTATGGAATTAAATGTCCTTGTCGGTTTTGATCTAGCAATCCTTGAATCAGGGCTTCGTGGGGCCTTTGTGCTTATTCAATTCTTCTGCTTTGTAGAAAGAATAAATGTTTTATTCAATTAAATGTACCTCGTCCTGCATTAGAGGAAACAGTCAAATCGGATTCAGTTTGCCTATTTAGGGATGTGTGTGTGTGTGTGTGTGTGTGTGTGTGTGACAGGTTTGTAATTTCTAACAACCCTCCACTCCCCTTTTAGCATTTTACTGCTGTGAGCTAAATCAGCGTCACACAGATTGTTTCATGGTAGTCTTAAACAAATCTACTTTGAAACAAACACTTCACACACATGGTTAAGGGCTTAACAAAAATAAGACACCATTACCATGTCAGAAACAGAGTTTGAATTGATCAAATGTTGAGTTTGCATCCCAATATTACACTTTATATACATCACAGAAGACTGAAATATAACAAAACCATTTGACATCGAAACACTGTATTTTCAGGCTGTTTTTTAAAAGAATCTTTATTAATTATAAAATTAAGAAAAATATGAATAACATTCCACCCATGAGGCCACTAGGTCGTTTGACTGCAGTAAACTGTGTGTGTATATGAGTAACCCTGTCTAAAGAAGTCTGACCCTCTCTCTCGTTCTCTCTCCAAGCTGCATTAGTCTCCTCTCTACAACAGTAGTACAGATGCCCTTATTCCAGCCTTCCACCTACCTCAACCAAACAGCTGGACACAATGGGAATAGCAAAATGACAGTTGTCTTACTTCACAAATGGCACCCTATTGCCTTAAGTGCACTACTTTCGACCAGGGCCCATAGGGCTCCTTTTAAAAGTAGTGCACTATATAGTGAATAGGGTGCCGTTCTTCCAGCTATTGCAATGCCATACCATGACAAGATGTCCATCCATTAATCTTATCCCTCCCCCTCCAATTTGTTCCAAATGGGTAATGTGGCACCTTATGGTCGTGACCCGTGTTGCCATTGTAACGTAGTTCCAGGAACATGGCTCTGTAGAGAGAGATTGGCCTTTGTTTTTAATGTGGCTGGTAGAGATTAGGCTACTAGCTATTGTGCCAGTTGTGCAATGGATCCCCTAAAAAAACAGATAGGCAGAAGGTGGAGGAGTATGGGTGTGTGTGCGCGTGTGTTTAATATTTGAGTGGAGATGAAGTTGGAAAAGGCTTGTGGGGAGAATCCTTCCCACCCCATGTTCTATCTGTGTAGTGTGAAGTGGTGTTATACATCCTGAAGTGTGTGTGTAGTGTGTGTGCGTGGTGTGTTTGTGTGTGTGTGGTGTGTGTGTGTGTGTGTGTTTCTGTGTGTGTGTGTGTTTGTGTGTGCGTGTGTGTGGATGTAGATGAAAACACGCTTTGGTGATGATATTTCACTTCCTTATGTTATAAAGTACATTTTACCAAGACAAATATGATTTTTCATGTTCTGAATATTTCAGTGGGGTCTTTCTCTACCATATCAACATTATATCCAAATATTCAGCTGTCGTAACCTAATACATCTGATAATAAGCATTGAGCTCTGTCGACAGAGCGGTGCCGCTTTATTTCTGAAAGTTTTGAGGATTTTACATTTTGTGGTCATGTCTTCCAAGTTGTTTACCCGAGTCATAAATAGCTAAATTATGGTGACATGAGCTGAAATAACTGTAAAAAGCTTTGACGATATAAAGCTTGGGGTACGCTCAGTGCTCCGTTGACATTCCACAGAGATATGCTTGTTTTTTGGAGAAATCTTTGAATTACTAAAATATGAAAATACTCAAAATCGATGTCTACCTTACCTCTGTATTGTTTGATGTCCTCTTGATTCAAGAAGAAAGATGACGAGTTCAACGGTGAGCATGTCAGTTAGCCTTAATTATCTCACAGCATCCAGCCTAGCTGCCACCATGCTATTTTCTTGATATATGACCACTTTCTTTTCTCATGCCTTTTTTACCTACATGGGTAAAAACAGCAGTAACTTTGATACAGAAAATGAGAAATGAGGTTTGGACTTTTTGTCTTATAGGATTATCTACACAATTAACAAGAAAAGATGCGTTTTTGATTGGACACCCTAATTATGCCCCTTGTATCTTCCTCTATGGAGGGTGGAGTGATGTCACTTCCTTTATCTCTAAGAGCTTCTCTCTGTGGAGGGTGGAGTGATGTCACGTCCTCCATCTCTAAGAGCTTCTCTCTGTGGAGGGTGGAGTGATGTCACGTCCTCCATCTCTAAGAGCTTCTCTCTGTGGAGGGTGGAGTGATGTCATGTCCTCCATCTCTAAGAGATTCTCTCTGTGGAGGGTGGAGTGATGTCACGTCCTCTATCTCTAAGAGCTTCACTCTGTGGTCTAATAGGTCTTAGTTCTGTGCTGTATGAGTGGTATGGACTGTAAGGTCCAGTAGAGTGCTTTTGTGCATTAGTGTACATTTTCTTTCTTTCTGTTTTTCTTTAGAGTGCTGTTGTGCATTAGTGTCCGTTTTTCTTTCTTTTTCTCTCTCTAGTTCCTGTCTTCTCTTAGGCTCCTGTGTGGCACAGTGGTCTAAGACACTGTGTCTTTGTGCAAGAGGCATCACTGCGGTACAAATCCAGGCTACATCACATCTGGCCTTGATTGGGAGTCCGATAGGGTGGCGCACAATTGGCCCAGCATTGTCCGGGATAGGCTGCCATGATAAATAAGAATTTGTTCTTAACTGACTTGCCTAGTTAAATAAAGCAAAAAATATACACTGCTCAAAAAAATAAAGGGAACACTAAAATAACACATCATAGATCTGAATGAATGAAATAATCTTATTAAATACTTTTTTCTTTACATAGTTGAATGTGCTGACAACAAAATCACACAAAAATTATCAATGGAAATCAAATTTATCAACCCATGGAGGTCTGGATTTGGAGTCACACTCAAAATTAAAGTGGAAAACCACACTACAGGCTGATCCAACTTTGATGTAATGTCCTTAAAACAAGTCAAAATGAGGCTCAGTAGTGTGTGTGGCCTCCACGTGCCTGAATGACCTCCCTACAACGCCTGGGCATGCTCCTGATGAGGTGGCGGATGGTCTCCTGAGGGATCTCCTCCCAGACCTGGACTAAAGCATCCGCCAACTCCTGGACAGTCTGTGGAGCAACGTGGCGTTGGTGGATGGAGCGAGACATGATGTCCCAGATGTGCTCAATTGGATTCAGGTCTGGGGAACGGGCGGGCCAGTCCTTAGCATCAATGCCTTCCTCTTGCAGGAACTGCTGACACACTCCAGCCACATGAGGTCTAGCATTGTCTTGCATTAGGAGGAACCCAGGGCCAACCGCACCAGCATATGGTCTCACAAGGGGTCTGAGGATCTCATCTCGGTACCTAATGGCAGTCAGGCTACCTCTGGCGAGCACATGGAGGGCTGTGCGGCCCAAAGAAATGCCACCCCACACCATGACTGACCCACCGCCAAACCGGTCATGCTGGAGGATGTTGCAGGCGGCAGAACGTTCTCCACGGCGTCTCCAGACTCTGTCACGTCTGTCACGTGCTCAGTGTGAACCTGCTTTCATCTGTGAAGAGCACAGGGCGCCAGTGGCGAATTTGCCAATCTTGGTGTTCTCTGGCAAATGCCAAACGTCCTGCACGGTGTTGGGCTGTAAGCACAACCCCCACCTGTGGACGTTGGGCCCTCATACCACCCTCATGGAGTCTGTTTCTGACCGTTTGAGCAGACACATGCACATTTGTGGCCTGCTGGAGGTCATTTTGCAGGGCTCTGGCAGTGCTCCTCCTTGCACAAAGGCGGAGGTAGTGGTCCTGCTGCTGGGTTGTTGCCCTCCCACGGCCTCCTCCACGTCTCCTGATGTACTGGCCTGTCTCCTGGTAGCGCCTCCATGCTCTGGACACTACGCTGACAGACACAGCAAACCTTCTTGCCACAGCTCGCATTGATGTGCCATCCTGGATGAGCTGCACTACCTGAGCCACTTGTGTGGGTTGTAGACTCCGTCTCATGCTACCACTAGAGTGAAAGCACCGCCAGCATTCAAAAGTGACCAAAACATCAGCCAGGAAGCATAGGAACTGAGAAGTGGTCTGTGGTCACCACCTTCAGAACCACTCCTTTATTGGGGGTGTCTTGCTAATTGCCTATAATTTCCACCTGTTGTCTATTCCATTTGCACAACAGCATGTGAAATTTATTGTCAATCAGTGTTGCTTCCTAAGTGGACAGTTTGATTTCACAGAAGTGTGATTGACTTGGAGTTACATTGTGTTGTTTAAGTATTCCCTTTATTTTTTTTTGAGCAGTGTATATTTATCACCTTTTATTTCATTATTCCTATTTACAACCTCCTTTCTTTCATTCTTTCATTCTCTAGTGACCATCTTCACCAATTAAATCTTTTTTTTTTACATCATTTTTAGACTGAAACGGAAACAACATGATTTACAATAGGCTTTTACCCATCAGCGTGTGTTTGAATGGTTTCTGTATTGGAGCAGGATTTAAGAAGCGTGACGTGTCTTGTGTGTGACAGTTTATGGGACTGCCTCTGGGAAGGTCTTCTTCAAACACACCCATGTACGTATAAGGCAAACATCTGGGACCAATCCACGTCTGAGCTGGCCATCATGTCTCCATTTCTCATGTCATATCAACATCTCTCCATATCTCTCTCTCTCTCTCTCTCTCTCTCTCTCTCTCTCTCTCTCTCTCCATATCCTTTTTTCCTCCATCCCCCCATCCCTACCCTTCCTCACTCCCTTGTTCCGCAGTTAATCACCAACAGTGCTGTAGAAGTCATGCCCTGTTCTCGACATGAGCGTCTGGGTTGCGTCCGCTGATAGAGAGCCAATTTCCTACCATTACTGCAGTACGGGAGTGTGTGTGTGTGTCAGTGCGTGCATCCATACAGTGCCCACTTTATTACTGCAGTACGGGAGTGCGTGTGTGTGTACGTGCGTGTGTGTGTACGTGCATGTGTGGGTACAGCGTCCACTTTATTAAGGAGCGATGATGGCGACTACAAAAACAACAAGTTGTGAACAGATTTGCCCGGCGCCCACGCGTGTCCAGGTCCTGTATGTGTTGTTGTTGTGTTCTAGTTCTTTCTCCATTAACCTCAGCTGATGTTGCTGCTGGGGTCTGTAGTTCATGTAGTTCACAATTGGAATGGGTAACACTTTACTGTGGTTGTCCTATGCACTAAGCATTCATAAAGCCTTTATGACACAACACGTTATAACATTTGTCATAAGGACACCTAAAGTAGGGCCATATAAAATCAGCGATGCGGAGAACGCGGACGGAATCACAGAATCTAGACATTAATACGGAATTCAACAATATAAAAAAAGGTATTCAACTAAATGTACTGCACTTAGTAGGGAATCAACTAAATGTATTGAACTTAGTAGGGAATCAACTAAATGTATTGAACTTAGTAGGGAATCAACTAAATGTATTGAACTTAGTAGGGAATCAACTAAATGTATTGAACTTAGTAGGGAATCAACTAAATGTATTGAACTTAGTAGGGAATCAACTAAATGTATTGAACTTAGTAGGGAATCAACTAAATGTATTGAACTTAGTAGGGAATCAACTAAATGTATTGAACTTAGTAGAGAATCAACTAAATGTACTGAAAATGTATTAAGTGTGTTATAAGCCATGAACAGAATGCATCAGTGATTCTTGTTTCCTGCAACTTTCTGAAGAGGCAACAACAATTCCCTGTCTGTGTGTGTGCGCTGCGCGTTTACCATTTTGTGTAGCCGTTAGCCATGACGCTAGTGAAAAGTCTTCTGGTAGATGGAAAGGCTTTTCCCCAAATTTTCTCAAATAAATGTTGATTACAAAGTAGCCTATGCTTACCTGGCAGAACTATATCATGATTATTTGCATCAATCCAGTGGGTATTTGTTTCACATTTGTGCTACAAAAACACAGCTTAATAACAGCCTCTTGCTGGTGCCCACTGGAATTAAAGGGTAACTACACCCAAAAACGTAAAACAATTTACAAAATTCAAGACCTCAGAAGTGGTCTCCTGATGTGGTTTAAGCATTGTTCTGGACTTTTCTATATAAAAAAAAGTGTGACTTGGAGAGTGAAAACCTGGAAAAATTTTGAAAAAATTGACACATAGAAAAACAAAATGGAGAGAACTGAATTTGGGAGAAAAATTAAATAGAAATATTTGAGGGTTATTTTCTTTGATTGTTGCTCATGTCCTGTAGTGTCTTGGATGCTTTAACAGAATAGCGTTGTTGTTTTGAGAATGCATAAAGATATCAGTATATTTTCTCTCACAGACTTACTTGTCTTGCTGTCTCCCAGACAGGTCCAATTGCTACGCACTGAAGTCAGCCTCAACCCACCCACCCATATACCACAACCAACAACAATACATCACCTCTGACCTCCATTGAGCTTGTCCAAATGCCCCCGGACATCGACCTCCCCACAGCCGCCCCCTCAATGCCTGAGCCTAACACCTCCACCTTCCCGCTCTCCCCTCTCCTCCTCCTCACCCCCGACAAAAGTGACGACCCTTTCTTCAATGGATCCTACCACAACTGGACCAACCCTGGCGGTGGAGGCGTGGGGGGGTTCCAACACACTATAGCAGGGGTCCTTATCCCTCTCATCTATGTAGCAGTCTGTGTGATCGGCCTGGTGGGCAACACATTGGTCATCTACGTTGTTTTACACTATGCGAGGACTGAGTCGGTCACTAACATCTATATACTCAACCTGGCCATCGCTGATGAGCTATTCATGCTAGGTCAGTGGGTTTTTTACACACGGTTTTATTGTTTTTTTTCAAAGTGTTGTTTATTCAACTCTGTTGTTAACCTTGTTAAACCAGCTTTATTTTGCAAGCTCACATCAAATCAAAGTTTATTTGTCATGCACGCTGAATACAACAGGTGTAGACCTTACAGTGAAATGCTTACTTACAGGCTCTAACCAACAGTGCAAAAAATGTATTAGGTGAACAACAGGTAAGTAAAGAACTAAAAAAACAGTAAAAAGACTATAACAGTAGCGAGGCTACATACTGGCACCGGTTAGTCGGGCTGATTGAGGTAGTATGTACATGTAGATATGGTTAAAGTGACTATGCATATAATATGAACAGAGAGTAGCAGTAGCGTAAGAAGAGGGGTTGGTGGGTGGCGGGACACAATGCAGATAGCCCGATTAGCCAATGTGCGGGGGCACCGGTTGGTCGGGCCAATTGAGGTAGTATGTACATGAATGTATAGTTAAAGTGACTATGCATATATGATAAACAGAGAGTAGCAGCAGCGCAAAAGAGGGGTTGGGGGCACACAATGCAAATAGTCCGGGTAGCCATTTGATTACCTGTTCCAGGAGTCTTATGGCTTGGGGGTAAAAACTGTTGAGAAGCCTTTTTGTCCTAGACTTGGCACTCCGGTACCGCTTGCCATGCGGTAGTAGAGAGAACAGTCTATGACTGGGGTGGCTGGAGTCTTTGACAATTCGGTTTCACTTGAAATTAAACTAAATATGACCGCAGCGGTCAGTCTGCTTTTTGATTATTTTACTGTATTTCTTTCATTTGATTATGTTACAGTATTTCTCTCATTTAATAATTTTACTGTAAAGTGTTTCTCCGTTTTAAATGCACTTCAAATGCAACGTAAGTGTGTGGTTTTAATCGTTTTTAATTCAAATCAAATCAAACTTTATTTGCCACATGCGCCGAATACAACCAGTGTAGACTTTACCGTGAAATGCCTCCAACCCTTAACCAACAGTGCAGTTCAAGAAGAAGAAAATATTTACCAAGTAGGCTAAAATAAAACGTCATAATAAAAAGTAACACAACAAGAATAACAATAACAAGGCTATATACAGGGGGCACCGGTACCGAGTCAGTGTGCAGGGGTACAGGCTAGTTGAGGTAATCTGTACATGTAGGTGGGAAGTGACTAATTGCACTGTCAATATAGTTCGATTTGATTTGACTTCCCCTAGGCCTCCCCTTCTTGGCGGTCCAGAACGCTCTGCTCTCCTGGCCGTTTGGTTCTCTCATGTGCCGTGTGGTCATGACTGTGGACGCCATCAACCAGTTCACCGCCATCTTCTGTCTCACGGTCATGTCCATCGACCGCTACCTTGCAGTGGTCCATCCCATACGGTCGTCGTGGTGGAGGCGACCGCACGTGGCCAAGGCGGTGAACGCGACGGTGTGGGCGGTGTCGTTCGTGGTTGTGCTGCCCGTGGTGGTGTTCGCAGACGTACTGGAGGATGATGGGAACTGTAGTATAGTGTGGCCTGAGCCAGCCGAGGTCTGGAAGGCATCGTTCATCGTGTACACGTGCACGGTCGGGTTCTTTGGACCGCTACTCGTCATCTGTCTCTGCTACCTGCTCATTGTGATCAAGGTCAGAATGTAGGACTACTTCCGCACTTAAGGGAAAGAATAGCTGTTTTAAAGTACTTGGGAGGCCTTTCTGTTATACTTAGACTGAACAAGTATGTCCTTTTGGGAGGAAACATCATTGTTGATTGGTAACATAGACCCAGGTGTTGCTACACCTCCGTTGTTACATGAAATAAATGTGTTCTCATGTCTTATTACCACTGATATATTTATACTTCCTTTAAATCAGACAGACATTGTGAGGGGCATTCTTCCAGGGAACCATTCCTTGTGCGGTTCTCTACTCCGGCCCTGACCTGTAACATCTGACCTGTTACATCTGACCTGTAACATCTGACAACAAACATAAATTGATCAACATCTTTAATGTCTTGGTCAGGAGCCGGAGGGGAGGACACTGGGAGTGGGTCTCTGTCAGTGGAGCCTGCTGAGGGGAGGACACACTGGGAATGGGTCTCTGTCAGTGGAGGCTGCTGAGGGGAGGACGATTCATAACAATGCCTGGAATGAAGTCCATGTCTTTGATGTGTTTGATACCATTCCATTGACTCCATTCCATTGACTCCACACAACATTGGCCTACCCTACAGTGGCCTACCCTACAGTGGCCTACCCTACAGTGGCCTACCCTACATTGGCCTACCCTACAGTGGCCTACCCTACAGTGGCCTACCCTACAGTGGCCTACCCTACCTTTTTATATTGCTGAGTTAACCTTTATATTATATTTAATTGTAAAGTGTGTTAGAATGTTTTAACTGCCAATAAAGTTGAATTGTTTTGTTTTGATTCGAAGGTGCGCAACGCGGGGAAACGGGCCCGGCCCACCTCCTCCCGACGCAGGAAGTCCGAACGCAAGATCACCCGCATGGTGGTTGTCGTGGTAGCCGTGTTCGTGTTGTGCTGGCTCCCATTCTACGTCCTCAACATCGTTAACCTGCTAATCCTGTTACCGGGCGAATTCCGGGGGCTGTACTACTTTGTGGTGGTACTATCGTACGCTAATAGCTGCGCTAATCCAATAATTTACGGATTCCTGTCCGATAATTTTAAGAGAGGGTTCCGGAAGGCTCTTTGTCGTTCTTCGAGGAGGGTGGAGAACCACGAGAGGGCTGCAGTCACCGAGCTGCAGCACCCTGCAGAGCTCTGGAGGGGAATTGCGCCTGAGCCGCGAGATGGCCTGGGGGTCACCAAGGCTCATGAAGGAGGGGAGGAAGAAGAGGAGGAGGAGGAGGAAGTGGAGGACGGGATAGAGATGGAGAGAAGAGAAGACGCCACTCAGATGAGAGAGAACTGCAGGATTGCACAGACCGAGAACGGAGGAGGACAAGTTGAGAGCTCCAGGATCTTGTTCACATCGGGGGGAAAGGTGGAGATGGTACCCCACGGGCAGAGGGCTAAAGATGGGGAGGTGGCTGGGAAAGGCCCAGGCTTAGAATCGGGGCCTACTGTCGCTGTCTCCACTCTTGTCAATGGATCAAAGATTGAAAGTAACAGGTCACTTCCAGAGGAAACAGTGGAGAAGAGCACAAAGCTAGAGATCAGCTACCTGTAACTCATAAATCAGCTATTTCCCAATGTTCATACTAGTATACCACTTATACGGACAAGTCTTGCAGAGACTGAGGCTGTCCTAATATGGGCACTGTACAGTGTATAGAATGAGGGTGAAGTTGCCCCTAGAGACACTGATCTTGGGTCAGTTTTGCATTTTCCCCACTAATGGTTAAGGATTGGGGAAGGGGAAGCTGATCCTAGATCTGTACCTAGGGGAAACTTTACCCAGGAGCTAGATTGCATGTCCGGTACAGTGACTCATTCTAAGTAGTGAGCTACTGTGTCGATTGGAACAGAGACATATGGATTGAATGAATGTATTGTAGTGACATTAACCCAACACCTAGCAACCTTGTTAAGAGGTTTGGAGCTCTTGGCGTAACAATTAAGGTGTTGGCTTGATAGTCACTGGACCTGGGTTCAAACCCCAGTTGGGGCTACCCCCGAGTTTGCTAATGTATCGTTTAAATTTACACTTTTCAGTATCAACTGTGAACTTACAATGATACCAACTGCCTTGCCTCAAATTCCAATCTTTTTGCCAAAACATTTATGATCAGTTATTTTATTAGGCTGAGGATTTGCAAATTTTTACGGAACACATTTCAGTTTTACGCTTAGTGCGCAATGTAAATATGTACAGAAATGTTTAAGAATCATAAAACAGTTTTGAATAGGCTATTCAGAGATGCACACAAGGACAAAAACACACTATATTGTCAGTATTTAAATTATGTGTCTATGTTACAGTTTCTTAGTGCAGTATTTTTTTCAACAGTAGCCTTCAGACAAAGTATAAAAGTCTCATGATACCACTGAAATCACAGGGAACGAACTGTTCCCTTCCATCCAAGAACAGCATCATTTAACAGTTCTTCTAAGTGTCAAAGAAGCTATTTCAATGAGAGTTCATACTGCCTCTGTCTGAGGCTTTACAATACAAGTGCAAATTAGTGTCCTTGCATTGAAGGCGAACGCAAACAGACATCTAGTTCCATTTTATTTCTATCTCACCGCGTCCCTGGTGGAACGTCGCATTTATCAGAATGAATGGAATGGAATCATTAAAGTGAATAATGTCACCTAAACGCACCTGCACGATTAAGACTCATACATATTCATGATGACGGGAGTCGAGTCGATGAAATTATGGCGGATGGTATATCAAAGAGCTGTGAGCACTCTGATATCGACCTTCGGTTAATTTGATTGCCGTCCAGCTGAATATCTTCTAAGCGACGTTGTGGTGGACATTGACGTCGAATGCTATTTTGTTTGGGGGGAATGTTAGTGATTTTACCTTTCAGACAGATGCTGTTTACGTGAGTGAAGCAGCTGAACCATTAGAAAGCAGTTGGAACTAAAGAACTAATGATAGATATTTGCAGAGCCATATTTGTAGATATTTAGATTGAGATAATATGTTTCTGGGTAGTTGCATAGGAACAAAGCTGTTTTTCTACAGAGAAGAGCTATACGGTATAGCTTTGTATGTATGTAGGCAATACATAGTTCCATATTCAATAAGATAATTGATCAAATGTGGCCTTTAAGTTCTCTTTGTATCTGAACGTTAGTTATATTGTAGCTGTAGCCTGAATGTTTTGTAATGTTGTTTTCCGAGCCTAAATTTGTCGGGGCATGGACTCTACAAGGTGTCAAAACGTTCCACAGGGATGCTGGCCCATGTTGACTCCAAAGCTTCCCACAGTTGTGTCAAGTTGGCTTTATCCATTATTAATACACACAGGAAGCTGTTAAGCTTGAAAAACCCAGCAGTTCTTGACACACTGGAACCGGTGTACCTGACACCTACTATCATACCCAGTTCAAAGGCACTTAAATATTTTGTCTTGTCCATTCACCCTCTGAATGGCACACATACACAATCCATGTCTCGATTGTCTCAAGGCTAAAAATCCTTCTTTAACCTTTCTCCTTCCCTTCATCTACACTGACAAGTGACATCAATAAGGGATCATAGCTTTCACCAAGTGGAGGCTGCTGAGGAGAGGACGGCTCAAAGTAATAGCTGGAATGGAGCGAATGGAATGGTATCAAACACATGGAAACCATGTTTGATGTATTTGATACCATTCCACTCCAGCCATTATCATAAGCCCGTTCTCCCCAATTAAGATGCCACCAGCCTCCTGTGCTTTCACCTGGATTACGGCATGGAAAGAGCAGTTGTTCCTAATGTTTTGTACACTCAGTTTATGTCTACACACGGCTAGAAGTTAACAAGTTAGAAGATAAGTTATTGGGAAAAGTGCTCGTCATACTTTAAATGAATGATCAAGTTTATTAGTTGACAAGTTGAATCAGGTGTGCTAGCTCTGGAATACCTCAAGTACATGGAATGTCTGGGATTCCCCGAGGTTTGAGAACCACTGCATTAGAATAGACGTTTGGAAAAGTTGTCACACACCTTAAATGAATGATCGATACCTTTCTAACGAGTTTATGTCTATGTTTATTTCTCACCCACGGTGGTGCTTTGGTAGCCTGGTTACTAGTCTGTTTGTGCCATCATTACCACTCCTTGTCATGCCAAACATGTTGACAACCACAAGGAGTTAACTGCACTAACAGATCTGGGACCAGGCCAGTGCTTTGGTCACCGAGTGTGTGGATGGAACCCAGCTCCCGCTTTGGTGAAAATCTCAACACATTTTAGTGTTTCTGATAGTGTGTACATGGTAGCCTTAGTGCCAGTCTGTTTGTTCCGTCATGCCAACTCCTTGTCACTCATTGTCATGCCAAACATGTTAGGGTTGACAATAACAGCAATAGAGTTGGCAAGAGCACAAACTGATCTGGGACCAGGCTATGTAAATGGTATTTCTATGTTTAGATAGTGTGTGTACTGTGTATGCTGATGACTACAAAGCCTCAAATTGAATGTGAAGTTTGACGAAAAAAAGAAATGTCTTGTAATGTGATTTTTGTATTTATTCCAAGTCATTGGTATAGCATTGGTCTCAGTTGACGTCTGACACTACAGCATGGAAGAGATACGTGTTTATCAGAGCAATCAGATATTCTGATCACAGAGGGACAACCCTTCTGTCACATTCCAACAGTATTGATGAGTGTTAAGGTAACGGTTTGTTGGTGCTTTAAATTAACATCAGTATTGATTGTGGAGAAGCAATCAGATAATGTATGACATGTCAAACTTAAGGTCCACGAGACGGATCCGGACAATTTGGGTGAAGACCGAATGCGGCCCGCAGGGGAAATTAGTTTGACACCCCTGATCTATGACCCGCCTGAGAGGCAGTAACTTAGGGAAATTATTGGCACCCTTGATAAAGATGAGCAAAAAAGTCTGTACAAATTAAATAATTCAAATACTGAGCTGTATTATAAGCTCAGTTATTTTTTTATTATATTATACTAATACAATTGCTCAGAGAAAGATTTTGAAAAGTAATATTTTTCTCTCAAAAAGATCGGGGCGCCAATAATTTTAGCCCCTGTTTTCAATACCTTTCAACACCTCACCTCACCTTGAAGATAAAGCACCAGTTCCAATCCATGTGCCAATGGCATTTACATTTGTTGGATGACATAAAAATAGAGCTCTTTGGTCACGCACACCAGTGGTAGGTTTTGCGTTGAAAAAAAGATGCGTATGCCAAAAATAACCCCATGGGCAGTCCATAAGCGCAGACAAATGATATCAAGGATCTTTAAAGATTGGATGGAGGAACAGTGCAAGATCCCTCCAACGTGTTCTCCAATCTCATAAAATATTTTACAAAAAGGCTGTGTGGTTATCCTCACAAGGTGTGGGTTTGAAAGGTATTGAAAACAATCATTTTGACCCCTATCTTTTCTTATTAGCATAAAATATCATTTTCAAAAATTATTTATCAACTACACGCAGTACTAGTAGCATTTATTTTTTATACATCCTTTTTTGATAATCTTTATCAAGGGTGCCAATAATTTTGGATCTGACTGTAGATAGACCCTACAGTGGAGATTCATTCATCACTGCATCCCTCTATTGGTCAAAGCCAGGACAACACTGAAACAGTAAAAATACATTTTAGTCACATTTCTGCAGATTTGTTTTATTCCGTAAACATTTCTCGCAGCCTCCCTCTGTCCATCCACCTATCCCTTCTCTCCATCATTCTGGTACAGCGTCTCCAAGCCACTTGAGGTAGGGTGGGTTGCCCTGCTCTATGGGTAGGCTGATGACCTCTGCTACTTCATACGGGTGGTTGGACCTGTTAGCAAGCAAACAGCATGAGTCACAGACAAATGCATGTACGCACACACGCACAGTACACCCCTGCTATGAGTCACTGATAAATGTCAATGGTAATTCTGGGAAAGGACTGATTAAACACCCCACTGCCTGATTTGGTATGTAGACTACATATTATTCCTATAACTGAGGGAAATACTAAAACGCACGCACGCACACACACACACACACACACAATGCTTACCTAACATATTCTGCCAGAGATGCAACCTTAGAACTTCTGGTCTTTATCATCTAAAATCAGGACTAGTTAGAACTTTAGCTACACCACGCTCAGATAAACCAAGCATATATAGTCGTCAAGCAATGTACAGTAACAGTACTAGCTATTCCATTAGGCCTATATGTTTGGTCATGGACTTGCAGGGCAGCATATACAGACACTGTAGGTCCATGTCAAAACAGGAATAAAAAGAGGTGTGAATGCTCACCAGCAAAACTTCACTATCCTCCTGGATCTTCCCCTGCCATTCATATCTGACAAGAAACAGAGACATGTTACCAATCCTGATCAGTAACCCTTCCATTCCCTTCATATGTGTGGTGGAGTGCCTGGATACAGCCCTCAGCAGTGGTAACGTAATTACAGCAGTAAAAATACGTGTTTTGTCATACCCATGGTATACCACGGCTGAACCACCCACTTTCTAATCTCTAATCTGTCATGGTCCACACTTACACAGATGTGATTTTGGGGACGATGTTGACACAAGCAGCCAGCTTCTTCTCAACGATCCCTCTGTCAGGTGGGGAGAGACAATGACAACAACCAATCAGACTGGATAGATTAACTGCATCCAGCACAATATGGTGAACAAATACATGATTCAGACTACAGGGCCCATGCAAACCATACCGGCTGATATTTTCTTTTGACATTGTCCTTTCCAGCATGGTTCAAGCAGCCCTGGTGGATGTGTAACCAGTTCAGCTCGAACTTGGCTCAGTTTGGCCCTATAGTGTGAATCAACGTTGCATTTGGGAGAGTGCAACTTTCTGAACATTGCCGATAGAAATGTCTTATAGAGGTGACATCTGACATGATTCCCAAATCTACATAGCAGAGAAGAATGTTTGTGCATGTCTGTGTCTATCCGTTACCTGGCCAGATCTTTGGCCACCTGTTCGTTGGGGCAGGTGACGAAGGCAGCGGAGTGTGTGCCCGACATGTAGGTCTCGGACGCCATGGAGAAAGCTCTCAATCCCACAGTCCTCAGCAGCGTGAGCATCAACACGCTAAGCAACGCAATCTAGGGGTCGCCATGGAAACAGAGGTTAGGAGAAGAACTGACATTCTATGGTGGAAATATTTAATGAGAAATACAGTGAATCAAATCAACCACTTGTTGACTGTTTCTGAATATTACAATGGCTAGGATTAGGCTACATTTGGCAAGACAACAAGCATATACGAACTGGATTGCAGACGGCTAAGCAACTTCTTGAATGTCTCTTCTACTTGACTACAGCTTGACTACATGTGGTTTGGGACACATACTCACCACAAAGAATGCCCTCAGAGGTCCACCAGCCTGCAATCCTTCTGTAGCAGGCAGTCCAAAGCGCATTGCCTAAGCAGCACTCTGCAGCAGGGGCAAGTGACATACATGCATTAGCAATCATACATGGCAGGCCAGGAGAGATGACGTTCTATGAGTTCATAGCATGACAAGCAACCACACAAGTTCTGCCATAGGCAAACGTCCAAATAGTGAAAAGTACAATTCTGTTTATGGACTAGCACTAGCTAAAAACACAGCATACAGTACGAAGCTAGCTAGCTAGGCTAATTGGGTGTGACTTTACTGTGTGTGTGCTCAACTCTCTGTAACTTGACACATGTGCAAATGCAGGACAGGACTTTTGCCAAACGGTCCAAAACGAGAGAATCCTCCGATAGGAAATGTACAATCATGTCATGCAAAGGCTCTTCAATATCGGGAAAGCAAATACATTCATATGATACATCAACTCAAACTGTCCGCAAAAACTACCTTTAGACAGTCGCAGTCTCGATTCAGTGTTCGCCGTTGCCACTCTCTAACGTAAAGATAACGCTCTGCCGTAAAGCAGGATCTGTTGTTTACCAATTGGTCGTAAATGCAAAAGCAGAGCCGGAAACAAGAGAAATATGTCGATATGGCAACGTTTTCAAATATTATGTGGAAAATTGATTATTAGTAGTATACAGACAGTCGTAGTGATTTCATTGACGTCGTTTCGCTTATAAATGCAAGCGTATATAAATGCTAAACTGGTTTATGGCTGCAATGTCAGCTCTGGCCAGCAGCTCCATAAAAGATACAGCACCACCACGACAAGCAAGACCAGAAATTAATTCACTTTAACCTTTGTCAATATTGTATTTGATTGACTTTTATTGGTTAATCATCACATCAACAACAAAAAATAACACCATATTTTTGTTTTGTTGCGGTTTATGGTAACACATAGAAGGTTCACACATTCCTAGCTACATCAGATCCGGCCGTGATTGGGAGTCCCATAGGGCGGCACATAATTGGCCCAGCGTCATCCAGGTTTGGCCGGGGTAGGCCGTCATTGTAAATAAAAATGTGTTCTGACTTGCCTAGTTAAATAAATAAAATGTTTTCACTATTTCCATAGTTTGGTAAAGAACAAAATTTGAGTATTTTCACAGAAATTATTTTTATTCCAAAATAAAAACGAATTTACTAGACCCTGAAAGGAAATAGGTCAAGGGAGAGATAAAAATAGTTCCTCCCTTTGTATCTAAGCAAAATAACACAGCATACTGACTGAGTAGCCTAAGTTAGACTTTTTACAGAAAGCACATAGTAATGCCCTTAAATATAGTTATGTTATTTTTGAACACCCTCATACCGGTAGATTAAATTACAGAATTACATATGATATAGATGGGTGGGTGGATGGATGTGTGGGTCAGTCGATAGATAGGCTACATCAGACAGAGGCGTGACATTAATGAGTGTCATTTTGTATTAGGAAATGATCTGTGGTCAAACTACAGTCAGAGATTAGTTTCAATATACAGTATACTTAGAGGCATGTTTTGTCCAATGAGACATCAAAATCATGAACATCTAATAAGCATTTTTATGTACATTGAAACTTCTCATTTTATAACTACAAAAAATATATCTGTGATGAAGAGATCTGTTTTGGTAGCAGCTGTGATGAACTATCTACACCACAATAGCATTGCCTTCTCGCTACAGCCAAAGAACTATGCTTTGGCCCAACTAATGAATGTAAGTCTGTTATAAGTCAGTTTTATGACTGAATGTCCCCCCCACACACACTTATCCTGACTCCTCCTCCCCCTGTCCTCCCTCCATCCCTCTAGTCCTCCTCAAGCACTGGTTCCCCCTTCCACACCTCCTTCATCTATCACTCCCTCCCACTCCCTACCCTTCAATCCTCCCACGCCCCATCTCCCTCTACTCCCTCATCCTCCTTTCATCGCTACTTTCCTCCCTCAGTACTCCTGGTACCCCCCACCCCCCTCGCCGTTAATCCCCTGATAGGAGGACCCCCCCACAGGGTCTCCTTGTCCCAGGTCATCCCCCCCGGCCGTGAAGGAGGTGTAGGGGTCCCCGGCCGCCCCAGCATCCAGGCTGGGGTCTATGTAGTCCTGGGAGAAGAGAGCAGAGTCTGCCCCCAGCTTGTACCTCTGATAGCCGAAGAAGGACTGGGCCGCCTTGGGGAGGGAGGAGGTGGGTGAAGAGAGTGGTGTGGGAGGGCATAGTTGGCGTTGGGGGGTGAGGTGAAGTGAAGAGGGAAGGAGGTGGGGAGGTAGAGGGGTGTAGGTTGGGGGTGAGGTGAAGGGAAACAGGAGGGAGGTAGGGTGAAGAAGGTGCGGTGGGAGGGTTGAGGAGGTTAGGGTGGGGACGGGGTAGGTGGAGAGAGAGGTAGTGGTGTGTAGATTAGGTGGTGAGGTGGAGGGAAATAGAAGGGAGGAGGGTGAAGAAGGTGGATGAGGTTAAGGGGTAAGGTGGAGAGGAGTGGGTAGGTTGGGAAGGGAAGTTTTGAGGGGGTAGTTGAACGGTGGATGGGTATCGTAGGGGGGTGGAGGTTTGGGGTGGATGGGGTGTGGTTAGGTAGAGGTGTAAGAGATGATAAACAAATGCAGCATTTGTGGATTAGGTTTGAAAGGGAGAGTGAATAAAAGAAAGAAAAGAAAGAAAGAAAGAAAGAAAGAGAGAGAGGGAAGTGAATTGAATTAGTTGTCTGGAAAGCTAGGTTAAATCTTTATTAGATTGCTTGATTGTGTCCCAAATGGCACCCTTTTCCCTTTATAGCTCTGTTCAAAAGTAGTGCACTATATAGGGAATAGGGTGCCCTTTTAGACACAGGCCTTGAGTCACTCAGGGTCAGTTAGTTATTAACGCAGTTGTTTAGCCGTTCACATTTAACTGTTTTTTGGTTTGGTGAAAACAAACAATCATTCACACTCTTCGGATAAAAAAGACAACAAAGAAGATATACAGTAAATGTGATAAAAATGTATTTTCACTAAATGTGCATAATTATTGGATAGCTAAAGCATTTTAACGGCTTTTGAGTTATAAAGACACCAAACTAATTTGCCAGCCTTTCACATGGTGGAGGTAGCCTACCGTAGATGCCTGCCTATGCTGTGTGTGTGTGTGTATCTGTGGGTCTGCGTGTGTGTGATACAGGCATTTCACAGTCACAGCAGCGTCTGACTAGAAGCAATAAGACATTAGCTGCAGAGGGATTGGAGTTAGAGGTTTCCTACTAGAACAACACATTATATTATATTAGTGGGATGGGGCTGGGGATGAAAAGTTGTAATTGCAGACTGCAGTTTTAAAAGCAAAGGGAGCTAGAAGGTTGTTAGAACAACACATTAGATTATATTAGTGGGATGGGGGGCTGGGGGGTGAACAGCTTCTGGTATTCCTCTTCAAAGGACACACTCTTTAGCCTCTCCATGGAGAAGAGAGTCAGCCCACCCTAGAGGAGAGAGAAACCAGGTAGGACATAGGCATCAAAGGTCATGGCAGAGGTGCTGGTTGGTCCCGATGGCTCAGTGGCTTGAGCATTGTGCTGGCAACAACAGTTTTGTGGGGTCCATTCCCACATGGACCAGGTACTAAATATAGGTTTCAGTGTTGACAGTTTAATAAGTTGCTCTGGATAGAAGTGCCTGCTAAATGAGCCATTGGTGGCTGTTCTTCTGAACATTTTCACTGAAGATACTGTATTCCACGGATGTACCATAAAATAAAGATAGGGATGAAGTGATAGTGAAAATAAAGGAGTAAAGTGTACCATACCCAGGTGAATATGGAGAAGAAGGCGAAGGTGATAGCAGCGTGAGCGGCATCCCCTCCCTCCCTCAGGGGGTTGTCCTCCTGCTTCGCCACCTGCCATTGGTTGGTCAGGAAACAGAACCCCACGAACCACATGAAGGACCAGAACGCTACAGGGAGAATGAGAGAGAGAGAGAGAGAGAGAGAGAGAGAGAGAGAGAGAGAGAGGAATGAGAGGAGGGAGAGGAATGAAAAGGAGGAGGGAGAGGGAGAGAGGGAGGAAACGAAGGGAGAGGGGATGAAAGGAGGGAGAGAGAGAGAGCGAGAGAGGGGGAGGAGGATGGGAGAGAGAGAGGGAGGAGGATGAAAGCGAGAGAGAGTGAGGTAGAGGGACAGGGTAAGAGAGGAGGGGAGGGAGGGAGGGATGAAAGGAGGATGAGGGAGCAGCAAGGAAGGAAAGGAGGGAGAGAGGGAGAAAACAGAAGTTAGAAAGGTTCCATTGCTGCCAAGAGAGAGAGGAGAGAGAAAGACAGAGATAGCGAGAGAGATAACATCTTCAAATCTGTGTAGCAACGAATAAACTTGATTTGAAATAAAGAAGCAGGCTCACTTTCCAACTCAACACTCAGTGACCATGTCATGCCCTCTTGTCACTCAGCAACTGTCACGGATCCCTCTGGAACTTTCATTTGGCACACCTGGCCCCTATTCCCACTGATTGTATTTGTATATATATGTGCCCTTTGTTCACCATGGTGCTGTCGATTATTGTTACTATGTCCGTTGGTGCATGTGAGTACCTGTGCTGTGTGTTTTGGCTTTCGTGCCCTTGTGGATTGCCGCAGATGATTACGGATCTTATCCCGTAATCATTGTGCGCATGTGTCATTTATTTGAGGTACTCCTCGCTCTTTTGTTTTGGGTTTCTACCCTGTGTTTTGTTACGTATTTGTTTGGTCTTCATCCCAGTGCCTTTACACAGCACGACGTAATTTGGGGATTAATAAAAAAAACTATTACGCATTCCTGCATCTGTCTCCAAAATTCTTTATACCAGCGTGACAGCAACCTGTTCCTACGGTAACTACATCCGCCTCAGAAGGCGGACCCCCCGTCACACACAGTCTAATAGGCTTGTAATGGATGTGTCTTTCTCTCCCTCTCCTATGACAGCAAGTGAGCAGCAACAATAGACAATCAGTAGTTGAAAACCACTGTAGATAGACCATTTTGTTTTCTGTTGTTGTTAAGCTGCTTCTCATTAAATGAGCTGGTGGGACACACATTACCCACCCTCTTCCACATCTCTCTTCTCCCTCTACACACATCTATCCCCTCCTCTCTCTCTCTCTCTCTCCTCTCTCCCCCCATCCTCTCCCTGTACACACACACACACACACACACACACACACACACACACACCTCTCCCCTCTCTCCATCCATCCTCTCCCTCGACACATATTTTTCCCCTCTCTCCCCTCATCCTCTCCCTCTACACACATCTCTCCCCTCTCTCCATCCATCCTCTCCCTATACACACATCTATTCCATTCCTCCCCTCTTTCCATCCATCCTCTCACTTTCCCTTTACTCCCTCTCCATACATCTCCTCCCTCTCTCTTTCTTCCTTGCTCCCCCCACTCCACTCACCTGAAACCCCTACGTCTGCTAGTACAGCCTTCTTGCGGTCCTTGGCGGAGCTGATCTGTGGGAAGTAGACATCCAGGGCCAGGAAGGCCAGACAGCAGAGAAAGGCCAAGGTTCCCATGAACAGTCCATAGTTACACGCATTCTGGTTCCTGTCAATCAATCAATCAATCAATATCTGTATTGTCCCAATGGGGAAATGTGTAGGGCAACAACATTAAAGTAATAACAGCCATAACAGATGAGATACACATATGGAATAGCAAAGAGATCAGATAGAGTCATAAAAGAGGAGCAGTAACTACTACAGTGTGTGTGTGTGTCACCTGTTGAAGATACAGAACTCCTGGGCCTCGTCCGGTCGGTTCACGTAACCCTCGTTGGCTATAGAACCAAAGATCACAATGGAGAAAAACTGGAAGGAGAGAAGGATAGGAGGGAGGGAGGGAGGGAAGAAAGGTGGGATAGATTATGAAATGGGAGGAGGGGAGAGGAGGAAAGGATCAGAAAGAAGTGTGTTGAGTGTCAGCCATACACACCAAGATGATAGACTATATCTACACCTACTATACACACACCATCTCTACTGAAACACACAGAGAGAATATACCTATAGTATGGCAGATTATACCTACAGTACTTCACTACAGTATAAACACCGGCAGAATATACCTACAGTACTTCAATACAGTATAAACACTGACAGAATATACCTACAGTACTTCCCTACAGTATAAACACTGGCAGAATATACCTACAGTACTTCACTACAGTATAAACCATGGCAGAATATACCTACAGTACGATCCCTACAGTATAAACACTGGCAGAATATACCTACAGTACTTCACTACAGTATAAACACTGGCAGAATATACCTACAGTCCTTCACTACAGTATAAACACTGGCAGAATATACCTACAGTCCTTCTGTAGGTATATTGCCTGGGCTTACCTCCACTGTACTCTCACCCCACCATACCCCTGTCTGCACATTATACCCTGAATCTATTCTACCACGCCCAGAAATCTGCTCCTTTTATTCTCGTTCCCAACGCACTAGACGTCCTGTTCTGATAGCCTTTAGTCGTACCCTCATCCTGCTCCTCCTCTGTTCCTCGGGTGATGTGGAGGTAAACACAGGCCCTGTAGCCCCCAGCACCACACCTATTCCCAGGCCCCAGGCACTCTCTTTTGTTGACTTCTGTAACCGTAAAAGCCTCGGTTTCATGCATGTTAACATCAGAAGCCTCCTCCCTAAGTTTGTTTTACTCACTGCTTTAGCACACTCCGCCAACCCTGATGTCCTGGCCGTGTCTGAATCCTGGCTTAGGAAGGCCACCAAAAATTCGGAGATTTCCATACCAAACTACAACATTTTCCGCCAAGATAGAACTGCCAAAGGGGGAGGAGTTGCAATCTATTGCAGAGATAGCCTGCATAGTTCTGTCATACTTTCCAGATCTATGCCCAAACAGTTCGAACTTCTAATTCTAAAAATTAATCTCTCCAGAAATAAGTCTCTCACTGTTGCCGCCTGCTATAGACCCCCCTCAGCTCCCAGCTGTGCCCTGGACTCCATATGTGAATTGATTGCCCCCCATCTATCTTCAGAGTTTGTTCTGTTAGGTGACCTAAACTGGGATATGCTTAACACCCCGGCAGTCCTACAATCTAAGCTAGATGCCCTCAATCTCACTCAAATCATTAAGGAACCCACCAGGTACAATCCTAAATCTGTAAACATGGGCACCCTCATAGACATTATCCTGACCAACTTGCCCTCCAAATACACCTCTGCTGTTTTCAATCAGGATCTCAGCGACCACTGCCTCATTGCCTGCATCCGCTATGGGCCCGCGGTCAAACGACCACCCCTTATCACTGTCAAACGCTCCCTAAAACACTTCTGCGAGCAGGCCTTTCTAATCGACCTGGCCCGGGTATCCTGGCAGGATATTGACCTCATTCCGTCAGTCGAGGATGCCTGGTCGTTCTTTAAAAGCAACTTCCTCACCATCTTAAATAAGCATGCCCCTTTCAAAAGATGTAGGACTAAGAACAGATACAGCCCTTGGTTCACTCCAGACCTGACTGCCCTTGACCAGCACAAGAACATCCTGTGGCTGACTGCTATTGCATCGAATAGTCCCCGCGATATGCAACTGTTCAGGGAAGTCAGGAACCAATACACGCAATCAGTCAGGAAAGCAAAGGCTAGCTTTTTCAAACAGAAATGTGCATCCTGTAGCTCTAACTCCAAAAAGTTTTGGGACACTGTCAAGTCCATGGAGAACAATAGCACCTCCTCCCAGCTGCCCACTGCACTGAGGCTAGGTAACACGGTTACCACCGACAAATCCATGATAATCGAAAATTTCAACAAGCATTTCTCTACGGCTGGCCATGCATTCCTCCTGGCTACCCCAACCCCGGCCAATAGCTCCGCCCCCCCTGCATCTACTTGTCCAAGCCTTCCCAGCTTCCCCTTCACCAAAATCCAGATAGCAGATGTTCTGAAAGAGCTGCAAAATCTGGACCCGCATAAATCAGCTGGACTAGATAATCTGGACCCTCTCTTTTTAAAACTATCTGCTGCCATTGTTGCAACTCCTATTACCAGTCTGCTCAACCGAGATCCCAAAAGATTGGAAAGCTGCTGCGGTCATCCCTCTCTTCAAAGGGGGTGACACCCTAGACCCAAATTGCTATAGACCTATATCAATCCTGCCCTGCCTCTCTAAAGTCTTTGAAAGCCTAGTTAATAAACAGATCATTGACCACTTCGAATCCCACCGTACCTTCTCCGCTGTGCAATCCGGTTTCCGAGCTGGTCACGGGTGCACCTCAGCCACGCTCAAGGTACTAAACGATATCATAACCGCCATCGATAAGAGACATTACTGTGCAGCCGTATTCATTGACCTGGCCAAGGCTTTCGACTCTGTCAATCACCACATCCTTATCGGCAGACTCAACAGCCTTGGTTTCTCTAATGATTGCCTCGCCTGGTTCACCAACTACTTTGCCGACAGAGTTCAGTGTGTTAAATCGGAGGGCCTGTTGTCCGACCTCTGGCAGTCTCTATGGGGGTGCCACAGGGTTCAATTCTTACGCCGACTCTCTTCTCTGTATACATCAATGATGTCGCTCTTGCTGCTGGTGATTCTCTGATCCACCTCTATGCAGACGACACCATTCTGTATACTTCTGGCCCTTCTTTGGACACTGTGTTAACTAACCTCCAAACGAGCTTCAATGCCATTCAGCACTCCTTCCGTGGCCTCCAACTGCTCTTAAACGCTAGTAAAACCAAATGCATGCTTTTCAACCGTTCGCTGCCTGCATCCGCCCGCCCGACTAGCATCACTACCCTGGACGGCTCTGACCTAGAATACGTGGACAACTACAAATACCTAGGTGTCTGGCTAGACTGTAAACTCTCCTTCCAGACTCACATTAAACATCTCCAATCCAAAATTAGATCTAGAATCGGATTTCTATTTCGCAACAAAGCCTCCTTCACTCATGCTGCCAAACTTGCACTAGTAAAACTGACTATCCTGCCGATCCTCGACTTCGGCGATGTCATCTACAAAATAGCCTCCAACACTCTACTCAGCAAACTGGATGCAGTCTATCACAGTTCCATCCGCTTTGTCACCAAAGCCCCATATACTACCCACCACTGCGACCTGTATGCTCTAGTCGGCTGGCCCTCGCTACACACTCGTCGCCAGACCCACTGGCTCCAGGTCATCTACAAGTCCCTGCTAGGTAAAGCCCCGCCTTATCTCAGCTCGCTGGTAACCATAGCAGCACCCACCCGTAGCACTCGCTCCAGCAGGTATATCTCACTGGCCACCCCCAAAGCCAATTCCTCTTTTGGCCGCCTTTCCTTCCAGTTCTCTGCTGCCAATGACTGGAACGAACTACAAAAATCGTTGAAACTGGAGACACTTATCTCCCTCACTAGTTTCAAGCACCAGCTGTCAGAGCAGCTCACATATCACTGCACCTGTACATAGCCCAACCAACTACCTCATCCCCTACCGTAGTCATTTATTTATCTTGCTCCTTTGCACCCCAGTATTTTTACTTTGCACATTCATCTACTGCACATTTACCATTCCAGTGTTAAATTGCTATACTGTAGTTACTTTGCCACCATGGCCTATTTATTGCCTTATGTTCCTTATCCTACCTCATTTGCACACATTGTATATAGATTTGTTTTTTTCCTACTGTATAATTGACTGTATGTTTGTTTCACTCCATGTGTAACTCTGTGTTGTTGTATGTGTCGAACTGCTTTGCTTTATCTTGGCCAGGTCGCAGTTGTAAATGAGAACTTGTTCTCAACTTGCCTACCTGGTTAAATAAAGGTGAAATAAAAAAAATAAAAAAACAGTATTTACAGTATAAACACTGACAGAATATACCTACAGTACGATCCCTACAGTATAAACCATGGCAGAATATACCTACAGTACTTCAATACAGTATAAACACTGACAGAATATACCTACAGTACTTCACTACAGTATAAACACTGACAGAATATATCTACAGTATTTCACTAAACACAGGCAGAATATAGGGCTCAAGCTATTTCTACTAAGGGGCAAATCCTATATTTCACTTAAGTCAAATGTTCACTTAGTTGTTTATTGATGTCAATGGAATTATGAATTGCCCTAAGAGAAACCTATCTAAACCACTGAGAGAAAAGGCCCTATCTATCTAAACCACTGAGAGAAAAGGTCCTTGCTATCTAAACCACTGAGAGAAAAGGTCCTTGCTATCTAAACCACTGAGAGAAAAGGTCCTTGCTATCTAAACCACTGAGAGAAAAGGCCCTTGCTATCTAAACCACTGAGAGAAAAGGCCCTTGCTATCTAAACCACTGAGAGAAAAGGTCCTTGCTATCTAAACCACTGAGAGAAAAGGTCCTTGCTATCTAAACCACTGAGAGAAAAGAGTCCAACCATGCCACCCGCCTTCCTAGGGTCCTTTTTGAAGCCTCATTTTAATATTACACCTGCATTGGAGCTGGTAGGAAGCATATCGTTCCACATGAAGACTCAAATCGGAGTGTGAATGTGAGTGTGTGTGCGTGTGTGTGGGTGGGTAAAGGGGAGTTCCCTTCATATTAATTGGACCTTTTACTCTCTATATTAAAACCCCCTGGTGTTTCCCCTAGTACATCCCCCAGAATGCATTAGGAATCAACGTCCCCCTTGGGACTTAGTGATCTCTTTCACACACACACACACACACACACACACACACCACTGCATTTCAGATCGACAGACAAATTAAACGGCATCCTATTTCCTATATATTCTACAGTACTTTTGCTCATAGCCCTATGCTATTTAAGGAATAAGGTGCCATTTGGGACTCAACCTTAGTAGCTGATTGGGTTAGAAAAGGTCTTGGGTCAGAATTGTATTTGGTATCACATGGACTCTCTCTCTCTCTCTCGTAAATGTGTTTTCGCCAAGGCCCTGTCCTGTAGCCTACTCATCTCAAGGCCCCAGGCCCAAATCAAAGCAGGCATTGTGCAGGCCACCACGTGGGGTCCTGATCTTGTGACAATCCGATGGGCCATTTTGAAATTAGGCATTAGGTTTGCCAGAATAATTTATATTTATGTGTGTGTGAGCCTGTGTGCGCATGTGTCTGCATTAGCATGCCTGCCTGTGTGTGTGACAGTGTGTGAGTGAGTGTACAGTACTCTGACCTCTAGTCATTAAGCCTAATGTGTTTAGCAGAATGGTGTCAGAATGTGGGGCACATTGGTACTGACAGGCCCCTGACCATAGAATCCTGATTCCTGCCCATTCAAGAGGTTCCAAGCCACTTCTAGAGATTATATTTCTATGCTGTTGACCTCTGACACCAAATTCAACACTACTGAACATATAGGTACTATACTGCTAATGTACATGCATAGTCCATAAACCTTTACAGAAGGAGAGAGAAAGAAAACAAGAGAGAACAAGAGAGAATGAGAGAGAGAGATGTTAGAGAGCTCTCTCTCTCTCTCTCACACACCTATGTGTGATTCTGCAACTTTATTGCTACTTAGCCTGTAACTCAACACCAGCCAGAGAGATAGAGAGAGAGGTAGAGACAGACAGAATAAGGAGAGAGAGAGAGAGAAAAGTTCCTAAAGGAACAGACAGACAGTGGAACAGATGGACTGAGCCTTTATCTTATTCTGTCATAGTTGTGGAATATAGGTGACCATTCAATGGTATGTACAACCCTCTGAAAACACACCAACACACCCCCCTGTGAAGGCTGCTACGCCAGACAGTTTATTGCTTGTACTATAGGCCCACTGGATCACTATAAATAAACAATGTGTAGACTATATGTGGCCTAGTTGCAAGTTAATTTAGTAAGGAAAAGAAAGGCATGAATCTTTATTGGTTTGTATTTGTTTTGGTACTTTATGGACTCAGGAGAGTCATGCGTCCTCCGAAACACGACCCTTCCAAGGGAAGCCAGCCGCACCAATGTGTCAGAGAATCACGGTACAGCTGGTGACCAAAGTCAGCTTGCAGGCACCCAGCCCACCACAAGGAGTCACTAGAGCACAATGGGACAAGGAAATCCCAGCTGGCCAAACCCTCCCCCTGGGCCAATTGTGCCCCGCATCATGGGTCTCCCTCAGTCACAGCCAGCTGAGATCGAACCCAGGGCTGTAGTGATGCCTCAAGCACTGGGATGCAGTGCCTTAAACTGCTGAGCCACTCGGGAGGCCCAGGCATGTCTTTTTTATGCATAGCCGAAATAGTTACATTTTTCTCAAATTCTTATGAATAACGAAAAACTAACTGCAGTTGATTTACAGTTGCCACCCTATTTCCCAGGTCAAAAGTTGTGCACTGCTTAGCGAATAGGGCGTCAATTGGGACGCAACCTCGGATTTAAGAGGGGGCAAAACACACACTACAACAAAACACGTGGGTACCGTGCGTACGGCTGCATTTCTCTAGGTTCAATAGCTACAACCGCTACAAAATCGTAGGCCACATGCGTCGTGCGCCTTGTTGCTTGCACCCCCAAAACATTGACAATGTTTCAGGTTCCAACTAGACTACAACATATTTGGACAGTGCTGCTAACGCGACAGGTCTGCTATGCTTATAGTACACATGCAAGCACTGGTTGGAAAGTGAGAATTGAGAAACGGGGAGGCATCCAGCGAGAGGCGCACATTTTGAGTCAACCATACATACATAACAAACGACCGTCGTTCGGGACCGCCGCCGTTATTAGCGTGAAATGAGCAGCACGTAAGCTTCTGTAACGATAGAGGCGATATAACTGTAACGGTACTCACCCAAGAGAGGATCCGGAGGATGGTGTGTGGCTGCTGGAAGAACGTTATAGGGTTGAAAGCACCTCCAGCCTTCCCAGCTCCATATGCCATGCCCTCCATTTTCGGACTCCGGACCGTGTGTGTGTGTTTTCTCCCTTCCCGTCTCTCAGGGAACACAGAGAGAGTTCTTCTAACGGATTTTGACACAATATTCCTCAAATCAATATGTCCCCGTATCGCCCAGTCTTATTGACCCTATCTCTCTCACTATCTCAATCGCCAACTCTCTCTTCATTCTATTTGGTCCTATCTCAAATCCCCGCTTCGTGTCTGTTGCTATCTATCTGCCTGTGTTGTGATTTTCTCTATCTCTCTCTCTCTCAATTCATATCAAAGGCTTTACTAGAATGGGAAACATATGTTTACATTGCCAAAGCAAGTGAAACGTGAAATACACAATAAAAATGAACAGTAACCATTACACTCACAGAAGTTCCAAAAGAATAAAGACATTTCAAATGTCATATTATGTGTATATACAGTGTTGTAACGATGTGCTAATAACAAAAGGGAAAATAAATAAACATAAATATGGGTTGTATTTACAATGGTGTTCGTTCATTAATTGCCCTTTTCTTGTGGCAACAGGTCACACATCTTGCTGCTCACTCACAGAAGTTCCAAAATAATAAAGACATTTCAAATGTCATATACAGTGTTGTTACAATCTCTCTCTATTCCCTAACGCCGTGGTCAAGAACAAGAGAGAGAAAGAATTAAGAGAATTGGTAGAAATGTGTCCGTAACCCCGTTCTACAACCCGATCCTCCCAAACGTCCTGCACACAACTCTGCTCTGCTCCGCTCCGCCTCTGCTCAACACATCACTACGGCCCGTTGGAGAGTCATTTGCAGGACGTTTGTCATAGCCGGGAAAGAGGGAAAAACTGAGTTGAGGGGGAAGACTTACATAGACTTTGGTGGTCTAATTTTCGCTTCTAATAATCTTAGGACACAACAGGGATGGTATTTAGGAGATATAATTTAGGTCTACCTACTATAGAAAATTATGATAGAAATTATTGCCCGTCAAGCCTAGTGGTTAGAGCGTTGGACTTGTAACCGGAAGGTTGCAAGGTCGAATCGCCGAGTTGACAAGGTAAAAATATGTCGTTCTACCCCTGAACAAGGCAGTTAACCCATTGTTCCTAGGCCGTCATTGAAAAAAATAATTTGTTCTTAACTGTCTTGCCTAGTAAAATAAAAATTGCGTATTTTATAGATATGAATATACCTGTGTGCATTCAAATGATGTAGATCAGCTATTCTAAAAGATGGGATGTATGTTCCACTGAAAATATCACTGAGGAGGTACATAGACAATTCTTAATAACTTACTGGCTCTAACACGGGAGTAAAATTCAGGCTAATTGCTAGAATAATGGTCTACGGTCAATGAACTTTTCCATCTAGCGGTAACTAAGGGAACAGTCACCGTGGGCTCAGGTTGACGTCAACGCTCTTACGTTGACACAACTGGCCAATGACAGCGCAGATATCGATACGTGCTTGTTGGTTGGATCAGTGAGAGCGTTTCTGCTCAGGTTGCTAGGAAACGCGTCCTGTCCCATGTTGCGGGGGCGGAAGGAAGATTCTGTAGTGTAAAATAAAAAACACAAAGCAGTTTTGAACATTTTGCTAATATATTTATTTGTTTGAACGCTGCCATGGTGAAATTAAGAGCAAGGTGCCTTCTTGTAGGTAAGATTTAGAAATGTATTCGTTGCTAAGAAGTTGATTTGGGAATGACAACGTCTGTACTGTAAAGAAGGTAGCTGAGAGTTAGGCTAGCTTGCAAAACGTTGGATAGGACAGAGTAGCTAGCTAGCTAAGTTAGAAAAGGCCCTAGATAGCTAACCGTTTTACAAGCATTTGCAAGTTACCTAACTCTACCTAACACGTTTGAGTGGGGTAAACATGGGAGAAACGTATGTATTCTAATCTTTCGATTTAAATTCAAGGGTGCTTTATTGTCATGGGAAACAGATGTTTACACTGCCAAAGCAAGTAAAATAGATAAAAAACAAAAGTGAAATAAACAATAAAACATTTACAGCAAACACTCTCTCTCTGTCTCTCTCTCTCACGCCACCCTTCCCCTCTTCAGGAGATGCAGCAGTGGGGAAAAGTGCTCTCTCTCAGATGTTCCGGAGTGATGGAGCACACTTCCAGAAGAACTACAGTATGGTGAGAAAATAACTTTGAGACACACACACACACACACACACACACACACACACACTGGCCTGGTCTCCCAGATCTGTTTGTTTGTGCTCTTGACAACTCAGATTCTTCACTTAAAATGCATGCTAAACAAAAAACACTGATTTCAAAGTTTAACAAATCATACAACTCTATGCACAAGGACTACTTTTAACAATATACACTGAACATTTTTACATAAACACATTTAATGGAAGAACTGTGTTGATATTCCAAAAACTCTGTTAAATATCTGCTCAGAATTAAGATTCAACGATGTCTGCAGAAATCATGGGTTGTCAGCTATGACATGACACATTGACCACACACACTGCATGACAACAACGCACTGGTGTGTCTAAGTGAACAGAGACCGGTCTAAGTGAACAGAGACAAATCAAATCACATTTTATTTGTCACATGCGCCGAATACAACTGTTGTAGACTTTACTGTGAAATGCTCTTCCCAGCGATGCAGAGTAAAAAAAAAAAAGAAATACAAAATAATAATAATAGTAACACAAAAAGAGTGGATGTGTGTGGGTTTTGTGTGAGTGATAGTGTAGTGTGTGTGTGTATAGTATGTAGTGGATGTGTGTGAGAGTGACAGTGTAGTGTGTGTGTGTGTATGTGGGTCGTTCTGTAAACTAGGGCACCAGTGAGGAGTTCCTACACTGGACAAGTTGTTACAGCTGTTGATAAGTCATTGATAATAATCTGACAATGTTTTGAATGTCATTGCATTAAGATATAAGGGGGCTCATAGCTATAACATTCTCGAGTTGATTGAAAACCTATGTTTAACCCTTTCCCATGGTTGTTGTCTTGATGGATTTGTCCAAAATTGTGTGACATAAAACATGACTTTTCTGTCCTTGCATTTATGGCAGTCTAAGTTGTCGTTATATCATATATTAACCATTAATCAGTTAAATTAGACATTGAACTTGAACCTTGTAAGAGTCCTGGATCTAGCTGTCGAACAGCTTTTTGTATAGAGATCTCAGAAATGCATTGCAACTACATAACATTTTGTGTCTCCTTATGTTACAGGGTGAAAACAGTTTTCACGGGCTCACAAATCCCAAATAGATTGCTTGTAACTGAAAGAATAATCATACCTTGATACTTAAAACCTAAATTGATGATGTCATTAACGTGGTTCTTCGATAATTATGTATAATACTTGTTGGAATGCGCATTTGGTGTCGAGCTGTTTAATTACACCGTGATCATTTCACACATCACCATCTGATCCAGGAAGGAATATTCTGAATGACGGTCAAGTGAGGAACAGCTGTTGTGATAGCGCATGCCATGCTACAACAGCCCAAGTGCTGAAAAAATGGTGTTCCTGAGGAATGTCCAGAATGTTTTGGTGTCTCATTCCTTACTCCGGTGAAGACAGATGTGTCTGGATTCACATTGGATCTAATATCCCTAGCGAATCGATGTTGATCATCTGTTGTAGTCTGCTTGATTTACAGCAGGGTCTCGTTAGATTTAACAGAGAAAGCATCAAGGTAATGAGTTCATGTTTTCGTGCCTCGAACTGGACCCTTACTGTGTCTAATTGTGTAGGATAGACGATTGCGCAACACCCAGCTCTATTGCGCTACACCCAAATATTTTCTGCCTCCTGAGGGGGAAGATGCACTGTCGTGCCCTCTTCACGACTGTGCAGGTGTGTCGAACATGATAATTCATTAGTGATGTGGACGCTATGAAACTTGAAGCTCTCGACCCGCTCCACTACAGCTCCGTCAGAGTGGAGAGATCACTTTGGGGAGCATTATTATGATGCAACACACACACACACACACACACACACACACACACACACACACACACACACACACACACACACACACACACACACACACACACACACACACACACACACACACACACACAGCATGTGAATGTTACCCAAACTCCAGACTCCAACTAACTGGGTTCAGTCTGATGGACTAAAGGGTATAGGCAGGCAGGAAACAGCATCCGGTCCGCAGCCATTCCATTCTCCTCACGTTCTCTTCCTCTCAAATGTCAGCCGGCCTGTTAGGTTACCTACCGACCGATCTGTTCCGCTATTTATTCCAGACAGGCTCTCTCTCTTACTCACACAAACACACACACACACACACACACACACAAACACACACACACACACACACACTCACACAAACACACACACACACACACACACACACAATTCACAACACACACACACACCCAACCAACCTTTATGTATTCTGTACAGGCTCTCATTGACATTCCACTGAGAGAGAGCCTTCCCAATTCCCATGATGCATCACATCAGCTCATTACTCTGTCTCCGTATTAGCTGGTTGGAATACCGCTGAGGAAGAGTGTGTGGGCGTGCGTGCGCAGTTGGCTGCAGTCTTTTGTGTGTGCGTGTGTGGCGGTGGGCTGCAGTCTTGCACACAAATCAAATTGTATTGATAACATACACATATGTAGCAGATGTTATTGCGGGTGTAGCGAAATGCCTATGTTCCTAGCTCCAACAGTGAAGTAATATCTGACAGTATAAAACAATACACACAAAATCTAAAGTAAAATAATGTAATTAAGAAATATAGAAATATTAGGATGAGCAATGTCAGAGTCCGGAATATGAATATAGATGTATATGATGGGATGTATAGACATGGACAGTATCTCAATAGAATATGTTGTATATATGTAGAATATGTAGGATAGAATATGTCGTATATATGTAGAATATGTAGGATAGAATATGTCGTGAATATGTAGGATAGAATAGTAGATGTACAGCAATAGTGGAATAGGGTGGACTTGACTAGAATACAGTATATGCATATGAAATGAGTAAAACAATATGTAAACATTATTAAAGTGACCAGTGTTCCATGACTATGTACATAGGGCAGCAGTCTCTCTGAGTACCGGGTGGGTTAGTCTGAGCTACACACTAATATGAACACGTACAGTCTGAGCTACACACTAATATGAACACGTACAGTCTGAGCTACACACTAATATGAACACGTACAGTCTGAGCTACACACTAATATGAACACGTACAGTCTGAGCTACACACTAATATGAACACGTACAGTCTGAGCTACACACTAATATGAACACGTACAGACTGAGCTACACACTAATATGAACACGTACAGTCTGAGCTACACACTAATATGAACACGTACAGTCTGAGCTACACACTAATATGAACACGTACAGACTGAGCTACACACTAATATGAACACGTACAGACTGAGCTACACACTAATATGAACACGTACAGTCTGAGCTACACACTAATATGAACACGTACAGACTGAGCTACACACTAATATGAACACGTACAGTCTGAGCTACACACTAATATGAACACGTACATGTCGGTTGTTTTGCTCTAGGACTCTCACAGGCCTCACAAGACTCATCTGAAGGTCCAGTATGTATAAATGGTCCAGTATATATAAATGGTCCAGTATGTATAAATGGTCCAGTATGTATAAATGGTCCAGTATATATAAATGGTCCAGTATATATAAATGGTCCAGTATATATAAATGGTCCAGTATATATAAATGGTCCAGTATGTATAAATGGTCCAGTATATATAAATGGTCCAGTATGTATAAATGGTCCAGTATGTATAAATGGTCCAGTATATATAAATGGTCCAGTATGTATAAATGGTCCAGTATATATAAATGGTCCAGTATGTATAAATGGAAGTACAGTAAATATGGAGACTGTTTAGTGACAAAAATAAGGGGTTAAATGCATGTATATAGAAAAATATATAACACATTTTTCTCACAGATATAGGGTAGACACTTCAGAACAAACTTCCTTTAGATATTTATTTTCCTGTTGATCCGTGTAGTGAATCTGTTATTCAATGTGTTTGTATGGGCTAATCATTTAAAACATTTTTTTTGATACTTCAAGGGGTCTTAAAATTCTAAATCAACTATCAAAATTATCCTTGTTATGACCTTAAAACAATTCCATATAGCTTAGTAGTACTGTTTTATTGTAGTACTGTTTTTCCTGTTTGATTGTAGTACTGTTTGATTGTAGTACTGTTTTGCCTGTTTGATTGTAGTCTGTTTGATTGAAGTACTGTTTTGCCTGTTTGACTGTAGTACTGTTTGATTGTAGTACTGTTTGATTGTAGTACTGTTTTGCCTGTTTGATTGTAGTACTGTTTGATTGTAGTACTGTTTTGCCTGTTTGATTGTAGTACTGTTTGATTGTAGTACTGTTTTGCCTGTTTGATTGTAGTACTGTTTGATTGTAGTACTGTTTTGCCTGTTTGACTGTAGTACTGTTTGATTGTAGTACTGTTTGATTGTAGTACTGTTTTGCCTGTTTGATTGTAAGACTGTTTGATTGTAGTACTGCTTTGCCTGTTTGATTGTAGTACTGTTTTGCCTGTTTGATTGCCTTACAGAGGACATAACTGGACTGTTTGTACTCGTCCATGTCCCAGTCACCTTGCCGTGGTTAAATGCGGTGTTTCGCGCTTTCAGTTTTGTGCGAATGCTGCCGTTTTTTAATTGTCACAGTGGGAACCACATCCCTTATGCAATTCCTGATTAACTCAGTCACCGAGTCAGTGTATACGTCAATGTTATTCAAATACATTTTTATTTGTCACATGTGCCTTACTGTGGAATGCTTACTTACAAGCCCTTAACCAATAATGCAGTTTTAAGAAAATAGAGTTAAGAAAATATTTACTAAATAAACTAAAGTAAAAAATGAGAAAAGTAGCATAATAAAATAACAATAATGAGGCTATTTACAGGGGGTACCGGTACCGAGTCAATGTGCGGGTACAGGGGGCAATGTAAATAGTCCAGGTGGCCATTTGATTAATTGTTCAGCAGGCTTATGGCTTGGGGGTAGAAGCTGTTAAGGTGCCTTTTGGACCTAGATTTGTCACTCCGGCACCACTTGCTGTGCGGTAACAGAGAGAAGTCTATGACTTGGGTGACTGGAGTCTTTGACACATTTTTGGGCCTTCCTCTGACACCACGTAGTATATAGGTCCTGGATGGCAGGAAGCTTGGCCCCAGTGATGTACTGGGCTGTACGCACTACCCTCTGTAGCGCTTTATGATCGGATGCCGAGCAGTTGCCTAAACCAGGCGGTGATGCAACCGGTCAAGATGCTCTCGATGGTGCAGCTGTAGAACCTTTTGAGGATCTGGGGACCCATGCCAAATATTTTCAGTCTCCTGAGGGGGAAAAGGTGTTTGTCACGGCTTTCTTGGTGTGTTTGAACCATGATAGTTTATTGGTGATGTGGACCAGATTGGTGATGTTTTCCTCAGATTTGCTTTATTAAAGTCCCCAGCTTCAATAAATGCGGCCTCTGGATATGCGGTTTCCAGTTTGCACAAAGTCCAGTGTAGTTCCCTGAGAGCCGCCGTGGCTTCGGCTTTAGGGGGAATATACACGGCTGTGGCGATGATCTAAGATAATTTTCACGGGAGGTAATGTGGTCTGCATTTGATTGTGAGGTATTCCAGGTCGAGGGAACAAAAGGACTTGAGTTCCTGTATGCTACCACAATCGCACCATGAGTAGTTAATCATGAAACATACACCTCTGCCTTTCTTTTTCCCCGGACAGTTCTTTGTTCCTGTCCGAGCGATGTACTGAGAACCCAGCTGGCTGTATGGACGGGGACAGTATATCCAGAGAGAGCTATGATTCTGTGAAACAGACTATGTTACAGTCCCTGATGTCTCTCTAGAAGGAGATCCTCACCCTGAGCTCATCTACTTTATTGTCCAGGGACTGAACATTAGCAAGTAATATACTCGCATTTTTGGTGGAAATGCTGGTGAGTGACTGTCGATCCAATATCCAAAAGTTATTTTTGGCTGTAGATAATAATGCAAGAAACCTTCTGAACAAATAATACAATAAATAACACAAAAAATATATAAATACTACAAAGTTGCTTACGAATCAGGAACAGGGCATCCATGTCTATCGATGCCATTTTGTCCATTTGTGTGTGTTGGGCTTCAGTGTTATGTGTGTAACTTAGTCATGCTCCGTGGCTTGGGCTCAGATGAGTAGAGCGGTGAGCAGTGCAGTGTTTGTCAGTGGTGGAAAAAGTACCAAATCGTCATACTTTAATAGAAAGTTACTCAAATAAAAGTGAAAGTCACCCAGTAAAATATTACATGAGTAAAAGTCTAAAAGTATTTGGTTTTAAATATACTTAAGTATAAAAAGTAGAAGTAAAAGTATGAATGATTTAAAATTCCTTATATTAAGCAAGGCAGACAGCACCATTTTCTTGTTTTTAAAGTGTACGGATAGCCAGTGGCTTACTCCAACACTCAGACATTATTTACAAAAGATGCATTTGTGTTTAGTGAGTCCGCCAGACCATAAGCAGTTGGGATTACCACATGTTCTCTTGATAAGTGTGTGAATTTCACAATTATCCGGTCCTGCTAAGCATTCAAAATGTAACAATTACTTTTGGTTGTCAGGGAAGATGTATGGACACCAGGGCTGCACGATATGGAAAAAAATAGAATTAGGATTTTTTCTTTACTAAGTATTACGATTAGGATTTGATGTGCAATACAGTGCCTTGCAAAAGTATTCATCCCCCTTTGCGTTTTTCCTATTTTGTTGCATTACAACCTTTTGTTGCATTCACCCTCCATCAATTTGAATAATTTTTATTTGGATTTCATGTAATGGACGCACACAAAAATGTCCAAATTGGTGATTATTTTTTTATTTGTTTAAAGTGGTGCATACATATGTATTCACCCCCTTTGCTATGAAGCCCCTAAATAAGATCTAATGCAACCAATTACCTTCAGAAGTCACATAATTAGTTAAATAAAGTCCACCTGTGTGCAATCTAAGTGTCACATGATCTATCACATGATCTCAGTATATATACACCTGTTCTAAAAGGCCCCAGAGTCTGCAAAACCACTAAGCAAGGGGCACTACCAAGCAAGCGGCACCATGAAGCCCAAGGAGCTCTCCAAACAGGTCAGGGACAAAGTTTTGGAGAAGTACAGATCAGGGTTGGGTTATAAAAAAATATCTGAAACTTTGAACATCCCACGGAGCACCATTAAATCCATTATTAAAAAATGGAAAGAATATGGGACAACAACAAACCTGCCAAGAGAGGGCCGCCCACCAAAACTCACAGACTAGGCAAGGAGGGTATTAATCAGAGAGGCAACAAAGAGACCAAAGATAACCCTAAAGGAGCTCCAAAGCTCCACAGCGGAGAATGGAGTATCTGTCCATAGGACCACTTTAAGCTGTACACTCCACAGAGCTGGGCTTTATGAAAGAGTGGCCAGAAAAAATCCATTGCTTAAAGAAAAAAATAGCATGTGGGAGACTCCCAAAACATATGTAAGAAGGTACTCTGGTCAGATGAGACTAAAATGTAGCTTTTTGTCCATCAAGGAAAACGCTATGTCTGGCACAAACCCAACACCTCTCATCACTCCGAGAACACCTGCAGGAACTGGGAAACTGGTCAGAATTGAAGGAATGATGGATGGCGCTAAATACAGAGAAATTCTTGAGGGAAACCTGTTTCAGTCTTCCAGAGATTTGAGACTGGGACGGAGGTTCACCTTCCAGCAGGACAATGACCCTAAGCATTCTGCTAAAGCAACACTTGAGTGGTTTAAGGGGAAACATTTAAATGTCTTGGAATGGCCTAGTCAAAGCCCAGACTTCAATCCAATTGAGAATCTGTGGTATGACTTAAAGATTGCTGTACACCAGTGGAACCCATCCAAGTTGAAGGAGCTGGAGCAGTTTTGCCTTGAAGAATGGGCAAAAATCCCAGTAGCTAGATGTGCCAAGCTTATAGAGACATACCCAAGAGACTTGCAGCTGTAATTGCTGCAAAAGGTGGCTCTACAAAGTATTGACTTTGGGGGGGTATTTTGCATCTTCAAAGTGGTAGGCATGTTGTGTAATATAAACCCCCCAAAAAATCTATTTTAATTCCAGGTTGTAAGGCAACAAAATAGGAAGGATGCCAAGGGGGGTGAATACTTTCGCAAGCCACTGTATAAATCAAAACACTTGGGTGGACTGTTGGGATCCTAGAAATAGAATGATTTATATTCAGAAGAAAAGTGGAAAGCAGCATCATTCTTGTTTGGAACAATCTGTTGACTGGATAGTGATGAATAGTGAATCTAACAGCGATGAGGAGGAGCGGTGCTGCTTGAGTGACAAGGTCGGGGCTTGGTGTGTGTAGGAAGCAAGCGGAGAAAAAAAAGTAAACTATAAAAATGAGGGCAGTGTGGAGCCTTAAACCACACACACACACTCACCCTTCCTCCTCCTTCTGTGTCAAAGTAGGAAGAAAGCCTTTCACCTATCTTATGCTTTTAGATCTATGTTCTAGATCTTTCATTGGAAACACACAAAGAGAGTTCAAAGTGTTTGAATCAAATCAACATATTGTAGCCTCTAACCTTTTGATATGAAAGAGACTGCCATGCTGTTTTGTGACAGTTGGGTTTAGGTTGATGTGTGGTTGTGTGATGATGGTTGGTTGTAGGTTGTTGCGTGATAATGGTTGGGTTTAGGTTGTGTTGGGGCTGTTGTGTGATGGTTGGGCTTAGGTTGTTGTGTGGTTGTTTTCTAGACGGCTGGAGTGGAACTGGTTGTGAAGTCAGTGAACATCCCAGAGACCAGCGACAGTGTGGTGAGTACACACTCCCTAGACTGACTCCCACACTCCCTCTATATAGGCTAGAAGCTGGGCTGTTTACAAAAGCCACCAATCTGGAGTTCTTTCATACTGAAAATAACTTTGCGATGATTGACAGTAATTCTCTCTCTCTTTCTCTCTCCCTCTCAGGAACTGTACATCTTTGACTCTGCCGGGAGGGAAACCTTTGTTGAAGCATGTGAGAAGTTGGTGAGGCCCACTGCGTATCTACTCTTCAAAGTTACAAAGGATTCACTACTTTCCCTCATCCCTCTCTCTTCCTCTCTCATCCCTCTCTCATCCTCTCTCTTTTGCTGAATGTTAAATGGATGCAATATTCAATGTTTCCACCCCCCTCTTTCACCTTCCATCACCCCCTCTCGATCTCTCTCTCTCACTCCCCCTTCTTTCGCCCTCTCTCACCCCTTTACTCCCCATCTCTCCCTCTATCCCTCTACAGTGGGGCCAGCCGTCTGTGTTGTGTCTGGTGTTTGACGTGAGCAGTGAGCTGTCATTCAGTAGCTGTGGCCGCTGGCTGGAGAGGGTCAGGGCCCACTGCCAGGGTCTGCACATCCCAGGTACCACAAACCTCAGCTCTGACCCTATGTATCTGGAGGTACTTGATCTTAGTGCTTTTTGTGTGTGTGTGTTATCAACTTCTGTACATTTTTGTGTGTGCGCGTGTGTGTGTTGTTGTGACGTTTAGGTGTGTTGGTGGGTAACAAGTCGGACCTGTCCGCGCGGAGGGAGGTGGAGACCTCGGTGGCCCAGGAGTGGGCCCAAAGCCAGGGGCTGCAGTACCACGAGACGTCCGCTGTGAGTGCACCCGGACACAACAGAGCCAAAGTGCCAACACCAAGTCCAAAAACAGTATACCCTCTAACAAAGCGATGATTTAAAATGTTTCTCAATCTGTGTGTGTGTGTGTGTGTGCATGGCATCTGTATTGCAGAAGGAGATGGAGAACTGTGAAGCTCCCTTTCTGAATCTAGCCCAGCTGTTCCACGCTCTCTACCAAGACAGACTACAGACCATACAGAACCTGGCCTAACATTCTAGAACCTGACCTGACATTCTAGAATCTGACCTGACATTCTTGAACCTGGACATTCTAGAACCTGGCCTAACATTGTAGAACCAGCAGAATCCTAACGCATATAAATATATTTTACGTTGTATATATCTATGTCCTCTAGAAAGGATATAGGGATTATATTTCTATGGTCTATCATTCTAGGACCTGGCCCAATATTCTAGAACTTGGCCCAACATTCCCTAATTGAAAAATACTACTTCTGACAGTGAGAAATCCACCTTACATTGGGGTGGAGATTAAGATGAAACTGTTATCTATTTACTACAATAATTAATGTTATGTATATTCTTCAGGTTGTCTGAGTTATGCAGGAGAACATGATAACTTGTATAACGGTTAGTGATTTTTGTACAGTATTTTGATTGCTAGAGTTCTGCATATGAGGGACCTTTCCATCCCTCTCTCCCTCCATCACTATCTTCTTTACTCTCTCCTCTCCATCCCCCCTTTCTGTCCATCAATCCCGCTCTCTCTGTCTCTCTCCACCCCCCGCCCCTCCTCTCTCCATCTGTCTCTCTTTCTCCATTTGCAGCTGGAGACCTTCACATCATTTCAATCATTTCCAAACCCGTTTGTTGTTTATTCGTTAACAACCCTGTAATTACTGTTTTAATGACCCTCCTCTCATTGTAACGGGGTCAGACCCACTGCCTATTATAGCCTCTCATGTCTAACACACACACACTATGTTACGAAGCCTCTATTGAACTAGGCTGTCTGTCTGCCTCAAAGCCACTCGTTCATGGTGATTGAATCGCATATTATGCCCCACATTAAAATAGACTGCTGCCTTGGAATTCTGTTCCCATAACTTCTGAGAGCATAATGACATGTTGAGGGTTATCAGTTATGACACTGTTATGGTAACTGTTGTTTTAATACAGTCTGTGGGTTTATGATTTAGTCTTTAATGTTAAATATGTGGTTCATCTGTAGCTAGCTGTGCAATCTTAAATATAATTGCATTTAATAGATGCAATCTTAAATATATTATAAATATTGATTGGATTTCTAGTGTATTCTAGAGAGTCATGATGAGTTGGGGGGAGGATTTAAGTAGTCGGTTCCACACATTGACAGACAGTTGTTGAAATTGGGGTCAAACCAATGTCCTTGCTTTGTAAATGTGTGTGTATATGTGTGTGAGAGCGAGAGATTGAATATTGGTTCTGGCATGGCATGGGGTAGAGTTTGGCTGCGTTGTGCCCAGTCTGGCGTGGTGTGTGTGTGTGTGTTGGCATGATGTGTGCGTAAACCAGGGTGCCTGGCTCAGACAGACTGGCCTAGCAGGGTGGAGGGGGAACCCTCACCACAGAAGTTTGGCATGGAGAGACAGGGGGGAGCCATGAATACACACACACACACACACACACACACACAGGTTTAGTGGAAGGGCACCGTCTGGGACAGGGAGTTTCCTGACAGACACACACACAGTCTCCATCCCATCTGTCATCAGCAGGACACAGCCAGGGAAGTGTGTGTACCACACTCACTAGGATGAAGGACACCTGTTGCTGCTGTGAATGACTCTATAACACTCACAAAATAAACATCAGAATCGATATAAAAAGCACTTCACGAAAAGACTGCAGCAAAAGCATCATCACTTTCCCCAGCGTCCTTCTCAAGCTCGTGTGTCAGCCCCTAAAGATGGAAACCGCAGTGGGGGGAAACAGCGCCCCTGGCCGCCACAACACCGTTGTTATGGTTGCGAATTTTGTTGCGAATTGAGGAGAATCACGCAGCATGTTACAAAAAATGCACGTGCAATTATGTCAGAGGGGATACAACAGTTTTCATTGTCTGAAGTAACGTCTTTGTTGTTGTAATACCCAAGCAGACATGGCAGCTTCAACATTAAGGATTCCAGGTTTAAAAGCTGCTTCAAATTAAATTTGAATGAAAGTTTGCATATGTATTCGTGTGTGTGAAGCCTATTAGACTAGCACCAGTGTGTGTGTGAAGCCTATTAGACTAGCACCAGTGTGTATGTGAAGCCTATTAGACTAGCACCAGTGTGTGTGTGAAGCCATTTAGACTAGCACCAGTGTGTGTGAAGCCTATTAGACTAGCACCAGTGTGTATGTGAAGCCTATTAGACTAGCACCAGTGTGTGTGTGAAGCCATTTAGACTAGCACCAGTGTGTGTGAAGCCTATTAGACTAGCACCAGTGTGTGTGTGAAGCCATTTAGACTAGCACCAGTGTGTGTGAAGCCTATTAGACTAGCACCAGTGTGTGTGTGAAGCCTATTAGACTAGCACCAGTGTGTGTGAAGCCTATTAGACTAGCACCAGTGTGCTACGCTAACCTAGCTATGACACAGACTGCTATTTGTTCGGCACCTGTCCTCAGCCAAAGAGTGTGGGCGTGTGCGTGCCCAGCCACAAACCCACAGCACCCCTTTTGACCGGCCACAAGAGGGGGCAAGAGATGGAAGACTTTCTGGGAGATGTAAGATGTATTCGTAAAGTTTCTCGGAGGAGGAGTGATCAGGTTCCACCTGTTCATATAATTGTATTCATTATGATCTAAAAAGCCAAACGGATCCTAAATCAGCACTCTGATTTAGTGCTCAACCGGAAATTTAAATGGCACATTGCCATGTTTAAATCTACGATCGGACTGAATCCTTGAAGCCAAGGTGATGTTGTTCTGTGGGATAAGGGAGAGACGTGGCCTGCGTCCCAGTGCCATTCCCAGCGCACTACATTTGACCAGAGACTTATGGGGGAATGACCCTAAATAGGGAACAGAGTGTCATTTGGTACTGCAGAAATGATAGGATACAGCAGCTTGCTTGGTCATGGTTGGACAGCAGTGGAGTGGATAGCCCTGGGCTAGATAACATGGCACAACAGGGAACTCTGCCTGCCTGTTTGTATGCATGTCTGTCTTTCGGCCTTCCTGCCTGTCTTTCTGCCTGTCTAAAGTTCCTCCTTCTCTAACCTTTCACCTCTCGCAACTCCTTTCCTCCCTCTCTCTTTTCTCTTCCCCCTCCCCCTCTCTCCCTTCCATTCCTCCCTATCTCCCTCCCCCTTCCTTTCTCTCTCTCCCCTTTCCTCTCTCATCCTCCTTCCCTCTATCTCTCTCGCCCCTCCCTTCCCTCTCTCCCCCTCCTTCCTTCTCTCTGTAGGTGGAGGTACGGACTGTTCTATCGTCCTATCGCCCCAAACTCTTTGTGACCCACGGAGCTCATTAAGAGGAGCAGGTGAGAGAGGAAGGAGCATCTGTTCTAACAGGCAGCGCAGTATACTGGTAACACACAATCAGTCACCACACCTCAACCCACCCAACCAGTGCATTCAGCTCTCACCATGTATCAAGCACACAAATCAATCACAAGACCTCCACACAGTGTACTCACCCAAACATTACAGCTTTTGGTGTTGGTTATGAGTGACGACTCATTACCTTCTTCAATGAGGTCACATAAAAGAACAAGATGTACACGAGGACAGTGGTATTAGCGTGATTAAATGATTCAACCTCCGAGCCAAAGGAGGGCAGTGTGTGGCTGGCTCATTCTGACTCCACTCTCTCTCTGTCGATCTCTCCCTCTCTATCGATATCCATGTCCCCTCCACCTCACTCTCTTCCTCCCTCTCTCTTTCTCACTCTCTCTCCCCCCTCACTCTCTCGCTCTCTCTCTCCTCTTCAGTGATCACACAGCAGCACTGTAGAGACCCTTTGATCACACCACACCAGGGGAGAGAGAGAGAGAGCGGGGGGTAGAGTGTGTCACATTCACTGGGACAGGCTAGTGTTCTCCATTCTACTAGAACTATGAAATAATTATCACCACCGATGGAATGGCACAGACAGGAGCAAAGGATGGAATGGATGGATGGATGGTTGGGATGGATGGCTGCATAGAAGAGAAAAGGACAAGAACCACTTGCAAAGAGGATCTGTTGTTAAAGATAATTTCGCACACCCAGAACCACATCAGCTACACACACACACACACACCCAATGAGCTACTTTTATTCCGTTTTTTCAGGGGGTGCTGCACCCTCAGCACCACTACTTCCCGAGGCTATGTGTGTGTTTTAAAATGATGAAATAAAATAAATTGATCGATCAATCAATCAATAAAGACTTTTGGTTTAGACAAGACAACAACAGAGATTCCAATTGTATCGATCAATCAATCAATCAACAAGCGGTCATATAGTTCCCTAAGGGGTTCCAATTTTATTCATCATTGGGACTTGATGCATCCAAGATAAGGATCGTTTGATTCATTTTGGCACCTTGAGAAGACGTTAAGCTTTTTTATTTTCATTGAAACAACACAATGCAAAAAAAGAAAGAAACACCATAAGGCTGTGTGAGATTTCAAAATGAAGATGACATAAGTATTCGTTCCAAAGAAATCCGTTTTTTTTTCTTATTTAAAAAAAAAAGGCTTTACGTTCGTCAAAGTTTGTTTCTTTGATTAGTTACGCCCCTTGAAAGCATTGTTAAATGAAGCCCCGCCCCTTCTCCCTGCCTGTTGTCGAAAAAAGAGAAATACACACATTACAGTAACATTTTAACTGCCGACTTGGTTTTCACAACAACCCCCCACTGTACCGCCTGTACTGTATCATTGTTCAACATGTAGGTTGGATGATTTGATTAGCATGCATGTAGAGTTCTTAACATGGGAGTCACTCAGTCTTAGCTTCATCTAGTTGATCTTCTCTCACGGTTTCCTCTTATTTTTTTATAGCAGTGTCTTTCGCAGTGTCCGTTTGTCTTAGAGTAAGTAGTTCACTGTCCGATTACCCAGAACTCATGTGGCTCATCATGTGACTCCCCTCTGGACTCGACCTCTTTTTTTTTGTAGCTCGTCCGTCCGAAGAGGAAGTGATGTCGACGTTTGACATTTCACCTATCACCCCCTATTGACCTTTGGCCCCAAACAAAGATGGCCTCGGTCCAGGGACCTGAGTCAGCAGAAAGGTAACAGAAGGAATCACTTAAAAACAATAGAATCTATCTAAATATTATTAACTAAACTGCTTGTTGGCTAGTTGCCATGGTTCCCTGTAAGCTAGGTTTACATCACTTCCTGTTGTTGTTGTTTTTCAGTCCCAACGAATCAACTCGTTCCTCCTCCGCTGTAGTTTCCATGACGACCTGATTTCGTTTCACCTTGTTTGTCGTTATGTCATTTTTGTTATTTTCACTTTTTGCGTCAGGGAAGTCTCTCTGTGATTTAGTAACATATATATTCATATATTCATATATAATTGATACATATATTAACTTAGACCATTTCATTTTTTTGCGGTCTGGATTCCCTCCCTGCATTAAAGTCCCAACTCACAATGGTTCACAGTATTAATGTGAAAAAGAATGAAATCAAACAGAGCAACTAAAGAGAAGAGTGCAGGGGTGTAGGGAAGGAGGGGGGAGAAGAGTGTAGGGGTGTAGGGAAGGAGGGGGGAGAAGGGGTGTGTGGGGTGTAGGGAAGGAGGGGGTGAAGGGGTGTGTGGGGTGTAGGGAAGGAGGGGAGAAGAGTGTAGGGGTGTAGGGAAGGGCCAGGGGTGAAGGGGTGTGTGGGGTGTAGGGAAGGAGGGGGGTGAAGGGGTGTGTGGGGTGTAGGGAAGGAGGGGGGAGAAGGGGGGTGTGGGGTGTAGGGAAGTAAGAAGAGAGTCATAAAAAATTTAACTCAGTTATAAACTCGTAGTCTGGCCCTAGTCTCCCCACTCCTCCGTGGTTCCCCAACCCCACTACCTCACCCCTTCTCTGGGTACAGAGAGAGAGTGACACCCCCTCCCCTCCCTCACCTCCTTTCTCCCTACTCCCATTTCCCATCCTCCCCTGTCATAACTTTACAAACATGTTTAAAACTCCTTAAACAACGGTAGATGGGAAAATCATGCATTTTCTTTTTTCAGATTTTTTTGCTCTTTTTTTCAACATGGAAACTCATATGATGATCACCATCATCATCATCATCATCATCATCATCATCATCATCATCGCTGTAGTAGAAGTATCCAGAACGGAAGCAGAACTCATCTGTTTTGTTCTGTCACGCTCTGTTCTTCCCTCCTTCTTTCTCACTCTCTACCTCCCTCACAGTCCTCTCTCTCTCTCCCCCTTCCTCTGTCCATCCCTCCATTTCTCTACACCCCTCTCTCCGCCCCCCTCTCCCTCCCTCTCTCTGTCTCTCATACAGGTGTGGTGCGGCGGTTAGCTGCGTTGCCCGTGTCCGTCAGGTCTTTCTGAATACTGTTGTGGACCTGGAGGAAGCTGTGGTCCCGTTCCAAAGTGGTTGAGTTATAGGCGGCTGTTGGCGTGCCTGTCTGGTTCTTCAGCGTATCCCGCGGCAACGTGTACATGGACAGCTCTGTCGACGGCAGTGCCCCGAATGCCTTCAGCCCCACCGGGGACGTGTCCCGGGATGCTTCCCCGGTGGAACGGGAGCTGGAGCGCGAGCGTCCCCGGTAACGGTAGCGGTAGGAGGGGATGCGCGTGATGGCGGCGCCCTGGAGGTAGTCGGCGGCGCTGATGGCGGCCCCCACGCGGAGCTGCCGGTGGCGGTCGATGAACATGTGCACGGCGAGCACGCCCACCATCTCGGCCATGATGAAGGAGAGGGCGCCGAAGTAGAACGACCAGCCATAGGAATAACTGTTCTTCTTAGAGTCCGACTTGGACGGGTCGCCTGCGTTGGCTGATATGTAGACGATGATGCCAATGATGTTACTCAGTCCTGGAAGAGAGGGGGAAGATAGAGGGGGTCATCATCATCTATCTCTCTAACCACCATCCTGCCTTCATGGAATTTATTGGGACATTTTCACTCTCTCTCTCTCTCTCTCTCTCTCTCTCTCTCTCTCTCTCTCTCTCTCTCTCTCTCTCTCTCTCCCCCGCCCCTCTCTCTACTTGCACACTCTATTTCTCTCTTCCCCCCTCCCTCTCTCTCTCTCTCTCTCTCTCTCTCTCTCTCTCTCTCTCTCTCTCTCTTTCTCCCCCCGCCCCTCTCTCTCTTGCTCTATTTCGCTCTTTCTCCCCCTCTCTCTCTCTCTCACACTTTCTCTCCCGCCTCTCTCTCTTTCTTTCTCTCCCCGGCCCCCTCTCTCACACTTTCTCTATTTTGCTCTCTATGTGTCTATCATCTGTCTCTGACTCTGTCTTTCTCTCTGTAGTCTCTCTATCACTCTGTTCTTTAATCATATATATAACATGTGTACATGATGGGGCTAGAACAGAGCAGAACTGTGTCAGGGACACCTTATTTTTAGAGATGAATCCTCATGGGTTCTCCACAGCCTAGCAACAGGAGAGAGAGAGGAGAGAGAGGGGGGAGAGAGAGAGATAGGGGGAGAGGGGAGAGAGATAGAGATAGAGAGAGAGTGGAGGGAGATAGGGGGAAAGGAGAGAGAGAGAGAGGTGTGCTCTATATGTCTGACCTGCACCATGGAGATAGTTATCTAGACCAGCATAGCCCAGAACTCCTCTCTTTCTCTCTCTCTCCCTCCCTCCCTCCCTCCCTCCCTCCCTCCCTCCCTCCCTCCCTCCCTCCCTCCATCCTCACAAACAGGGACAAAGACAACGCCTGCTTCTATGCCCCTCCACTCTCACCCGCCCTCTATCCCTACCCCTCTATCCCTCTATCCCGCTCTCCCTCTATCCCTACCCCTCCCCTCTCACGCTCCCCCCCTTTATCCCTACCCCTCTCCTCTCACGCTCCCTCCCTCCCTCCCTCACTCCCTCTATCCTCCCTCTAGCCCTCCCTCCCTCCCCCCTCCCTCTATCCCTACCCCTTCCCTCTCACCCTCCTTCCCTCCCTCTATCCCCCTCTCCCTTTATCCCTACTCCCTCCCTCCCTCTATCCCTACCCCTCCCCTCCCTCTCACCCTCCCTCCCTCTATCCTTACCCCTCCCCTCTCACGCTCCCTCCCTCTATTCCCCTCTCCCTCTACCCCTACCCCTTCCCCCTACCCCTCCCTCCCTCCATGGCTACCTGCGGAGACGAAGAGGATGCCTGCGCTGAGGATGATGTTGTGGCGTGACTTGTAGAACTCGCTGGCAGCTATACACAGCCCTCCCATGAAGAGCAGGATCACACTCATGATGGGGAAGATACTGGAGGCTCGCACCGCACCTGAGGGACACACACACGCACACACACACACACACACACACACACACACACACACACACACACACACACACACACACACACACACACACACACACACACACACACACACACACACACACACACACACTAAATGAGGAGAATGAGTAGAATACTGTGGGATGACTGACACACAGACTGAGGGGAAAAAAGGCTAATAAATAATGACAGTACCAAGACTTCATTCTGAGAATAACAAACTGCCTACACATAGAGAAAGCGAGAGACATTTTGACATAGCACTCTCTCTCTCTTTCTTGAACAGCTGTCACTCCTGGTAACATGCACACTTGAAACTTTAATTATAGACTAGCTTAACATTTCACCACCTCACCTCATTCTCACCCCTCCTCTCCCTTCCATCATCTCTAACCCTCTCCTCTTCTCCTCCATGTCTCCCCCACCCATCCATGCATCTTAAGTACATTCTCTCTTTTCCCCAAAGTGCTGACAGGGAGACCCTCTGGAGGACTCCAAACTCCCAACTTCAGGAATGTTGACACCCTTCACTCTCTCTCTCTCTCCTCTCAATTAAATTCAAATCAATTCAAGGGGCTTTATTGGCATGGGAAACATCTGTTTACATTGCCAAAGCAAGTGTAATAGATAATAAACAAAAGTGAAAAAAAACAATACAAAATTATCAGTAAACATTACACTCACAAAAGTTCCAAAAGAATAAAAACATTTCATTTCTCTTTTCTGGATTTTGATAATTAGTGGGTATCGACCTTATTCTGCTCTGCATGCATTACTTGGTGTTTTACGTTGTGGACATGGGATATTTTTGCAGAATTATGCATGCAGATTCTCAATTTGGTGTTGTCCCATTTTTTGAATTCTTGGTTGGTGAGCGGACCCCAGACCTCACAACCATAAAGGGCAATGGGTTCTTTAATTGATTCAAGTATTTTTAGCCAGATCCTAATTGGTATGTCGAATTGTATGTTTCTTTTGATGGCATAGAATGCTCTCTCTCTCTCTCTCTCTCTCTCTCTCTCTGACACTTGGTCTTCTATTAAATTCTGCGACACTTTGTTGCCATGTACTAATACAACTCTCTCCATCCATTTCTCTACCTCTTCTCTCCCTGTGCCCCTCTCCTCTCTCTGTCTCCATCCATTTCTCTACCTCTTCTCTCCCTGTGCCCCTCTCCTCTCTCTGTCTCCATCCATTTCTCTACCTCTTCGCTCCCAGTGTCCCTCTCGCCTATCTGTCCATATCTGTGTCTCAAACGCTATCTCTCTTTCCCTCTCCCCCCCTTTTCTCTTTCATTTTTTCTCTTTCCCTCTATCCCTCACTTGATCTCTTCTCTATTAGAGAGCAGACACTGCTTCCTCTATTAGGACTCACTCCATCTCTCTATCCTACCATCTCTCTATATCTCCATCTTTGTCCCTGCTTACCTTCTTATCTGTCTGTCCATCAGCTGTCTGTGTCTTTGACCTCTGATTGGCTTATTCGCTGTCCTCCAGCGTTGTCATTGTCGTGGTTACTGGGCTAGCAACAGTCTCTGGGACAGCCAACTAAATGTCTGTGTGTTTCTTGTAGTGGTGTTTTTTTGTACCCTCCCTCACTCCCTTCCTCCCTCTTTATTTCCCATCTCTCCATCCTCTCCATTTTTCTGCACAGCTGTCAGAGGGGAAGAGAGAGGGAGCGAAAGGGGGGAAGAGGGGGAGAGAGAGGGATAGAGAGAGAGGGAGAGAGAGAGAGAGGTAGAGAGAGAGGGATAGAGAGAGCGAGGTAGAGAGAGAGAGAGAGAGAGAGGTAGAGAGAGAGGGATAGCGTGTGTTCCAAGGGAAGGTTCCAGTTGGCCAGGCTGATTAAATATTAAGGTGACCTCAGAGTTGGCCGGGCACCAACCTCCCCCTTTCTACCCCCATTCTCCCCCCTGGCCTGTCGCATTAACCCCACCTCCCCCCTGCTCATTGACATGTGCAGTCAGGGTGCATTATCTTAAAGATACAATAACCCCACATCACACACACACACACACACGGATGCACACACACAGCCTTCTCCAGAGTCAGCAAAATCTCTCTCTCTCTCTCTCTCTCTCTCTCTCTCTCTCTCTCTCTCTCCCTCACTCAAACCCACACACACACACACAACATACACACGCATTCACAGACAAGTACACACAACCCCCTGCAGAGAGGAACACAGCAAGGTAGAGACACTGTCTCCATCTGTGAGAACACACACACAGGCATAATAGCATGTAGGATCATATGGAAGTGTGTATTCAACTGTGTGTGCGTGCGTGCGTCTGTTTGTGTGTCTCAGGCTGAGTTATGGTTTCATTAGCTCCAATAGTGAGAGTACCTTCTAAGTTGTAGAGAATACCAGGGGAGCACGCTGGTAACGCACACACACACACATATGCACTCACTCACAAACGCACACGCAGAGACACACACGCATGCATGCACACGAACACACGTGTTCACACACGTACGCACACACACATATGAATGCACACAGAAAATACACCCCCACAGACACACACACACACACAAACTCACAGTACAAACACACTTACAGTACCAGTCAAAAGTTTTGACACACCTACTCATTCAAGGGTTTTTCTTTCTTTTGACTATTTTCTACATTGTAGAATAATAGTGAAGACATGAAAACTATGAAATAACACAAAAAAAAGTGTAAAACAAATCAAAATATATTTTATATTTTAGATTCTTCAAAGTAGCCAACCTTTGCTTTGATGACAGGTTTGCACACTCTTGGCATTCTCTCAAACAGCTTCACCTGGAATGCTTTTCCAACAATCTTGAAGGAGTTCCCACATATGCTGAGCACTTGTTGGCTGCTTTTCCTTCAATCTGCAGTCCAAATCATCTCAAACCATCTCAATTGGGTTGAGGTCATTGCAGAATTCAGGTCATCTGATGCAGCACTCCATCACTCTTCTTCTTGGTCAAATAGCCCTTACACAGCCTGGGGTGTGTTGGGTCATTGTCCTGTTGAAAAACAAATGATAGTCCCACTAAGCGCAAACCAGATGGGATGGCGTATCGCTGCAGAATGCTGTGGTAGCCATGCTGGTTAAGTGTCCCTTGAATTCTAAATAAATCACTGACCGTGTCACCAGCAAAGCACCCCCACCATCACACCTCCTCTTCCATGCTTCACGGTGGGAACCACACATGCAGAGATCATCCGTTCACTTACTATGCATCTCACAAAGACATGGAGGTTGGAACCAAAAAATCTCAAATTTGGACTCATCAGACCAAAGGACATATTTCCACCGGTCTAATGTCTATTGCTCGTGTTTCTTGGCCCCAACAAGTCTCTTCTTATTATTGGTGTCCTTTAAAAGTGGTTTCTTTGCAGCACTTTGACCATGAAGGCCTGATCCACAGTCTCCTCTGAACAGTTGATGTTGAGATGTGTCTGTTACTTGAACTCTGTGAAGCATTTATTTGGGCTGCAATTTCTGAGTCTGGTAACTCTAATGAACCTATTCTCTGCAGCAGAGTTAACTCTGGGTCTTCTTTTCATGTCGCGGTCCTCATGAGAGACAGTTCATCATAACGCTTGATGGTTTTTGTGACTGCACTTGAAGAAACTTTCAAAGTTCTTGACATTTTCTGGATTGACTGACCTTCGTGTCTTAAAGTATTGATGTACTGTCATTTCTCTTTGCTTATTTGAGCTGTTCTTTTACCAAATAGGACTATCTTCTGTATACCACCCCTACATTGCCTTGCAAAAGTATTCACCCCCCTAGGTGTTTTTCCTATTTTGTTGCATTACAACCTGTCATTTAAATGGATTTTTATTTGGATTTCATGTAATGGACAAACACAAAATAGTCCAAATTGGTGAAGTGAAATAACTTGTTTAAAGAAATTCAAAAAAAATTCCAAATAGAAAAGTGGTGCCTGCATATGTATTCACCGCCTTTGCTATGAAGCCCCTATATACGATCTGGTGTAACCAATTACCTTCAGAAGTCACATTATTAATTAAATAAAGTCCACCTGTGTGCAATCTAAGTGTCTCATTATCTGAGTATATATTCACCTGTTCTGAAAGGCTCCAGAGTCTGCAACAGCACTACGCAAGGGGCACCACCAAGCAAGCGGCGCCATGAAGACCAAGGAGCTCTCCAAACAGGTCAGGGACAAAGTTGTGGAGTAGTACAGATTGGGTTATAAAAAAATATCAGAAACTTTGAACATCCCACGGATGTCCATTAAATCCATTATAAAAAAATTGAAAGAATATGGCACCCCAACAAACCTGCCAAGAGAGGGCCGCCCACCAAAACTCACGGACCAGGCAAGGAGGTCATTAATCAGAGAGGGAAAAAAAGAGACCAAAGATAACCCCGAAGGAGCTGCAAAGCTCCACAGCGGAGATTGGAGTATCTGTCCATAGGACCACTTTAAGCCGTACACTCCACAGAGCTGGGCTTTACGGAAGAGTGGCCATAAAAAATGCCATTGCTTAAAGAAATAAATAAGCAAACACGTTTGGTGTTCACCAAAAGGCATGAGGGAGACTCCCCAAACATATGGAAGAAGGTACTCTGGTCAGATGAGACAAAAATTGAGCTTTTTGGCCATCAAGGAAAACGCTATGTCTGGCACAAACCCAACACCTCTCATCCCCCCGAGAACACCATCCCCATAGTGAAGCATGGTGGTGGCAGCATCATGCTTTGGGAATGTTTTTCATCGGCAGGGACTGGGAAACTGGTCAGAATTGAAGGAATGATGGATGGTGCTAAATACAAGGAAATTCTTGAGGGAAACCTGTTTCAGTCTTCCAGAGATTTGAGACTGGGACGGAGGTTCACCTTCCAGCAGGACAATGACCCTAAGCATACTGCTAAAGCAACACTCAAGTGGTTTAGGGGGAACATTTAAATTTCTTGGAATGGCCTAGTCAAAGAACCCAGACTTCAATCAAATTGAGAATATGTGGTATGACTTAAAGATTGCTGTACACCAGCAGGAACCCAGCCAATTTGAAAGAGCTGGAGCAGTTTTGCCTTAAAGAATGGGCAAAAATCCCAGTGGCTAGATGTGCCAAGCTTATAGAGACATATTCCAAGAGACTTGCAGCTGTAATTGCTGCAAAAGGTGGCTCTACAAAGTATTGACTTTGGGGGGGTGAGTAGTTATGCACGCTCAAGTTGTCTGTTTTTTTTGTCTTATTTCTTGTTTGTTTCACAAGAAAAAATATTTTGCATCTTCAAAGTGGTAGGCATGTTGTGTAAGTCAAATGATACAAACCCTCCATAAATCTATTTTTGGGAGACAACAAAATAGTCACTGTACCTTGTCACAACACGTTGGCTCAAACGCATGAAGAAGGAAAGAAATTCCACAAGTTAACTTTTAACAAGGCACACCTGTTAATTTATATGGATTCCAGGTGACTACCTCATGAAGCTGGTTGAGAGAATGCCAAGAGTGTGCAACGCTGTCATCAAGGCAAAGGGTGGGTACTTTGAAGAATCTGAAATATAAAATATATTTTGATTTGTTTAACAGTTTTTTGGTTACTGCATGATTCTATATGTGTTATTTCATAGTTTTGATGTCTTCGCTATTATTCTACAATGTAGAAAATGGTAAAATAAAGAAAAACCCTTGAATGAGTAGGTGTGTCCAAACTTTTGACTGGTACTGTATATCGGCCTCTCACACTCTCTAGAGGGGGTGTTTGTACATTGTAGAGGGGGAGAGCCCTGACACACACACACAGACACACACACACACACACAACTTCTATAGCTAACCCACCCCATGTGTCATTTGAAAGACTAAGCCACACCTAAGATGGCCGCCGGGCATGCCAATGTTTGGGCCAATTCACTCAGCCACAACACAAATGGCTGACCTCACAATAACACACAGTAGACACATTAAGATACAACCTGCAAATTCACAATGTAGATTGTGATTGTAAAATGAGACACAAGCAAAAAAGCATGAATGCACACATGCACACCGCAAGTGACACTGGGGCATACACCCCCTTAAGAAACCTCTGCCCGCATCAGCCAATGACATCTGGCTCTTTACGTAACCATGGCAGCTATTGTAATGGTTAGAGAGAGTTCTGCTACTCTGCTGTGTACCAGAGAATGTGTATGTGTATGTGTGTGTGTGTGTGTGTGTGTGTGTGTGTGTGTGTGTGTGTGTGTGTGTGTGTGTGTGTGTGTGTGTGTGTGTGTGTGTACGTACATGTTTCCTACATTATCAGGACCAGAATGTCCTGACGAGTCACCAGAATGTCCTGACGAGTCACCAGAATGTCCTGACAAGTCACCAGAATGTCCTGACAAGTCACCAGAATGCCCTGACATGTCACCAGAATGTCCTGACAAGTCACCAGAATGTCCTGACAAGTCACCAGAATGTCCTGACAAGGTACTTTTTGAAAAGTCAGTACTTTTTTCATGTACTGAATTTGTTTAAATACTTAAATAAGTTTTGGTTAGGGTTAAGGTTTGTGTGTGTGTGCGAATGTGTTTGTAGAGTAGTCTCCTACGTCAGCTGTGTCGATGCATACAGTGTATGTATGGGTTGGCCTCGTAGAGAGTGTGTGTATGTGAGAGAGAGAGAGAGAGAGAGATAGCGAGAGATAGCTAGAGACTATAAGAACAAAAGACCAGAGAGAGCGTAAAGGTCATGGTTATCTTGTATTATAAACCGGGTGGTTCGAGCCCTGAATGCTGATTAGCTGACAGCCGTGGTATATCAGACCATATACCATGGGTATGACAAAACATGTATTTTTACTGCTAAAATTACATTGGAAACCAGTTTATAATAGCAATTAGGCTCCTCTGGGGTTTGTGGTATATGGCCAATATACTCTACGTTGCGTCATGCCTAAGAACAGCCCTTAGCCGTGGTATATTGGCCATATACCACACTCCCTCAGGCCTATTTCTTAATTATACCATAGCATTGTTGAATACTCGTTTCTGAGTGTGTGGCGTGTGTGTGTGTGTGTGTGTGTGTGTGTGTGTGTGTGTGTGTGTGTGTGTGTGTGTGTGTGTGTGTGTGTGTGTGTGTGTGTGTGTGTGTGGAGGGTGTGTTGTGTGTGTGGTGTGTGTGTGTGGTGTTTGTGTAGGGGCTGTCAGCCAATCATTCGTTAAGCCGGTAGCTCAAATAAATGAAGAGCCTGTCATTGGCTAAAATAATCATGACATCCTCGAACATGGTGACATCATCAGCAGCTACCACAGTGGCTTTCTCTAAACCATTGTATCATATATTTATAATTATATGCATTATGTGTGTGTGTGTGTGTGTGTGTGTGTGTGTGTGAGCCATGCGTCTTGATGCAGCCCGTTTGGGCTAGAGCTGAGCTCTTGACCATGTCTAATCCTATTGAATGGATCGGCGCCTGATAACTAGAACACACACCACACACACACACTTTGACAACTGTATAAAACTCACTGCAACACCCTATACCCAAAACTATCACCACCCACTGTCTCTCTTTCTCTCTGCACCACACTGCTCTCATTTTCCTCTCCCTTCTCTACCCCCCCTCTCTTTTTCTCTCCCTCCCCTCTCTATCTTTCTCTCTCCCTCATTCTAACCCTCCCCTCTCTTTCTCTCTCCCTCCTCTCTCTCACTCTTTCTCTCTCCCTCATTCTAACCCTTCCCTCTCTTTCTCTCTACCTCCCCCCTCTATCTTTCTCTCTCCCTCCCCCTCTATCTTTCTCTTTCCCTTCCCCCTCTACTCTCCCTCATTCTAACCCTCTCTTTCTCCCCTGCATCCCTCCATCTTTCTCTATCTCTTCCTCACCCTCTTTCTCTCCCTCCTCTCTCTCTCTCTCTCTCTCTCTACAGACCCTGTGGCGCTGCAGCTAAAATCCTGACTCCGGTTATGTAATTATGCATGTGTGAACTCATCCAGCTAGAGAGATGGAGAAACGAGAGAGCGAGAGAGAAAGAGAGGGAGTCAGAGAGAAACAATGAAAATAGAACAGAGAGATGGGGTCCTGCATCCGTGCATACTTGCAGTCTGTGTGTGTGTATTGTTTACAGCATGTGTTGTTCGCCTAGTGACACAGGTTAGATCTGCTCTATTAATCCATTAATGACTCAGGCGTTTGAAATGGACGCCTATCAGTTCACTGAGGACATCAGGACCACTCCAGTCACCACAGACTGATATTGTGTGTGTGTGTGTGTGTGTGTGTGTGTGTGTGTCTGGTCAGCAAGACCAGAAAACATCTATAATATTCATGACACTTTGACACATGTTAGTAGTTCATTTTCTTCACTTTTTAGATTTAAATTGAAGGTAGCAAAATGTGCAATGGGTGTAAAGAATAAGAGGAGAGGAGAGAGAGACAGAGAGAGAGAGTAGAGAGAGAACCCTTATTCAAGGTTTCAAAGACCTCTCTGATGAGGATAGGCTACCTGTCCTGTTGGGGGAGGACGCAGAGAGCTGTGGGTTGGCAGCACACTACATTGCTGCCTGCCATAAGATGAGGGACAGTGTCTGACAGACCAACAAACCTGCACATGTCCTCTATGCTTATTGTTATTGTTCAATATATGGTTATTTTGACCCTTGGTATTGTTGTTACTGTTGTCCCGTTGACAATATTGAATTGAATTGAGAGAGACAGCCAGAGAGAGAGAGAGAGACAGAGACAGAGAGAGAGACAGAGAGAGGGAGAGAGAGAAAGAGAAACCAGGAATAGTAGCAGGACATACAACACCAGTTTACCAATCACTATAATCACTGTGAGGAACTGAGCTATTTTGACAGCCCCATCGCACCCACTGCTCTCTCTCTCTCTCTCTCTCTCTCTCTCTCTCTCTCTCTCTCTCTCTCTCTCTCTCTCTCTCTCTCTCTCTCTCTCTCTCTCTCTCGTCCAGTCGTAACAAGCTACTCTCTCAAACACTCACGCTTCAAACTGGTCGGCATGGAAACCGACAGAGGGAAGAGTTAGTATGTGACTGCTGTTGTTTTCAGTTTAGGGGTCAGAGAGAGAGAGAGAGAGAGAGAGTTTCATGTTTTACTGTCACATGCACAAGTGAAATGCCTTTCTTCCAAGCTCTAACCCTAACTATGCAGTAATCAATAACAATGTCATACTAGGTAGAACAAAAACACACGAGATATAAAAAAAAACACGATAAAGTAAGTAAGCATAATATATACAGGGTCAGTTCCAGTACCATATTTATAATGTACAGGGACACTGGATCTATAGAGGTAGATATGTATAGGGGTAAGAATACTATATACAGGGTCAGTTCCAGTACCATATTATAATGTACAGGGATACTGGATCTATAGAAGTAGATATGTATAGGGGTAAGGTCACTAGGCATCAGGATATTTGATAAACAGAGTTGCAGCAGTGTATGATGATTGTATGTGAGTGGGTGAATGTAGAGTCAGTATAAATGTATGTGCATATTACAGTGCCTTTTGGAAAGCATTCAGACCCCTTGACTGTATCCACATTTTGTTACGTTACAGCCTTATTATAAAATTCATAAAATATTTTTTTTCCTTGATCAATCTACACACAATACCCCATAACGACAAAGCAAAATCTGGTTTTTAGATTTTTTTTTGCAAATTTATACAAAATAAAAAACTGAAATATCACATTTACATAAGTACTCAGAACCTTTACTCAGTACTTTATTGAAGCACATTTGGCAGCAATTACAGCCTCGAGTCTTCTTGGGTATGACGCTACAAGCTTGGCACATCTGTATTTGGGGAGTTTCTCCCATTCTTCTCTGCAGATCAAATCAAATCAAACTTTATTTGTCACATGCGCCAAATTCAACAAGTGTAGACTTTACCATGAAATGCTTTACTTACAAGCCCTTAATCAACAGTGCAGTTCAAAAAGAAGAAAAAATTTACCAAGTAGGCTAAAATAAAAAGTAACACAATAAGAATAACAATAGCGAGTCTATATACAGGGGGCACCGGTACCGAGTCAGTGTGCGGGGGTACAGGCTAATTGGGGTAATCTGTACATGGGAGCGAGTTGACTATGCATAGATAATAAACAAACAGCGAGTAGCAGCAGTGTACAAGAGGGGGGATCAATGTAAATTGTCTGGTGGTGATTTTTATGAATTGTTCAGCAGTCTTATGGCTTGGGGGTAGAAGCTGTTGAGCTCCAGGACCGCTTGCCGTGCGGTAGCAGAGAGAAAACAGTCTATAACTTGGGTGACTGGAGTCTCTGACAATTTTATGGGCTTCCCTCTGACACCGCCTATTATATAGGTCCTGGATGGCAGGAAACTTGGCCCCAGTGATGTACTGGGCCGTTCGCACTGCCCTCTGTAGCGCCTTACGGTCAGATGCCGAGCAGTTGCCATACTAGGCGGTGATGCAACCGGTCAGGATGTTCTCAAGCGCTGTCAGGTTGGATGGGGAGCGTTGCTGCACAGCTATTTTCAGGTCTCTCTAAAGATGTTTGATCGGGTTCAAGTCCGGGCTCTGGCTGGGCCACTCAAGGACATTCAGACTTGTCCTGAAGCCACTCCTGTGTTGTCTTGGCTGTGTGCTTAGGGTTGTTGTACTGTTGGAAGGTGAACCTTCACCCCAGTCTGAGGTCCTGAGCACTTTGGAGCAGGTTTTCATCAAGGATCTCTCTGTACTTTGCTCTGTTCATCTTTCCCTCGATCCAGACTAGTCTCCCAGTCCCTGCTGCTGAAAAACATCCCCACAGAATGATGCTGCCATCACCATGCTTCACCGCTGCCACCACCATGCTTCATGTGTTTTTAGGTGCCTTTTGGAAAACTCCAAGCAGGCTGTCATGTGCCTTTTACTGAGGAGTGGTTTACGTTTGGCACTCTACCATAAAGGTCTGATTGGTGGAGTGCTGCAGAGATGGTTGTCCTTCTGGAAGGTTTTCCCATCTCCACAGAGGAACTCTAGAGCTCTGTCAGAGTGACCACTGGGTTCTTGGTCACCTCCCTGATCAAGGCCCTTCTCCCCCGATTGCTCAGTTTGGCCTGGCTGCCAGGTCTAGGAAGAGTCTTGGTGATTCCAAACTTCTTAAATTTTAAGAGTGATGGAGGACACTGTGTTCTTGGGGACCTTCAATGCTGCAGACATTTTTTGGTACCCTTCCTCAGATCTGTGCCTCGACACAATCCTGTCTCGGAGCTCTACGGACAATTCCTTCAACCTCATGGCATGGTTTTTTCTCTGACATGCACTGTCAACTGTGGGACCTTATATAGACAGGTGTGTGCCTTTCCAAATAATGTCCAATCAAAGGAATTTACCACAGGTGGACTCCAATAAAGTTGTAGAATCATCTCAAGGGTGATCAATGGAACCAGGGTGCACCTGGGCTCAATTTCGAGTCTCATAGCAAAGGGTCTGAATACTTATGTGAATAAAGTACTTCAGTTTTTTTTGTCATTATGGGGCTATTGTGTGTAGATTCCTGAGGATTTTTATTTATTTAATGGATTTTAAAATAAAGCTGCAACGTAACGAAATGTTAAAAAAGTCAAGGGGTCTGAATACTTTCCGAAGGCACTGTATGTGTGTGTGCGTAAAAGCCCATTCAAGGCCAAATCAAGCTCCATACCGCATCGCTGTGCACCTCTCAAATGTTGTAACAATGCGGAGGGCTCCGTATAGCTCCGCATTGACATGATTGGTTGACAGTAGGTGGGGAAGGTACATCCTGTATAAACACAAACTCACTTCCTTGACAACTTACTTCACAGCAGCTCTGTTTTGCTCCGCTAAGCGCAAGAAGTATGAAAGCCCAGAGGTCTGTGGAGGCTGCATCAGTAAGTGCTGTACGGCCACATTCAGATGGGAGATTGACCATGCAGAGCCTTTAAGTGTGTAGGGCCCTGTGAGTGTGCAAAGAGACGATTTACCCGTCTTATGGCATGGGGATAGAAGCTGCTCAGGAGCCTGTTTGTGTCAGTCTTGATGTACCTGTACTGCTTGCCATGCAGAAGCAAAGAGAACAGTCTATGGCTTGTGTGGTTGGAGTCTATAACATTTTTCCGGGCCTTTTTTTTCACACCGCCTGATGTAGAGTTCCTGGATGGCAGGGAGCTCGGCCCCAGTGATGTACTGGGCTGTCCGTCAAGATGCTCACAATGGTACAGCTGCAGAACGTTTTGAGGATTTGCCAAACCTTTTCAACCTCCTGAGGGGGAAGAGGCACTGTCGCACCTTCTTCACGACTGAGCATCCTTAGTGATGTGGAAACCGAGGAACTATGTGGATGGAGGCGTGCTCGCCCCGGTTTCCTGTAGTCCACGATCAGCTCCTTGGTCTTACTGGCGTTGAGGGAGAGGTTGTTGTCCTGGCACCACACTGCCAGTTCACTGACCTCCTCCCTGTAGGCTGTCTCATCGTCGCCGGTGATCGCCGTGGCCACTTAGTCGTGGGTGAACAGGGAGTACAGGAGGAGGCTAGGCACACACCCCTGTGGGGCCCCCGTGTTGAGGGTAAGCGTGGCGGAGGTGATGTTTCCTACCCTCACCACCTCGGGTCGGCCCGCCAGGAAGTCCAGGATCCAGTTGCGGAGGGAGGTGTTCAGTCCCAGGGTCCTAGGCATGGTGACGAGCTTGGAGGGGACAATGTTGTTGAACGCTGAGCTGCAGTCAATGAACAGCATTCTCACATAGGCATTCCTCTAGGTGGGTGAGGGCAGTGTGAATCTTCTGGGTCGGTGGCGGCCCTCACACCCGGCACGATGTTGTTGTTTTCAAAGCGTGCATAAAATGCATTGAGTTCTTCTGGTAGAGAAGCATCATTGGGCAGATCACGGCTGGGTCTTCCTTTGTAATCCGTAATGGACTGTGGCCCCTGCCATATGCAACAGATGTCCTATATTGTCCTTTTGCTTGTTTGATGACTGTGCAGAGTTCATAGCGGGACTTCTTGTACTTGTTCCTGTCCTCAGCCATAGCCACTAGCCACTCTCGTTTTCACAATCCCTCTCTGCCTCCTTCCTTTTACTCTTTCTCTTCATCTCTCTCCCTCCCTCCTTTTATTCCTACAACCCCCTTTCCATCTCACCTCTTTCTGAGCTCCCTAACCCTCACCCCTACTCTGTATCCTCCTTACCCTCCCTAACCCTCACCCCTACCCTGTACCCCACTTACCCTCCCTAACCCTCACCCCTACCCTGTACCCCACTTACCCTCCCTAACCCTCATCCCTACACTGTATCCTCCTTACCCTCCCTAACCCTCATCCCTACCCTGTATCCTCCTTACCCCCTAGAGGTGAGCCCCTCTATGCCCTCTCTCTCACCCCCCTCATCCCTCACCCTCCCTTACCCTGTGCCCCTCTCTTTCAGGCAGGCCGAGAAATGAAGGAGTGGAGAGCAGGATGGAGGAATGAAGAGATGGAGGGATAGAGAGAGAGAGAGAGAGAGAGAGAGAGAGAGAGAGAGAGAGAGAGAGAGAGAGAGGTGTGACCCATATAAGTGAGGCTGGAGTATTTATAGAAGAATGTGGCCTAATTGGCAAACCATCGGGAGAGCGACAGCGCAGTCCTGCTACCCTCCTCCTCTTCCTCCTCTTCGTCCTCCTCTTCCTCATCCTCCTCCTCTTCCTCATCCTCTTTTTCCTACTCCTCTTCTTCATTCTGTTCTTCCTCCTCCTCTTCTTCTTCCTCCTCATCTTCCTCCTTCTCCTCCTCTTTCTCCTCCTCTTTCTCCTTCTCTTTCTCCTCCTCTTTCTCCTCCTCCTCCTCCTCTTCCTCCAACTCCTCCTCCTCCTCTTCCACCTCCAACTCCTCCTCCACCTCCACTTCCTCCTCCTCCTCCACTTCTTTCACTGCACTCATTCAGTTGAGTGTCCATTCAGCCATCAAGCACTCCAAATGACATGTGGCGCAGCCATAGCTATAATCATGGTCGATAACATGACTATGCCATACTTGGGTAGGGCCAGCAGTTTGACTCAATGACTGTACAAATGAATGGACAAAGCCATCGATTACGTGACACCATTCATTCCTATGACCTTACCATGTGACCTGACCATGCAACCTTATACCATGTAACCTGAGCAGGGAAAACTCCAGGCACCAAATCCACAAAGCCTCTCAGAGTACTGATCTAAGATCAGTTTCACCTTTTATATCATCATGACTAATGATATAAAATCCTAGATCGGCACTCCAACTCTGAGACGCTTTGTGGATACGGACCTGCTCAAGTTAGGTAAAACGTCACACTTCTGGCACTGTAAACAAAATAGAACAAACAAAACTGAGAGAGAGATGGGTGAAGGAGGAGAAAAATACACTGAAGGAGAGAGAGAAAGAAATAAAGGACTCACGTAAAAAGAACTCAGCGCCATCCGCTTGGAAGTCTGTGTCTTCTGGGAAGTGGTCTATCTGTTTACACATCCCTTTGTAGGAGCCTGAGAGAGAGAGAGAAAGAGAGAGAGACAGAGAGAGAGGGGAGATGGTTAGATACCTAAAACTATAAGAACAAATGACCAGAGAGAGAGTAAAAGTCATGGTTATCTTGTATTATATCACAGCATTGTTGAATACTAATTTCTGATTGGCTAGAAGGGCATTCTAGAATGGACATTAAAACCAGATAACGGGACAGTTGGAAAAGATATTGGGACAACTTGCAATTATGACGCAATATGCGCCTACACATGTAGACCGTACTTGCTACAAAGTTACAGAAAACTAAACCAACATCTATGTAAACTGAAATTGGATACATTGTAAACACAGGTCCAATGAGGAAAAAACTTAGCTAGCTAAAGAAGCTAGCATTGATTTGTTTTTGTAGGGACATGTTTTTTTGGAGCATCTGATGACCTAACATGGTGAGTGATGAACACTAATTTCTCTGGTCCCTACTGTGGCCATGACGGAAGTGGCGCTATGCTGTCAAATCCTCCCACGTTTAAATTTTTGGGGGGTCGGTTGTCATATTGTTAGGTTTGCTAGCAACAAACTATTTAGCTACAGTGAGCGAAAAAGGTATTTGATCCCCTGCTGATTTTGTACGTTTGCCCACTGACAAAGAAATTATCAGTCTATAATTTTAATGGTAGGTGTATTTGAACAGTGAGAGACAGAATAACAACAAAAAAATCCAGAGAAAAACGCATGTGAAAAATTGTATAAATTGATTTGCATTTTAATGAGGGAAATAAGTATTTGACCCCTCTGCAAAACACTTGGTGGCAAAACCCTTGTTGGCAATCACAGAGGTCAGACGTTTCTTGTAGTTGGCCACCATGTTTGCACACATCTCAGGAGGGATTTTGTCCCACTCCTCTTTGCAGATCTTCTCCAAGTCATTAAGGTTTCGAGGCTGACGTTTGGCTAGGCCACTCCAGGACCTTAATGTGCTTCTTCTTGAGCCACTCCTTTGTTGCCTTGTGTTTTGGGTCATTGTCATGCTGGAATACCCATCCACAACCCATTTTCAATGCCCTGGCTGAGGAAAGGAGGTTCTCACCCAAGATTTGACGGTACATGGCCCCGTCCATCGTCCCTTTGATGCGGTGAAGTTGTCCTGTCCCCTTAGCAGAAAAACACCCCCAAAGCATAATGTTTCCACCTCCATGTTTGATGGTGGGGATGGTGTTCTTGGGGTCATAGGCAGCATTCCTCCTCCTCCAAACACGGCGAGTTGAGTTGATTCCAAAGAGTTCCATTTTAGTCTCATCTGACCACAACACTTTCACCCAGTTGTCCTCTGAATCCTTCAGATGTTCATTGGCAAACTTCAGACGGACATGTATATGTGCTTTCTTGAGCAGGGAGACCTTGCGGGCGCTGCAGGATTTCAGTCCTTCACGGCGTAGTGTGTTACCAATTGTTTTCTTGGTGACTATGGTCCCAGCTGCCTTGAGATCATTGATCCTCCCCTGTAGTTCTGGGCTGATTCCTCACCGTTCTCATGATCATTGCAACTCCACGAGGTGAGATCTTGCATGAAGCCCCAGGCAGAGGGAGATTGACAGTTCTTTTGTGTTTCTTCCATTTGCGAATAATCGCACCAACTGTTGTCACCTTCTCACCAAGCTGCTTGGCGATGGTCTTGTAGCCCATTCCAGCCTTTTTAGGTCTACAATCTTGTCCCTGACATCCTTGGAGAGCTCTTTGGTCTTGGCCATGGTGGAGAGTTTGGAATCTGATTGATTGATTGCTTCTGTGGACAGGTGTCTTTTATACAGGTAACACACTGAGATTAGGAGCACTCCCTTTAAGAGTGCAAAATCCAAAAGTTGAATTATTAAACATGCACCAATATACAAGTGTTTCATACTCATCAAAAGCTCTGCTTCTTGGCAATATCACAGCGTTCAAAAAGGCTTTACGGAGAAAGCACTACATTTGATTGTTTGAGGGTAGCACCTTCAATATTTTCCATAACCATGAAATCTTTAGCCAGCGCGGTCGATAGAAAATGCATTTCACAGGGAAAACCTGTGCCTTACCTTTTGTAGAACTTCTGCAGAGGTCTTCCTAAGTGTCCAACAAAGACAATCCATGGGTATTTGGTTAGAAAAAGTAATTTATTATATGCATAAATCTCTGTTTGGTTGGCGCCTTGTGTTCAGAAAATCCAACGTGAAGAGAACGCGTTCAACTAAACCTATAAACGTTTCCTCAACAAAACAAAAAACAATTAAAATGCATCCTTAGCTTATCTTTTATGAATAAAAGTGATAATATTTCACTTGGATGGTCACCTAAACATTATATAAGTCAAATAAAGTGGACCGCTCAGCCAAACGTGCGCCCAAAAACGTGCAACTGAAAAAGAGCTCCTGTCACCAAAACCCCTACCTATTTAACACATTGGTTCCGATTGCCATGAAACTTTACGTATACACTGCTGACATCCCGTGGAAGCAATAGGTACTACATTCAGTGTCCTGGTATAAATACTTTTCAATAGGCAGTCTCTCTAAGTGAGCCATAAGCCACCAGAATGACATTTCCGGATGGAATTTTCTCTGGTTTTTGCCTGCCAAATGAGTTCTGTTACACTCACAGACAAAATGTTAACACTTTTGGAAACCTCAGAGTGTTTCCTATCCAATAGTACTATTATAGTACTATTATGTGCATATCCTATTTTCTGAGCCTGAGTGGCAAGCATTTTACTTTGGGCACGCACGACTCTCCAAAACCGACCCCTCAGCTGCCGCTCCCTAACAAGTTAACAGTCAGTGTTCATGAGTGTCCTGATGAGAATGCACACTTTTCTAGCTATGTCAGGCACTATCAGTTCATTGTTATGGATGTATCCAAATGAATGTCAATAGAAAACAACTACTTTGCTGTTATTCTGGCTGCAGAGGTTGTGACTGTGTTAGCCGTAGCTAGCTGGCTGGGTAGCTAGCAAGCAAGGGATAGGAATGTTGCCAGGGAGCATGGCAATGGAACATAAAGAACGAAGGACTGCGTCCATAAATATTGAACTAACCAAATGAACAACTGGTTCACATCTCTGGCAACCAAAATATGAGAAAGTATGAATTTGCATATTTAAATGAAAATATCAACGAAAACATTTTATTTCTACCAGTAAAGGTGTGCTTAGTATTGTTTTCTTTGGAAACTGAGGTATAGCGGGATAAACAACTTAATCAAACACAACAGAATAAACTTTTATTTTATTCTGGCTGCAGAGTTAGTGACTATGTAGCCGTAACAAGTTGGCTAGCTAGCAACAAGCGAGGGATAAGAACGCCACCGAGTACGGCAACGGAACATAAAAACGAACAACTGGGTCGCTATCTGTAAATATCGAACTAATCAAACGAACGACTGGGTCGCGTCTCTAGCAACCAAAAGAAGACACCTGGTCCCGCTGCGGTGTCCATTATTTCCACGGTAATGTACAGAACACCAGCATTTATCCTTTCCTTCAGCTCTCATCAGAGTCCAAGAGATGTACGCGGCTAAACAGCTGTGTTGTAGAATATTGGACCGTTGGCTTTAGTACATTTCAAATTGTCAGTGAGCCTAAAGCAATTTTGCCGTCACAACATTCAACTGAATAGAATCCGTTTACGTGGAGTCGCTTTGGTTGGGATTTTGGGGAGGTGCGTGGTTTGGTCGTGCAACCCCCGCGGTCGGTGGTCTATCAAGTGTTTGTGCAGTTCTGCTTGGTCTAGATCCCTTGCCATCCAAAACACTGTCATTAAATAGACCTGTTAAATGTTATTGAAGGACGAAAGAACAGAAGACACCGTTCAAACTGGCGCAGAGGGCACACGCCCACTAGCAAGCACAGGCATGCATGCACAGACACACAGATGCACACACACGCAAGCACACACACGCAAGCACACACACAGTATCATAGTATTGTGTCATACGTTTAGTTACACACACTCATCACTCACATACATGTAGAAATGAATTGAACCATACTCAAGCGTCTCTCTCTTTCTCTCTCACTCTCTCAAACACATGCCCGCCAACGCTACAGCAAAAGCACATACATATGTAATCTGGAAGCACATATTCCTTCACTCTCTCTTTCTCTTTCTCTCTCTCTCTCTCTCTCTTGCACACTCACACACATATGCGTATACCCCAGGGAACTGAATCATTTATGACTGAGTTGGCAGTAACACACACACATACTCCTGCTCTCTCTCTTTCTCTCTCTCTCTCTTCCCATTTCTTTCTTTCTCTCTCTCTTCCTCTCTCTCTCCCACTCTTTCTCCCTATATACTGTCAGGGACTTTGCAATGAATTCTTAGAGGTTTTGACAGCCCTGTGTCACACACACACACACTTTTTAATTCATATTTTCTGTAATTATGAGACGGCCTTGACCTGATCATCAAATCTGGTTATATACTGTATATGAACAAAACTATAGAAACACAGGAACTGTGGAAGAAAGGAGAAATGAGATCTGAATTTTGAAGTGTCTGAACTGTAATCATACTAATAATCAACCTCATCCTCTCTCTCTCTCTCTCAATTCAATTCAAGGGGCTTTATTGGCATGGGAAACATATGTTTACATTGCCAAAGCAAGTGAAATGGATAAAAAAAAGTGAAATAAACAATAAAAAGTGAACAGTAAATATTACACTCACACAAGACATTTCAAATGTCTCGTTCTCTCTCTCTGTCTCTTGTCAGAAACAAACTCCTCAAATCGATCCTCCTCTTCCCTCCACCCGTGAAACTTGAGTCCAGTCTTCTCACTGTCTCTGTCTCTTATTCCAGACTCTTAGTCTGGCAAGGCCTGTGTGTGTGTGTGTGGTTTAAAACAATTGCCCTCCTAAACCATCAAAACCAGTGTGTGTGTGTGTGTGCGTGTGTGTGTGTCTATCTATCATAGAACTCCCATGGTCTCTGGAGTACTGGAACACTGAAGCTCGGAACTGGAATGACATCATTTAATGATAACCTAGAAATGCAATCAAGCTCCTTTACCACGCAAGGATTGGAAATTATGTCATAGGAAATTAGGTCATATATCGGCTAGAGCTTGGCCCAAACATGCTTTTAGAATACTTTCAAAATGTACCCTTCCATGTTACAGATCGGCTCTAGCACTCTACAGAGTCCAATCCCTATCCAGCTCAGTTGTCTTCTAGAATATTAGACCGTTTGTTTTCATAGTTTTCCAATTCTCAGTTCAGCTAAAACTATTTCTGTTTCTGTCACCAGTCATACCAGCCAACAGATGCTAAACACACCTGGTTTCCCAGGTCTAAATTAGACTTTGAGAAATGAATTAAAAACAGGTGTGCAGTCCTATACAGGTGTGCAGCCCCTCCCTTCCTCTCTCCTCTGTCCTCTCCTCCCCCCTTCTCTTCTCTCCTCTCCTCTCCTCTTGCGTATGTGTGTGTGTGCTTTGACACCAGAAACCCTACCCTAGTGAACCAGAGATTGTTCTCGTCTACTCCTCTGTCTCTACACAGTACAGCTCTACTAGAGTTATAATAATGTGTAGCTCTCCCAAATCGCTCTGTTAAATTAAACATCCTCCTTAAACACTGAGCATATAGTATTATTACACACCCATGGGGTGGAGTTCACATTGCTGGGGTGGAGTTCACACAGCGACCCACTTATCCCCGCAGCGAGAGAAGGCCAAACACTGAGGTAATGTGATTCAAACCAATGAGGAGAGACAATAAGAGGCATTGTCATTGTAGGGCAGACCTAACCTCTGGCTTAGGGTTAACGATATGTTACATGTGTTAGCATGCTTGGTAATGAGACACTCTGACTCAGAGAGAGAGAGAGAGAGAGAGAGAGGGTGTGAACTGTGAATATGACAACGTATGTGACGATAGCTATACAGGCTATACTGTGAGTTATGCTAATGTTAGCTACACCACTTTGTTCTTTATGCTAATGTTGACTTAGCCGCTCCGATGGCTAAATGTAGGCTAACATTAGCTTAATACTTCAACCCCAATCTAGTGAGAATATATGAACATAGGAAGACTAGCCAGTGAGAAAGGTTCAAACCTAGATTTACTATGTGTGTGTTCCAAATGGGTCCCTATTCCCTATATAGTGTACTTATTTAGCCTTAACCAAGATGGATTCTTTCCTCTTGCTGAAAAGAAAACTAGAACAAAACCAGTCGCTCTATAAAGAGAATGTGCGTGTGTATGTGTGTGCCGTGTGTGTGTGTGTGTGTCAGTTGCTCTATGAAAAGAAGAGGGCCCGTAAGACATTGACCCTGATAAGGTTTTTAATTGTGATTTTTATTTCATTTTAATCTTTGACCCGAATGGCCCAATTCATTTCCTCACCATTTACACACATGCAAACACACACACACACACACACACACACACACACACACACACACACACACACACACACACAGTCATGTAAAATGGAGCTGGTGGAGATAGTGTATATCTCAACCTGGGATGGTGTTGTGTAGTTTACTGTGTTATCATACATATATGTATCAGGAATGGACGAATAGCACTCTGGAACATTCCTCGGGTGTTAGGACTCTGTAACATTTCACGGGTGTTAGAACTCTGGAACATTCCATGGGTGTTAGGACTCTGTAACAGTCCTCGGGTGTTAGGACTCTGGAACATTTCACGGGTGTTAGGACTCTGTACTGGAGGACCAGAGTTGGGAAACACCAGTTTAGTGCAGTCTTAGGGATGTTGGTTAGAGAGAGGGAAAGAGATGAATAAGGGGAAGAGAGGGGAAGAGAGGGAAAGAGATGAATGAGGGAAGGAGAGGGAAGAGAGGGAGGGAAAGAGAAAGAGGTTTGTCTCATTCATTCATATCTATGGGGGAGAAGCAGCTGTGTGTGTAGTAAGGAGCGATTAATTATGGGTAGTTGTGGAATGACACGGAAACTGTGATTGAGAGATTGAGAGAGAGAGAGAGAGGGAGAGAGATTGAAAGAGAGAAAGAGAGCGAGATATAGAGAAAGAGAGAGAGAGAGAGAGAGAGAGAGAGAGAGAGAGAGAGAGAAAAGAAAGACTGAAAGAGAAAGAAAAGAGAGAGATAGATGGGTTGTGAGTCACCACCACCACTTATATAGGGCACATCCCCCCTTCCACCCCCCACCCCCTCTCTCTCAGTCGTGATGTGATGCTGACGTGTGTGTGTGTTTGTTTGTGGGTGCTGGTGTGCTTACAACTGAGTGTGTGTGCATGTACGAGTGTTTGTGTGTGTGTGTATGTCCATATTGACATGGGTTAGGTCATTATGACAGAGCCTGTCATGGACAGACACATGTATATCAGTGACACAATTTAAAATAGAAAATTAAACCCTATCTTTTCCCTTCCCCCTTCATCAGTCTTGCCTTCCTTCCTGGACTTCCTGACAGGACAGCCCCAGGTGGTGAGGGTAGGCAACACATGGGCCCCTTTGGTGTGCATGCTAAGTCCCCTCCTGTACTCCCTGTTCACCCACGACTGCGTGGCCTCAAAAGACTCCAAAACCATCATTAAGTTTGCTGACGACAGGGCGGTGGTAGAGGCCTGATCACCAACGATGATGAGACAGCCTATAGGGAGGAGGTCAGAGACCTGGCAGTGTGGTGCCAGGACAACAACCTCTCCCTCAACAACCTCTCCCTCAACACACACAAACACTCATACATGCACACACACACTCACTTGCAAGCACACCAGCACCCACAAACATTCATATCGACTGGGATGTAGTGGAGCAGGTCGAGAGCTTCAAGTTCCTCGGTGTCCACATCACTAAGGATCTATCATGTTCCACACACGCCAACACAGTCGTGAAGAGGGCACGACAATGCCTCTTTTTTTCCCCAGGTCCCCAGGACCCTATCCCAAACCTTAATCCTGATCTTAACCAAGAGAATTAATGCCTGAACTCTCAACCAATCAGAATTAATTCCTGTACTTAACCCTAGTTGTTTTTGGTTTAAACCTATCCCAAACCTTAACCCTTAACCCAGTCGGAATGAATTCCTTAACTGAACCGTAGAGTTGAGCTCCATTCTCTCGCATGGAGCTCATGCGAGAGCTGTATGCCTAAATCAACTGCCCACTCTCAGTGATGCCACGGAAGTTCAAGGCCGACCACGGTACTGCAGGCATTATTTGCAGAAAACAGGATCCCCCATTATAGTGAATAAAAAAATGGCAATCTTCGTGGTCAATCTTCGCATTAATAAAACATTTTTTTGAAGACAATCACGGCACCAATAATTTATTCTAATACACCAGATGTATGTCCTTGAACCGATTATTTTAAAATCGCACTCGAAGTTATAAGGATAATTTAGATGAAAACGTCAGCCTGCAGTACCCCGGGCAGCCTTCAACTTGAGTTACTCAATGAGAGGGGGCAGTACTGAGTTAGCCTGCAACTTCACTTCCTGGAGTTTCTCAAACTGCGCATGTAATGTCTTCATGAGACGCCATCTTAACCGACTTAATCTGGCTTCAATGAGCTATTGAGTCTTCACATAATGTAGGAATGAATCGTGTCACGTAATTGATGACTTTGTCTATTCAAATATACAGTCATCGGCCTAAATACAGGACGTTGGCAGATGAAGTCCGTTTACTAGTAAAAAATATACGTTTATCCAAATAGGTCTAGAAATTAAGTAAGACTGTGATATCTTGTTGGGAGAGAGAGAGAGCAGGCGGAGAGGGAGTAGGGGGGTTGGATTGTGAGTCATACCACCACAAGGGCCTCTGGGTCCACACGCACACACACTGCATAGCAACCGCTGCAGAAGCCTACACACAGAAGCCTTCACTATACAGTCCTTCACTTATACCAAGGAATTCTATTATGGGATAGGTAGCCCAACGTCTAGGAATTGGACCTGTGGCCGAAAAGTGGCCGGTTCAAATCACTGGCCCGGAAAAATTGATGGAATTGATCTGGCAACTGGAGGGCTGCTGGGTTCACATCCTAAAGATGTTCCCCTACCGTTCGGTCCTTGAGCAAGACCCTTAGCCGCACAACATGCTTTCCATCCACGGGTGCTGAGCTGCAGGTCGAACCTGTGCTTGTCTCAGCTGTATGTGTGCTGTCTCGGAGCAGAAGACACATTTCCGTTGTTTGCCGTAACTGATGGACAATAAAGTTGCATTGTATGGAGTTAAATAACACTAATATGTGAGAACAATATTTTTTGTAATCATATTTTTTATTTTGTCATTATGATAAGGTTGGTAGTAACGTGAAAATTCTCAAGTCGACTACAAATGCAACGCTCTCCATGGGCTGGCTGGCTGGCTAGCATACGTAGCTATACACAATAATACCAAAGTCAATATCAGCATGTGAAGTAACTAGCTTGTTAGCTGTAAAATCGGCTAAACAAGCGGCGCTATTTAGGAGTCTACAATCGCACCATGTTCAATCTGCAGATCGATGTGCCTCACAGAGTGGAGTCTGACATTCGCAAAGGGCATGGCATGTAGCGACACCATGCAATGCACCCTAGACCGAAGAGGCAGACAAATAGGAAGAAATGTAACCCTCTGTTAAATTACACATTTCTCGAGGTAGGAATATCGCAATAATAAGATCAATGGCTCATTCGAGGAAAGACAACCTCCCCCTCCCGCGTTGTGACATCGACCAGTATTGAAATGTATGAGATTTTTTTTTTGCGATTTAAAGTAATATTCCTATTAACTTCCAGTGTAGTGAGAGCAGCTTTATCGCAATACTACGTCATACCAGCCAAATTTCTGCTTGCTTGAACAGCAATAGCTCAGATACACATGAAAACACTAGCTAGCTACCTTTTGAGTTTGGATCACGCGGTTGGCATCAGTTGCTGGGACCGCTGCTATCTGTCCAGGGATCCTGGCGACCAAGGGTCTGATGAGCTGCTTGGCGTAGCAGCTAGCCTAGCTGCAACTGTTTGCTGCCTATCAATTTTGCAGGGTTTCCTTGAGGGCTTGAGCGCAGTTAGCCTTTGTGGCTGGGACCGCAAATTGTCCCGGGCTTTTAACTTTCTAGATCCCTGCTGTTTGTTGCTGTTTTCATGTTCCCTGAGACCTGCCCTGTCTGGAACTGTGAGGAGTAACAGCGTAGCCTATGTTACTACCATGACAAACACCAAAGCCGGTGGGAGTACCGTTGAGGACAGTGATGTCTCTCTATCACAGGTGAAGGATCTTTTAAACAAACAAAAATATTTCTACAAGCAGATCTTACAACAACAAGAAAATAAATCAAATAAAATAAAATTGTATTTGTCACATACACATGGTTAGCAGATGTTAATGCGAGTGTAGCGAAATGCTTGTGCCTCTAGTTCTGACCATGCAGTAGTATCTAACAAGTAATCTAACAAATTCACAACAACTACCTTATACACACAAGAGTAAAGGAATGAATACGAGTATGTACATATAAATATATGGATGACCGATGGCTGACCGGAATGAATACAAGTATGTACATATAAATATATGGATGACCGATGGCTGACCGACGTAGGCAAGATGCAGTAGATGGTATGGAGTATAGTATATACATATGAGATGAGTAATGTAGGATATGTAAACATTATATGAATGGCATCGTTTAAAGTGGCTAGTGATACATTTATTTAATCCAATTATAATTATTAAAGTGGCTAGAGATTTGAGTCAATGGCCAAACGGCATAGGCAAGATTCAGTAGATGGTTTAGAGCACAGAGCATACATTTGATATGAGTAATGTCGGATATGTAAACATTATATACAAAATTGTTTAAAGTGGCTAGTGATACATTTGTTACATCCAATTCCTATTATTTAAAGTGGCTAGAGATTTAAGTCAGTATGTTGGCAGCAGCCACTCAATGTTAGTGATGGCTGTTTAACAGTCTGATGGCCTTGAGATAGAAGGTGTTTTTCAGTCTCTCGGTCCCAGCTTTGATGCATCTGTACTGACCTCGCCTTCTGGATGATAGCGGGGTGAACAGGCAGTGGCTCAGGTGGTTGTTGTCCTTGATGATCTTTTTGGCCTTCCTGTGACATCGGGTGGTGTAGGTGTCCTGGAGGGCACGTAGTTTTCCCCCGGTGATGCGTTGTGCAGTCCTCACTACCCTCTGGAGAGCCTTACGGTTGTGGGCGGAGCAGTTGCGGTGATACAGCCCGACAGGATGCTCTCAATTGTGCATCTGTAGAAGTTTGTGAGTGTTTTTGGTGACAAGACAAATTTCTTCAGCCTCCTGAGGTTGAAGAGGCGCTGTTGCTGTCTGTGTGGGTGGACCATTTCAGTTTGTCCGTGATGTGTACGCCGAGGAACTTAAAACTTTCCACCTTCTCCACTACTGTCCCGTCGATGTGGATAGGGGGGTGCTTCCTCTGCTGTTTCCTGAAGTCCACGATCATCTCCTTTGTTTTGTTGACGTTGAGTGAGAGGTTATTTTCCTGACACCACACTCCGAGGGCCCCTTACCTCCTCCCTGTAGGCCGTCTCGTAGTTGTTGGTAATCAAGCCTACCACTGTAGTGTCGTCAGCAAACTTGATGATTGAGTTGGATGCATGCTTGGCCACGCAATCATGGGTAAACAGGGAGTACAGGAGAGGGCTGAGAATGCACCCTTGTGGGGCCCCAGTGTTGAGGATCAGCGGGGTGGAGATGTTGTTTTCTACCCTCACCACCTGGGGCCGGCCCGTCAGGAAGTCCAGGACCCAGTTGCACAGGGCTGGGTCGAGACCTAGGGTCTCAAGCTTAATGACGAGCTTGGAGGGTACTATGGTGTTAAATGCTGAGTTGTAGTCGATGAACAGCATTGTTACATAGGTATTCCTCTTGTCCAGATGGGTTAGGGCAGTATGCAGTATGATTGCGATTGCGTAGTCTGTGGACCTATTGGGACGGTAAGCAAATTGGAGTGGGTCTAGGGTGTCTGGCAGGATGGAGGTGATATGATCCTTGACTAGTCTCGCAAAGCACTTCATGATGACGGAAGTGAGTGCTACGGGGCGATAGTCATTTAGCTCAGTTACCTTAGCTTTCTTGGGAACAGGAACAATGGTGGCCCTCTTGAAGCATGTGGGAACAGCAGACTGGGATAGGGACTGATTGAATATGTCCGTAAACACACCAGCCAGCTGGTCTGCGCATGCTCTGAGGACACGGCCATGGATGCCATCTGGGCCAGCAGCCTTGCGAGGGTTAACACATTTAAATGTTTTACTTACGTTGGCTGCGGTGAAGGTGAGCCCGCAGGTTTTGGTAGCGGGCCGTGTCGGTGGCACTGTATTGTCCTCAAAGCGAGGAAAGAAGTTGTTTAGTTTGTCTGGGAGCAGGACGTCGTGGTCCGCGACGGGGCTGGTTTTCTTTTTGTAGTCCGTGATTGACTGTAGACCCTGCCACATTCCTCTCATGTCTGAGCCGTTGAATTGTGACTCTACTTTGTCTCTATATTGACACTTAGCTTGTTTGATTGCCTTGCGGAGGGAATAGCTACACTGTTTGTATTCAGTCATGTTTCCGGGCAACTTACCCTGGTTAAAAGCAGTGGTTCGCGCTTTCAGTTTTGCACGAATGCTGCCATCAATCCCCGGTTTCTGGTTGGCGAAGGTTTTAATAGTTGCTGTGGGTACAACATCACCGATGCACTTGCTAATAAACTCGCTCACCGAATCAGCGTATACATCAATGTTGTTGTCTGATGCTATCCGGAACATATCCCAGTCCACGTGCTCGAAGCAATCTTGCAGTGTGGAATCAGATTGGTCGGACCAGCGTTGAACAGACCTGAGAACGGGCGTTTCCTGTTTTAGTTTCTGTCTGTAGGCTGGGAGCAACAAAATGGAGTCATTGGCAGACTTGCCGAAAGGAGGGCGGAGAATAGCCTTGTATGCATCACGGAAATTATAATACAATGATCCAGGATTTTACCAGCCCGGGTGGCACATTCGATATGCTGATAAAATTTAGGGAGCCTTGTTTTCAGATTAGCCTTGTTAAAATCCCCAGCCACAATAAATGCAGCCTCAAGATATGTGGTTTCCAGTTTACATAGAGTCCAGTGGATTTCTTTCAGTGCCGTCGATGTGTCAGCTTGAGGGGGGATATACACGGCTGTGATTATAATCGAAGAGAATTCTCTTGGTAGATAATGCGGTCGGCATTTGATTGTAAGGAATTCTATATCAGGTGAACAAAAGGACTTGAGTTGAAGTTATGGGTCCTACAGTAGGCCTATGTTGTTGTTAGGTGAAGCTATGGGTCCTACAGTAGGTCTGTGTTGTTAAGTGAAGATATGGGTCTTACAGTAGGTATGTATTAATGTTAGGTGAGGTTATGGGTCCTACAGTAGGTCTATGTTGTTAGGTGAAGATATGGGTCTTACAGTAGGTCTATGTTGTTGTTAGGCCTACTGTAGGTCCCATAACTTCACCTAACAACAACATAGACCTACTATAAGACCCATATCTTCACCTAACAACTTAGGCCTACTGTAGGTCCCATAACTTCACCTATGTTGTTAGGTGAAGTTATGGGTCCTAGAGTAGGTCTCTGTTGATAGGTGAAGATATGGGTCCTACAGTAGGTCTATGTTATTGTAAGGTGAAGTTATGGGTCCTACAGTAGGTCTATGTTGTTGTTCGGTGTTGTTATGGGTCCTACAGTAGGTCTATGTTGTTGTTCGGTGTTGTTATGGGTCCTACAGTAGGTCTATGTTGTTGTTTGATGAAGTTATGTGTCCTACAGTAGGTTATTGTTAGGTGAAGTTATGGGTCCTACAGTAGGTCTATGTTGTTGTTAGGTGAAGTTATGGGTCCTACAGTAGGTCTATGTTGTCGTTATGTGAAGTTATGGGTCCTACGTTAGGTCTATGTTGTTGTTTGGTGTTGTTATGGGTCCTACAGTAGGTCTATATTGTTGTTCGGTGTTGTTATGGGTCCTACAGTAGGTCTATGCTATTGTTTGATGACGTTATGGATCCTACAGTATGTCTATGTTGTTGTTAGTTTAGGTTATGGGTCCTACAGTAGGTCTGTTTTTGTTAGGTGAGGTTATTTGTTCCAGTAGGTCTGTTTTTGTTAGGTGAAGTTATGGGTCCTACAGTAGGTCTATGTTTTTGCTAGGTGAAGTTATCGGTCCTACTGCATGTTTATGTTGTTAGGTGAAGTTATGGGTCCTACAGTATGTCAAAGTTATTAGGTTAAGTTATGGGTCCCACAGTAGGTCTTTGTTGTTGTTAGGTGAAGATATGGGTCTTATAGTAGGTCTATGTTGTTGTTAGCTCATTGTAGGTCCTATAACTTCACTTTCTTCAATAACATAGACTCCTATAAGACCCATATCTTCACCTAACAACTTAGGCCTACTGTAGGTCCCATAACTTCACCTATGTTGTTAGGTGAATTTATGGGTCCTACAGTAGGTTTATGTTGTTAGGTGAAGATATGGGTCTTACAGAAGGTCTATGTTGTTGTTAGGTGAAGTTATGGGTCCTACAGTAGGTCTGTGTTAGGTTAGGTTGTGGGTCCTACACTGGAACCCTTAACAAGGAGTTGCAGTCAGCTTTGGAACGAGTGGCCAGTAATAATCTGGTCCTGAACATCTCTAAAACTAAGAGCATTGCATTTGGAACAAATCGTTCCCTAATCTCTAGACCTCAGCTGAATATGGTAATGAATTGTGTGGCTGTTGAACAAGTTGAGGAGTTTACATTACTTGGTGTTACCTTAGATTGTAAATTGTCATGGTTAAAACATATAGATTCGATGGTTGTAAAGATGGGGAGAGGTCTGTCCATAATTAAGAGATGCTCTGCTTTTTTGACACCACACTCCACAAAGCAAGTCCTGCAGGCTCTAGTTTAGCCGTATCTTGATTACTGTCCAGTCGTGGTCAAGTGCTGCAAAAGAAAGACCTAGTTAAGCTGCAGCTGACCTAGAACAGAGCAGCACGTCTTGCTCTTCCTTCTAATTAGAGGGCTGATATAAATACTATGCATGCCAGTCTCTCTTGGCTAAGAGTTGAGGAGAGACTGACTGCATCACTTCTTCTTTTTATAAGAAACACTGTGTTGAAATTGTTTGCATAGTCAACTTGCACACAGCTCTGATACACACACTTACCCCATGCCACCAGGTTTTTTTTCCACAGTCCCCAAATCCAGAATAAATTCAAGAAAGCGTACAGTATTATATAGAGCCATTATTGCATAAAACTCCCTCCCATCTCATATTGCTCAAATGAACAGCAAACCTTAAAAAAACATATTAAGCAACACCTCACGGCGCAACGCCTCTCCCCTATATGACCTAGATATTTTATGTGTAAGTATATGATATGTAGGCTATGTGTGTTGTTTTCAATGTTAAAATGTATGTAGTTATGTCCTTGAGCTGTTCTTGTCTATTCACGTTCTGTATTATGTCACGTTTCATGTTTTGTGTGGACCCCAGGAAGAGTAGCTGCTACTTTCACAACAGCTAATGGGGATCCTAATAAAATACCAAATAATAGCAAATACCAAATGACCTCGGGGACTGATATAACATCGCTCAGAGACGCGCAAAAACAATATAACATTCAAAATGGTTGAATGATTCCTTTAACTATCTAGTCATTTTCTTCTACCTATGCAACACACGTATTGGCCAAAAAACCTTGAGCTGAATCTTGACATGCTGACCTTGATTGCTCAGGTGCACCATGAACTGCTATCATAGGTCACGTCTCATTTGAACAACCATCCCAGGTAGTCCACAGTATCAAAATGTATCTTGGTCACTTCTACACTATAGTAGATAGGAGGAAATACCTGAATTATACACAAAGTTACTCACCTCTCTTCCTCTTTTCTGCAACCGTAGTAGAAGATTTTTGTAGAACATGGTACAAGTAGTCACTTCCGCTGTAAATGTTCTTGAGTTCTAAATCTTGAAAGTTTATGTAGATAACAGAGAAAAAAACGACAAACACTTGAATCCATTTCAGGAATTTAATAACGGCCGGGAAGCGAAGCAGTATGGCACAACAACAACACATCACCATGACAACACCGTCACCTAGAATGGAAACCCAGAGTTCACTCCGCGCCATCTGATTATAACATTTTATTTATTTTATTTTTTAATTAAGCTTTATTTTATTTATTCCCATTGAGACCAAGGACTATTTTGCAAGGGAGCACCAACACTTGAATCCAGTTCAAGATTTTAATAACGGCCGGGAAGCAGTACTCCTGGCATACTCCCAGTGTGTGTATCTCTTAGCGTGTGTTTGTGTGTATCATAGCGTGTGTGTGTGTCTCTTAGCATGTGTGTGTATCATAGCATGTGTGTGTGTGTGTGTGTTCTAGCGTGTGTGTGTGTGTGTTCTAGCGTGTGTGTCTGTCTTCTAGTGTGTGTGTGTGTGTGTGTCTCCTAGCGTGTGGGTGTGCGTGTCTCCTAGCGTGTGTGTGTGTATCCTAGTGTGTGTGTTTGTCTCCTAGCGTGTGTGTTTGTCTCCTAGCTTGTGTGTCCACTACTGTAAATGCTTCCTCAGTGAAACTGGACTCTACTCTAAACACATCCACAACAACAACAACAGATCACACACAAAGACAAGCACTCTCTCTCTCTATCCCTGTCTCTCTATTTCCCTCTCTCTCCCTCCTTCTCTCTCGATATACAGTTTATGTTCCTGTACCTCTTCCTCTTCTCCACCCCCTCTCTCTGTGTCTCGCTCTCTCTCTCTCCCTTTCTCTCTATTTCTCTCTCTCTCCCGCCTTCTCTTTCTATATACAGTTTATGTTCCCTGTATCTCTTACTCTTCTCCACCTCTCTCTCTCTCTCTCTCTCTCTCTCTCTCTCTCTCTCTCTCTCTCTCTCTCTCTCTCTCTCTCTCTCTCTCTCTCTCTCTCTCTTCTCCTCCCCCTCTCCCTCCTTCTCTCTCTATATTTTTATGTTCCGTCTATCTCTTCCTCTTCTCCACCCCCTCTCATCCCTCTCTCTCTCCTTCACTCTCTATATATATATTCCCTGTATCTTTCCTTCTTCTCCACCCCCTATCCTTCTCTCTCTCCCTCTCTCCCTTTCACAGATGTTGTTTGGGCAGACAGAGATAATGAATTGGAAGTGTGTCCCGGGGCTAAAGAAGTACTTGTCGTTTTGGGTCGGAGGAGCATCAGACTCTCTCCAATGGTGCATGGCACAGCATCAGAGTCTCTCCAATGGTGTATAGAGCAGCATCAGACTCTCTCCAATGGTGTATGGAGCCGTGTCAGACTCTCTCTAATGGTGTTTGGAACAGCATCAGACTCCCCCAAATGGTGTATGGAGCCGTGTCAGATACTGTTCAATGGTGTATGGAGCAGCATCAGACTCTCTCCAATGGTGTATGGAGCAGCATCAGACTCTCTCTAATGGTGTTTGGAGCAGCATCAGACACTCTCCAATGGTGTATGGAGCAGCATCAGACTCTCTCTAATGGTGTTTGGAGCAGCATCAGACTCTCTCCAATTGTGTATGGAGCCGTGTCAGACTCTGTCCAATGGTGTATTGGGCAGCATCAGACTCTCTCCAATGGTGTTTGGAGCAGCATCAGACTCTCTCCAATGGTGTATGGAGCAGCATCAGACTCTCTCTAATGGTGTTTGGAACAGCATCAGACTCTCCCCAATGGTGTATGGAGCCGTGTCAGATACTGTCCAATGGTGTATGGACGGACACACACACAGGCTGTCACACAAGCACTCTGAGTGTGTGTGTGTGTTTTTCTGCACCACTGCACTTGTGTTTTGTTCATTCGTTGGTGTGTGACATTGTGCACTGCAAAATGTTCAGACTACCTGCAGTGCAGCATGCTGTGGCCAAAGTAAAGTGTTAAGAGTGTGAAATATCACCAACACACATTTACTGGATCATCCTCCCTGTATGTGGCAGGGGAGATTACAATCCCAGATGTGTTTTCTTGTGTGTGTAAGTGTGTGTGTGGATGAAGACTGTGTGTGTGTGTGTGTGTGTGTGTGTGTGTGTGTGTGTGTGTGTGTGTGTGTGTGTGTGTGTGTGTGTGTGTGCGCGAGCAGCCAGGTCACCCGTGATACAAGTCACTATTCAACGTCCATCCATCTAAGGACATTTGGACAATTTCGAAGTGGTTAAGTTTAGGCATTAACTCTGAATGGTTAAGGTAAGGGTTAAGGTTTTGGATAGGCTTAAAACAAAAAATATTTAAAAAAAACTTTCTATCACTGGATTTGAACTTGCAACCTTGGGAATCTGAGGCAGATGCTTACACTCATCTGCCATCTCCATCCACAATGCCTTAGTAAAACCTACTTAAAGGTAACATCGCTCACTGTTGCCCCATAGTGGCTGGTTTATCATCTCCTGACGTCCTCGGACATGGATGGACGTCTAATACGGACTTGTATCACAGGTGATCTGGCTGGTCATAACTGTGGTATATCGTTTTATATATACATGCCTGGAATGTTGCTTCAGCCAATCAGCATCCAGGATCCAAACTACTAGGTTTATAATACAGTAATACTACATAGCACTGACTCTCTACTATACACATACATATACAGTGCTGTGAAAAAGTATTTTCCCCCTTTCTAATTTTCTCTACTTTTGCATATTTCTTTTATAAACAAAGTTATGCAACACCCAATGCCCCTGTGGGAAAAAGTAATTGCCCCCTTCCACTCAATAACTGGTTGTGCCACCTTTAGCTGCAATGACTGCAACCAAACGCTTCCTGTAGTTGTAGGAGTTTTGTCCCACTCTTCCATGCAGAACTGCTTTAACTCAGCAACATTTGTAGGTTTTAAAGCACGAACTGCTCGTTTCAAGTCCTGCCTCAACATCTCAATTGGGATTAGGTCTGGACTTTGACTAGGCCATTCCAAACCTTAAAATGTGTTGCTTTTTAGCCATTTTCATGTAGACTTGATTGTGTGTTTTAGATCATTGTCTTGCTGCATGACCCAGCTGCACTTCAGCTATGGCTCACAGACAGATGACCCGATATTCTCTTGTAGAATTCTTTGATACAGAGCAGAATTCGTGGTTCCTTCTATTAAGGCAAGTCGTTTAGGTCCTGAGGCATGTTAAAAAGCAACAAATGTGAAGTTGGGCCAAATTAAAAAAATTATGCAAAAATATAGAAAGAAATCTGAAAGGCGGCAAATACGTTTTCACGACACTGTATATATCCTGAACTGTCACACCCTGATCTGTTTCACCTGTCTTTGTGCTTGTCTCCACCCCCCACCAGGTGTCTCCCATCTCCCCTCATTATCCCCTGTGCATTTATACCTGCCGTTCTGTACCTTTTGGACCGGTCGTTTTGCCTGCCGCCTGTTCTAGTAATACACTTTTGTTACTTCGACACTCTCTGCATTTGGGTCTTCCCTAAAACGTGATACTGAACTGTAGTTTGGGAACAAATATATGTTATCTGTAAACACATACTTAATGGGAGGGGCACAATAATAGGGGTTAGGACAATGTGTGCATCCCAAATGGCACCCAATTCTTTATATAGTGAACTACTTTTGACAAAATGGGCTCTGGTCAAAAGTAGTGCACTGTATAGGGGACCATTTGGGATTCAACCAATGACTACCCATCCAAAACAGTGCTTAAATAGCTTTGAACCCCTTATTATTTACATGATTTACTCTCTTTTACCCCCTTCCTCTGTCTCTCTCCCTCTCTCGGTTTCTCTCTTCCTCTCTGCCCCACTCTCTGTCTCTCTCTCCCTCTCTTTCTCTCTCTCTCTCAAACCGCTTTAGGCAGAATGATTAATTTGTGGCAATTGATTTCTCTCGAGTTTAAAGAACGAGGGATAGAGAGAGACAGAGAGAGGGGGAGAGGGAGAGAGAGGGACAGAGGGAGGAAGAGAGGGGCAGAGAGAGAGACGGAAAGAGCGTGGGTGGAGATAGAGGGAGAAGTCCATCCCGTATTCAGTGTAGTGCCTCTATGCAGGTCTCTGATGAACCTTCATGGAGGAAAAAACCAATGCTTGCAGTCTGATGCACCAAACCACATTCTCTCTCTCTCTTCCTCTCTGTCTCTCTCTTCCACTCTGTCCCTCTGTCTCTCTCTTACTCTCTGTCCCTCTGTCTCTTTCTTACTCTCTGTCCCTCTCTGTCTCTCTCTCTAGTGGATATTCATTGAACGTCCTCACATCATTTATTCCCCTTATCAGAAGAGACAGAAAGAAAGAAAGAAAGAAAAGAAAGAAAGAAAGAAAGAGGGACCGAGGGTAGGGAGAGAGTCAGAAGCCGCAACTAGAGACCAGAGAATTGTGGGTAAAACATCCTGTCTTGTTGCCTTGCTTTTAAACCAATGGGAAGCCAACAGTTGTTTATTCCTAAAACTCTTGAGGGAGCAACAATATCACACATAGCAAATATCAAAGGTACTGAATGTGTGCCAAATGAAACCTTATTCCCTATATAGTGCACTACCTTTGACCAGAGATCTATGGGCCCTAGTGCACTAAATAGGGAATAAGGGTGACATTTGGGAATCAAGCACTGTCTCACAATCATCTCTCAGGTGGCAGACAGCTTGGGTGTGTTTTAACGTTCATTCATACACATCAAGGACCACAGAAACGCTGCCACACACACACCGCCGCCTCACACAATCGCACTCTTCGATGGGAGGAGAAAAAAAATACATGTACCCACAGCAACACACACACAAAGACACACATATACACACACACCCATGGAGGGGCCAACAAAGCACTCATCATTTGCAAAGTGACGGCACTCCTCCATCTGTGGACTGTCTAAGAAAGAATTTATCATCATAATAAGTAAAGAAGTGAAACTAAAGACACACACACACTCAGTCTCTGGACATTCCTTCCTCTTCCCTACTGGCATTTTGGTAACTGTCCCCAATGCTCCTCCATTCAGGCTCAATCCTCTTATTCCCTGTTTCAGTTTTAGGACCTCCCTTCTTGTTCCACACCGGCACTTGAAAACTGCTCCTCCATTGCGTCTCAGCCCACACTGTGAGTGGGTGGGTAGTAGTCTATGTTGTTGAAATAGGAGATAATTGGTTTCTGCAATGGCAGGGTTTCCTAGAAGGTTCAGAGCTCAGAGCTTCCCAGAACCAGAATCAATACTATGAACCCAGATATCAGGGGGGCAAGCATTCATATACAAACAGCTCTCTGCTGTGTAGGTCTGTGTGTGTGTGCACATTTTACTATACTTGTTAGTACTAGAAGTGATAAACATTTTGGTTAGGGTTAAGAGTTAGGGTTTAAGGTTAGGGAAAATAGGATTTTGAATGGGAACGTTTGATAGATAGCAGCTATGCTCTCTCTCTCTCTCTCTCTCTCTCTCTCTCTCTCTCGTATTTTTTTCTGTACTTTGTTACCACTATATCTTTCACCAGTCCATCCCATTCATTTCCCCCACAGGAAAAACAAGGCCAAATACACACTGTATATGAGTTATGATGTAATACAAATCCTCATTGTTTTATCCATCGACCGGGGCGGTCGATATTACTACATACAGTGTGTGTGTGTGTCTGTGAGTGTGTGTTTGTTCATGTGTTGGTGTGTAAGCATGCATTTGTGTGGATGTGTGTGTGTGTGTGTGTGTGTGTGTGTGTGTGTGTGTGTGTGTAGGCCCCAGTTGTACGTAGGATGAGCCACCACCGCTGACCTCACACACTGACCTCATTTGGAAGACCCATTTGCGGCCAAGCTAACTTCCTGACTGATGTCTTGAGATGTTGCTACAATATATCCACATAATTTTCCTGCCTCATGATGCCATCTATTTTGTAAAGTGCACCAGTCCCTCTTGCAGCAAAGCATCCCCACAACATGATGCTGCGTTCTTCATGGTTGGGATGGTGTTCTTCGGCTTGCAAGCCTCCCCCTTTTTCCTCCAAACATAACTATGGTCATTATGGCCAAACAGTTCTATTTTTGTTTCATCAGACCAGAGGACATTTCTCCAAAAAGTATGATCCTTGTCCCCATGTGCAGTTAGTCTGGACCGTAGTCTGCCTTTTTTATGGCGGTTTTGAAGCAGTGGCTTCTTCCTTGCTGAGCGTCCTTTCAGGTTATGTCGATATAGGACTCGTTTTACTGTGGATATAGATACTTTTGTACCTGTTTCCTCCAGCATCTTCACAAGGTCCTTTGCTGTTGTTCTGGGATTGACTTGCACTTATTGCACCAAAGTACGTTCATCTCTAGGAGACAGAACGCGTCTCCTTCCTGAGCGGTATGACGGCTGCGTGGTCCCATGGTGTTTATACTTGCGTACATTTGTTTGTACAGATGAACATGGTACCTTCTGGCATTTGGAAATTGCTCCCAAGGATTAACCAGACTTGTGGAGGTCTTGGCTAATTTCTTAGATTTTCCCATGATGTCAAGCAAAGAGGCAGTGAGTTTGAAGGTAGGCCTTGAAATACATCCACAGGTACACCTCCAATTGACTCAAATTATGTCAATTAGCCTATCAGAAGCTTCTAAAGCCATGACATCATTTTCTGGAATTTCCCAAGCTGTTTAAAGGCACAGTCAACTTACTGTATAACTTCTGACCAACTGGAATTGTGATACAGTGAATTATAAGTGAAATAATCTGTCTGTAACAATTGTTGGAATAACTACTTGTGTCATGCACAAAGTAGATGTACTAACCGACTTGCCAAAACTATAGTTTGTTAACAAGAAATTTGTGGAGAGGTTGAAAAATGAGTTTTAATGACTCCAACCTAAGTGTATGTAAACTTCCGACTTCAACTGTATATATATATATATATATATATATATATATATATATATATATATATATATATATATATATATATATATATATATATGCGGCGCTCCTAGTGGCCGGGGACTTTAATGCAGCGAAACTTAAATCAGTTTTACCTCATTTCTATCAGTATGTCACATGTGCAACCAGAGGAAAATAAACTCTAGACCCTTTACTCCACACACAGAGACACATACAAAGCTCTCCCTCACCCTCCATTTGTCAAATTTGACCATAATTCTATCCTCCTGATTCCTGCTTACAAGAAAAAACTAAAGCTGGAAGTACCTGTGATCGCTCAGTACGGAAGTGGTCAGATGACGCAGATGCTACGCTACAGGACTGTTTTGCTAGCACAGACAGGAATATGTCCTGGGATTCATTCAATGGCATTGAGGAGTATACCACCTCTGTCACCAGCTTCATCAATAAGTGGATAAGCATCAATAGAGGACTAAGATTGAATCCTACTACACCGGCTCCGACGCTCATCGGATGTGGCTTGAAAACTATTGCGGACTACAGAGGTAAACCCAGCCACAAGCTGCCCAGTGATGCGACCTACCAGACAAGCTAAATGCCTTTTATGCTTTCTTTGAGGCAGGAAACACTGAAGCATGCATGAGAGCACCAGCTGTTCCGGACGACTGTGTGATCACGCTCTCCGTAGCCGATGTGAGCAAGACCTTTAAACAGGTCAACATTCACAAAGCCGCGGGGCCAGACGGATTACCAGGACGTGTACTCAAAGTATGCGCGGACCAACTGGCAAGTGTCTTCACTGACATTTTCAACTTCTCCCTGGCCGAGTCTGTAATACCTACGTTTCAAACAGACCACCATAGTCCCTGTGCCCAAGAAAGTGAAGGTAACCTGTGTAACTCTGTGTTGTTGTATGTGTCGAACTGCTTTGCTTTATCATGGCCAGGACGCAGTTGCAAATGAGAAGCTGTTCTCAACTTGCCTACCTGGTTAAATAATGGTGAAATAAAAATAAATAAATAAAAAACCTGCCCAAATAATTACACGTCTGTAGCCATGAAGTGCTTTGAAAGGCTGATCATGGCTCACATCAACACCATCATCACAGAAACCCTAGACCCACTCCAATTTTCATACCGCCCCAACAGATCCACAGATGATGCAGTCTCTATTACACTCCACACTGCCCTTTCATTGACTACAGCTCAGCGTTCAACACAATAGTGCCCTCAAAGCTCATCAATAAGCTAAGGACCCTGGGACTAAACACCTCCTTCTGCAACTGGATCCTGGACTTCCTGATGTGCCGGCCCAAGGGGGTAAGGGTAGGTGACAACACATCTGCCACGCTGATCCTCAACACAGGGGCCCCTCAGGGGTGTGTGCTCAGCCCCCTCCTGTACTCCCTGTTCACTCATGACTGCACGGCCAGGCACGACTCCAACATCATCATTCAATTTCCCTATGACACAACAGTGGTAGGCCTGATTACCGACAACAATGAGACAGCCTATAGAGAGGAGGTCAGAGACCTGGCCGTGTGATCACACAGTCTTCTGGTACAGCTGGTGCTCTCATGCATGTTTCAGTGTTATTTGCCTCGAAGCGAGCATAGAAGTAGTTTAGCTCGTCCGGTAGGCTTGTGTCACTGGGCAGCTCTTGGCTGTGCTTCCCTTTGTAGTCTGTAATGGTTTGCAGGCACTGCCACATCAGACGAATGTCCTGTATTGACGCTTTGCCTGTTTGATGGTTCATCGGAGGGCATAGCAGGATTTCTTATAAGCTTCCGTGTTAGAGTCCCGCTCCTTGAAAGCGGCAGCTCTAGCCTTTAGCTCAGTGCGGATGCTGCCTGTAATCCATGGCTTCTGGTTGGGGTATGTGCGTACGGTCACTGTGGGGACGACATCATCAATGCACTTATTGATGAAGCCAATAACAGATGTGGTGTACTCCTCAATGTCATTGGAGGAATCCCGGAACATATTCCAGTCTGTGCTAGCAAAACAGTCCTGTAGCTTAGCATCTGCTTCATCTGACCACTTTTTTATTGATCTAGTCACTGGTGCTTCCTGCTTTAATTTTTGCTTGTAAGCATGAATCAGGAGGATAGAATTATGGTCAGATTTGCCAAGTGGAGGGCGAGGGAGAGCTTTGTATGCATCTCTGTGTGTGGAGTATAGGTGGTCCAGAGTTCCCTCTGGTTGCACATTTAACATGTTGATAGAAATTAGGTAAAACTGATTTAGGTTTCCCTGCATCAAAGTCCCCGGCTACTAGAAGCGCCGCCTCTGGGTGAGCGTTTTCTTGTTTGCTTATGGTGGAATACAGCTCATTCAATGCTATCTTGGTGCCAGCCTCTGACTGTGGTGGTTTTTAAACAGCTACAAAGAATATATATGAGAACTCTCTCGGTAGGTAATGTGGTCTGCAGCTTATCATGAGAAACTCTATATCAGGCGAGCAATGGCTCGAGACTTCCTTAGATATTGTGCACCAGCTGTTGTTTACAAAAATACATAGACCGCCACCCCTTGTCTTACCACTGTTCTATCCTGCCGGTACATCGTATAACCAACCAGCTGTATGTTATTTTTGTCGTTCAGCCACGGTCCCATTGGTAGTTTAATCTTCCCAATAACTCATCCATTTTATTGTCCAAAGATTGCATGTTTGCGAGCAGAATTGAGGAGAGTGGGGGTTTATCCGATCACCGCCTAATCCTCAGCAGGCAGCCCGCTGTCCGGCCTCTCTTTCTCCGCCTCCTCTTCACGCAGATCACTGGGGTCGGAGCCTGTTCCCGAGGGAGCCGTATATCCTGCCCCTCGGGCTCGTCAGAGTCATGAAAGAAGAAAAAGGAGTCCGTGGTGAGTAATCGCAGTCCTGATGTCTAGAAGTTATTTTCGGTCATAAGAGACAGTAGCGGCAAACATAAAGTACAAAAATAGTAAAAAAAATAAGTTACAAACAACACAGATAAACAAACAAAAAAAACATTGTCGGGACTGAAGTGGAGCGGGTCGAGAGTTGCAAGTTCCTTGGTGTCCACTTCATCAACAAACTATTATGGTCTAAACACACCAATACAGTTGTGAAGAGGGCACGACAACACCTTTTCCCCCTCAGGAGACTGAAAAGATTTGGCATGGGTCCCCAGATCCGCAAAAAGTTATACAGCTAAACCATCGAGAGCATCCTGACCGGTTGCATCACCGCCTGGTATGGCAACTGCTTGGCATCTGACTGTAAGGCACTACAGAGGGTAGTGTGTATGGCCCAGTACATCACTGGGGCCAAGCTTCCTGACATCCAGGACCTCCATACCAGGCGGTGTCAGAGGAAGGCCCAAAAAATTGTCATGGACTCCAGTCGCCCAAGTCATAAACTGTTCTCTCTGCTACCACATGGCAAGCACCAAGTCTAGGACCAAAAGTCTCCTTAACATTTTCTACCCACAAACCATAAGACTGCTGAACTATTAATCCACCTGGACTATTCACATTGACCCCACCCCCCTTTTGTTTTTACACTGCTGCTACTTTCTGTTTATTATATACACATAGCCACTTTACAAATTACCTCGACTAACCTGTAACCCCACACATTGACTCTGTACAGGTACCCCCTGTATATAGCCTCGTAATTGTTATGTTGATGGTGTTACTTTCTGATTTATATGATTTTACTTTAGTTTACTTAGTAAATATTTTATTAGCTCTATTCCATGCACTGCATTATTGGTTAAGAGCTTGTAAGTAAGCAAGGTCTACAACTGTAGTGGAGAAGGTGGAAAGTTTTAAGTTCCTCTGCGTACACATCACAGACAAACTGAAATGGTCCACTCACACAGACAGTGTGTTGAAGAAGGCGCAACAGCACCTCTTCAACCTCAGGAGGCTGTAGAAATTTGGCTTGTCACCTAAAACCCTGACAAACTTTTACAGATGCACAATCGAAAGCATCCTGTTGGGCAGTATCGCCGTCTGATACAGCAACTGCACCGCCCTCAACCGTAAGGCTCTCCAGAGGGTGGTGCGGTCTGCACAACGCATCACCGGGGGCAAACTACCTGCCCTCCAAGACACCTACTGCACCCGATGTCACAGGAAGGTCATAAATATCATGAAGGACAACAACCACCTGAGCCACTGCCTGTTCACCCCGCTACCCTCCAGAAGGCGAAGTACAGGTGCATCAAAGCTGGGACCGAGAGACTGAAAAACTATCTCAAGGCCATCAGACTGCTAAACAGCAATCACTAACTCAGAGAGGCTGCTGCCTATGTAGCGACTGGCCACTTTAATAAATGGATCACTAGTCACTTTAAACAATACCACTTTAATAATGTTAACATATCTTAAATTACTCATCTCATATGTATATACTGTACCTCATACCATCTATTGCACAAATACACACACAGAGTGTGCAAAGCTGTCATCAAGGCAAAGGGTGGCTACGTTGAAAAATCTCAAATGAATAATATACTATGATTTCTTTAACATTTTTTTGGTTACTACAAGATTCCATATGTGTTATTTCATAGTTTTGATGTCTTCGCTATTATTCCACAATGTAGAAAATAGTACAAATAAAAAAAAAACACGAATGAGTAGGTGTGTCCAAACTTTTGACTGGCACTGTACATATATATACAGAGTGACTGTATAGTTTAATGGATAGAGGATGGTGGAAATCCTCTATTGGGATAACCCTAGTTATTGTGTGTGTGTGTGTGTGTGTGTGTTTTTGCCTGTGTGTGTGTTTTTGCCTGTGTGTGTGTGTGTGTGTGTGTGTGTGTGTGTTGCATAACGCATTACATAATGGCGAGATCCACTGTTCCCCACTTGTGTGTGTGTTCCTCCTACAGGAGGGCGGTTGAATGCTGGTGTCTATGGTGTCTCCATCTGAGTCACTCTCAGCACATCGATAACAAGGCTGTGTGATTATACACAGGATAATGCCGTAAACACACACACACCCTGGTGCTTGGCTCCAGATGCCAGGTGTATTAGGGAACGGGGTGTGGTGTGTGTGTGCACGTGTGTGCGTGTGTGTGTGTGTGTGTGTGTGTGTGTGTGTGTGTGTGTAGGGAGCAGTCTGTCAGCACCTTTCCCACAAAGCACTAAAAAAGTGATAACTAAGTGGCTCGGGGAACAAAACATTGAAATTTTGGGTTCATGGCCAGGAAACTCCCCAGACCTTAATCCCTTTAAGAACAAATTCTGACAAACTCCAAGCATTGATTATGCAAGAATGGGCTGCCATCAGTCAGGATGTGGCCCAGAAGTTAATTGACAGCATGCCAGGGCGGATTGCAGAGGTCTTGAAAAAGAAGGGTCAACACTGCAAATATTGACTCTTTGCATCAACTTCATGTAATTGTCAATAAAAGCATTTGACACTTATGAAATGCTTGTAATTATACTTCAAATGCTTGTAATTATTATACAAAAATATCTAAATACACTGAAGCAGCAAACTTTGTGAAAATTTATATTTGTGTCATTCTCAAAACTTTTGGCCACGACTGTACAATACACTGTTCTGTTCTATAGACTACAACACCATGGACCTTACTTTTACACAATACACTGTTCTGTTCTATAGACCATGGACCTTACTGTTATACAATACACCGTTCTGTTCTATAGACTACAACACCATGGACCTTATTGTTACACAATAGACTGTTCTGTCCCTATAGTGAAGCATGGTGGTGGCAGTATTATGCTGTGGGGATGTTTTTCAGCGGCAGGGACTGAGAGACTAGTCAGGATCGAGGGAAATATGAACGGAGCAAAGTACAGAGAGATCCTTGATGAAAACCTGCTCCAGAGCGCTCAGGACCTCAGAAGGTTCACCTTCCAATAGGACAATGAGCCTAAGCACACAGCCAAGACACCACAGGAGTGGCTTCGGGACAAGTCTCTGAATGTCCTTGAGTGGCCCAGCCAGAGCCCGGACTTGAACCCGATCAAACATCTATGTGTCACGACTTCCGCCGAAGTCGGTCCCTCTTCTTGTTCGGGCGGTGTTCGGCGGTCGACGTCACCGGTTTTCTGACCATCATCGCTCCCCTTAGTTGTTTAGGTTTTGTCTAATTGTCGCACCTGTTGTTAATTTCTCCCAATCACGCACCTGTATATATTCCTTCCTTCCCTTCTTCCATTTGTGCGTGATTGTTTGATGTTACCGTTTGTTCTCTGTGTTACGTTCCTAGTTCGTTCACTGAGGGATATTGTATTTTGGTTCCTGTATGTACCGGTTTGCTTGTTGCGCCCGGTTTGTTTTGTATTTTCGTGTGAGTACTTTTATTCGCCAGAGTGTTATTGTTTGGACTGGTGATACTATTAAAAGATTCTCACATGGGAAATTCTTTCTGCGCCTGATTCTTTTTTTCATACGGAACCACGACCGTAACACTACGGAACGACCTGAAAGTAGCTGTGCAGCGGCACTCCCCATCCAACCTGACAGAGCTTGAGAGGATCTGCAGAGAAGAATGGGAAAACTCCCCAAATACAGGTGTGCCAAGCTTGTAGCGTCATACCCGAGAAGACTTGAGTCTGTAATCGCTGCCAAAGGTGCTTCAACAAAATACTTATGTAAATGTGATATTTCACTTGTTTATTTTTAATACATTTGCAGAAATGTCAAAAAAACTGTTTTTGCTTTGTCATTATGGGGTATCGTGTGTAGATTGATGAGGGGAAACATTTTTTAAATACATTTTAGAATAAGGCTGTAATGTGGTGCACTGTAGGACAGGAGAGTAGTGTATAACAGTGTAATGTAAAGGACAGTACTACTCTGGATAAGAGCGTCTGCTAAATGACTAAAAACATTTTTTTTAAACATTTGTTGGCCAATCTCACCCATTCAGTGCTGACCCCCACAATGTGAAAATGCCACATGACACAGCATCGATTGATGGATTACGTTGGTGGTTTGACGTGGGTGTCCATTCATGTTCCAATACAGTGTGTCTGTGCATAAGCCTGTGTTTGTATGTGTGAGTGGGTTGAAGTCTGACAGAGTCCTTTGACTACACTGTGACGTCAGACACTCTTCCACTCACTCCCTCTTTCTCTTTCTGCCCCTCTCCCAGCCAGTATTGTCATGACCTGTCAGAGAACTGCTTACCACAGTAGATAATTCATCCTTTCTCCCATGTGATATACTAACTACACAGATCGTCCATAGGTCCACAGCAGCTATCTCTGTTGCCTTGCAATGAGGTGGTGATAGCCCGCTACAATACGCATTAAAAGTGGTTACGCATGGATGCTGGTCATATGTATTTACAATGGTAAAATATAAACAAAACTGGAGACGTCTCGTCATTTTTGTAGACAAGTTGTTATTGACACGGCAACGCTACTACGCTAGCTAACAAAATGGTGTAGAAGCGATTGTTAACTTACTGTGAACAATTTTAGCTGACTAGCTAAGCGTCTTGGCTAACCGTGAGGCAAAACAATTAACTTATTTGCCATTAATTAGGCAACACAAATCTCATTGCTAGCAATACTGACAGTTTCCACAAAAATGTCAAGTTGTCTCCAGCAATGTTACATTTGACATTCTATGACGTCTCCACTTTCTAAGCATATAGGTACCTTTAGCCTTATAGCCAGCTAGCCACTTTATATCCATGGCCCTAGCCTGCTACAGTTGCTAACTTTAGCCTAAGCTTGCTAGCTATGTCCATCGCCCAAGCATTATACAGTAGTTATCTTTAACCTTACCCTGCTAGCTATGTCCATGCCCCTAGCCTGCTACATTAGCTACCTTTAGCTTTATAGCCAGCTAGCTACCTCATAGGTTTCCTAGTCCTAGCCTTCTAGCTTTCAATAGGAGCTACTAGCTACCTACAGTACATCCATGGCCATAGCCTGTTACAGTAGTTACTTGCTAGCTATGTCCGTGGCCATAGCCTGTAAGGCCATCAGACTGTTAAACAGCCATCACTAGCACAGAGAGGCTGCTGTCTACATACTTGAAATCATTGGCCACTTTAATTAATGGAACACTAGTCACTTTAATAATTTAACTTTAATAATGTTTACATATCTTGCAATACTCATCTCATATGTATATACTGTATTCTATACTATCTAGTGCATCTTAGCCTATGCCGCTCTGACATTGTTCATCCATATATTTATATTTGTATATTATTATTCCATTCCTTACTTAGATTTGTGTGTATTAGGTATTTGTTGTGGAATTGTGTATTAGGTATTTGTTGTGGAATTCTTAGATATTACTTGTTAGATATTGCTTTGGAACTTGATTCATAGTAATTACTAGCTAGCCTTATACAGTAGCTACTAGCTAGCTACGTCCGTGGCTATAGCCTGTTACAGTAGCTACTAGCTAGCTACTTCCATGGCCATAGCCTGCTACAGTAGCTACTAGCTACCTACATCCATGGCCATAGCCTGTTACAGTAGCTACTAGCTACCTAAATCCATGGTCATAGCCTGTTACAGTAGCTACAAGCTAGCTACTTCCATGGCTATAGCCTGTTACAGTAGCTACTAGCTAGTTACATCCATGGCCATAGCCTTTACTGTAGCTACTTGCTAGCTACATCCATGGCCATAGCTCGCTACAGTAGCTACTAGCTAGCTACTTCCATGGCCATAGCTCGCAACAGTAGCTACTAGCTAGCTACATCCATGGCCATAGTATGTTACAGTAGCTACTAAATACCTACCTCTATGGCCATAGCCTGTTATAGAAGCTAGGCTACCAGCTAGCTATAAATCTCCATGACCATAGTCTTGCAGTGAAGCGGAGTGAGCAGTGAAGCAAATAATCCTGTCACTTTCCCTAAGGCAGCCTGGGCTGTCTTTAATAACACACAGCACAGCAGGCCTATACAGTACCTTCAGAAAGTATTCGCACTCCTTGACTTTTTCCACATTTTATTGTGTTACAGACTGGGTTTAAAATAGATTATATTGAGATTTTCTGTCACTGGCCCACACACAATACCCCATAATGTAAAAGTGGAATTATACTTTTAGAAATAAGTATTGAACCCATTTGTTGAGGCAAGCCTAAATACATTCTGGAGTGTGCTTAGCAAATGTGCAAAACAAGTCACATGATAAATTGCATGGATTCACTCTGTGTGCAATAATAATAATTTTTGAATGACTACCAGGGGATGGCTGCTGTTTTACGGGATCAATTGTGCTATTTGTGTGTTTTTTGGCATTGCTTGTAAGTTATTTTGTACATAATGTTGATGCTACCGTCTCTTATGACCAAAAAGAGCATCTGGATATCAGAACAGCAATTACTCAACCCGCGAACTGGACAATTATTACAATTTTAATGAGTCGGACGGAAAGGATTTATTGTTGCTCCCAGACAAGGCCCAAATCCCTGTCATTCGCATGAAGAAAATAAGGAAATACAGAGGGTGGAGATCAGGATGCCTTCGTCGATGAGTGGTTAACCATCCGTTCTATTAGCCAACATACAATCACTGGAGAATAAACTGGATGAGCTCCGTTCGAGACTATCCTACCAATGGGACATAAAAAACTGTAATTTCTTATGTTTTACCGAGTCATGGCTGAACGATAACATGGATAATATAAACAGTTGGCTGGGTCTTCCGTGCATCGGCAGGACAGAACAGCTACAGTGAGGGAAAAAAGTATTTGATCCCCTGCTGATTTTTTACGTTTGCCAAACTGACAAAGAAATGATCAGTCTATAATTTTAATGGTAGGTTTATTTGAACAGTGAGAGACAGAATAACAACAAAAAAATCCAGAAAAACGCATGTGAAAATTTTTATAAATTGATTAGCATTTTAATGAAGGAAATAAGTATTTGACCACTCTGCAAAACATGACTTAGTACTTGGTGGCAAAACCCTCGTTGGCAATCACAGAGGTCAGACGTTTCTTGTAGTTGGCCACCAGGTTTGCACACATCTCAGGAGGGATTTTGTCCCACTCCTCTTTGCAGATCTTCTCCAAGTCATTAAGGTTTCGAGGCTGACGTTTGGCAACTCGAACCTTGAGCTCCCTCCACAGATGTTCTATGGGATTAAGGTCTGGAGACTGGCTAGGCCACTCCAGGACCTTAATGTGCTTCTTCTTGAGCCACTCCTTTGTTGCCTTGGCCGTGTGTTTTGGGTCATTGTCATGCTGGAATACCCATCCACGACCCATTTTCAATGCCCTGGCTGAGGGAAGGAGGTTCTCACCCAAGATTTGACGGTTCATGGCCCGGTCCATCGTCCCTTTGATGCGGTGAAGTTGTCTGACGGTGGGGAGGGTGTTCTTGGGGTCATAGGCAGCATTCCTCCTCCTCCAAACACGGCGAGTTGAGTCGATGCCAAAAAGCTCCTTTTTGGGCTCATCTGACCACAACACTTTCACCCAGTTTGCCAATGAACATCTGAATTATTCAGAGGACAACTTCAGACGGGCATGTATATGTGCTTTCTTGAGCAGGGGGACCTTGCGGGTGCTGCAGGATTTCAGTCCTTCACGGCGTAGTGTGTTACCAATTGTTTTCTTGGTGACTATGGTCCCAGCTGCCTTGAGATCATTGACAAGATCCTCCCGTTTAGTTCTGGGCTGATTCCTCACCGTTCTCATGATCATTGCAACTCCACAAGGTGAGATCTTGCATGGAGCCCCAGGTCGAGGGAGATTGACAGTTCTTTTGTGTTTCTTCCATTTGCGAATAATCGCACCAACTGTTGTCACCTTCTCACCAAGCTGCTTGGTGATGGTCTTGTAGCCCATTCCAGCCTTGTGTAGGTCTACAATCCTGTCCCTGACATCCTTGGAGAGCTCTTTGGTCTTGTCCATGGTGGAGAGTTTGGAATCTGATTCATTTTGATTGATTGCTTTTGTGGACAGTTGTCTTTTATACAGGTAACAAGCTAAGATTAGGAGCACTCCCTTTAAGAGTGTGCTCCTAATCTCAGCTTGTTACCTGTATCATTCCAGTTGCTAGCTGCAGCGAACTGAAAAGATGAGCGACCCAGGGATGTGTGTGCTTTGGGGACCTTTAACAGAATGTGACTGACAGAACGGGTGTTGTATGTGGAGGATGAGGGCTGCAGTAGATATCTCAGATACGGGGGAGTGAGGCCTAAGAGGGTTTTATAAATAAGCATCAACCAGTGGGTCTTGCGACGGGTATACAGAGAAGACCAGTTTACAGAGGAGTATAGAGTGCTGTGATATGTCCTATAAGGAGCATTGGTGGCAAATCTGATGGCCGAATGGTTAAGAACATCTAGCCGATCGAGAGCACCCTTACCTGCCGATCTATAAATTATGTATTTTGGGCGGCAGGTAGCCTAGTGGTTAGAGCATTGGACTAGTAACCGAAAGGTTGCAAGATTGAATCCCTGAGCTGACATGGTAAAAATCGGTTGTTCTGCCTCTGAACAAGGCAGTTAACCCACTGTTCCTAGGCCGTCATATTGAGAATAAGAATTTGTTCTTAACTGACTTGCCTAGTTAAATAAAGGTAAAATAAAAAAATAAAAAAATACAGCATGGGTAGGATGGTCATCTGAATCAGGGTAATTTGGCAGTTGGGGTGAAAGAGGAGCGATTACGATAGAGGAAACCAAATCTAGATTTAACTTTAGCCTGCAGCTTTGATGTGTGCTGAGAGAAGGACAGTGTACCATCTAGCCATACTCCCAAGTACTTGTATGAGGTGACTACCTCAAGCTCTAAACCCCCAGAGGTAGTAATCACACCAGTGGAGAGCGTCATACCCAAGAAGACACAAGGCTGTAATCGCTGCCAAAGTTGCTTCAACAAGGTACTGAGTAAAGGGTCTGAATACTTATGTAAATGTGATATTTTCGTCTTTTATTTTTTATAAATTTGCAAGAATTTCTTAAAACCTGTTTTTGCTTTGTCATTATGGGGTATTGTGTGTAGATTGATGACGGAAAAAATCTATTTAATCAATTTCAGAATAAGGCTGTAACGTAACAAAATGTGTAAAAAGTGAAGCTGTCTGAATACCTTCCGAATGCACTGTGTCTTCCTGCGGTACACTTGACTAACCAAGGCAAGCTAGCTTTACCATAGGCCTATATACACACACTGGAACACATCAGACCTTATTTTACAGGATATCAATGAATACAGAATGTTCCACATGAATCTAGAATCTGCATCTAGAATCTTCCACATTAATCTAGAATTTGAATCTTCCACATGCACCTATGTAGAATCTGTTTATCTTCACAATTACACAATTACACAATTAATAAGAAATTACTGCAAGCAGGCCAGTCTTGACGTGTGTGTGTGTTTCTCAGTGTTTGAGTGCATTACCGGAATGACATTAATTATGTTAATATGTAGAAGAACTATTGGCATCATTAGCGCTGCAGTTATCAGCAACATCATCATCATCACCATCATCAGCACCATTACTATTGTTGTACATCCTCTTCATCTCACAGGGAGTATTGGCCTCTTCATAGAGAGCTTCCTCAGGCTCAGAAACAGCACAATTCATCCCCCAGTTTTGGGTCTTATCCCAATCACATTACATGGTTGTTTTGGGGTCTCAATCAAAAACTGCCCAGATCTTGTTATGGCCACCACTGCATAGAGTTGGATAGAGGGAACACTTGTTCCAAAGCCCGTTCAAGCATAGCAAGGAGAGAAGCTCTCTAGTACATTTCTATGGAGAGCTGGCATCTTTACAGGCTTGCTATAGGACCCCTCATCCATCAACAAATTAATCTGTGAGCCAACATGAATGCATTATCATACATTACATTAAAACATGTGTGCGCACACACACGCACTCACACACACATACATTGATACGTTCCATTAAACCAACACTGCAGCCATTGGGTTGAGTGATAGTCACAACTCAGTCGACATATCAGGACCACCACTCATCTGTACCCCATTCTACTATGGTTGCATTACAAATGGCACCCTATTCCCTAATTTCTTTACCAGAGTCCTATGGACCCTTGTCAAAAGTAGTGCACTATATAGGTAATAGGGTGTTATTTGGGACACACATACCTCTCACACCCTAGAGTGTCCCCTTTCTAACCAAGTCCCCCCTATACCCAACATTTGAAGAAGTCTGATCCAGTTGGATCCAGTTCAGCTGTCCGGTCTGGAGTGATGGCCCCATACAGCCCCATATGTCCAGCTGTGGAGAATTGCCCTGGAGCTCCAGGCTGTCAGGCCCCCTCCTGATAGATCCTGGCCCAGGATGGGCTCTCCGTCCTGGGCATGGGTGCACTACCTACTTCCATGGCCATAGCCTGCTACAGTAGTTACTAGCTAGCGATATCCATGGTCATAGCGTGTTACAGTAGTTGCATACTAGCTAGCTACTTCCATGGCCATAGCCTGTTACAGTAGTTACATACTAGCTGCCTACATCCATGGCCATAGCCTGTTACAGCAGCTACTAGCTAGCTATGTCCATGACCATAGTCTTGCAGTGAAGCACAGAATCATGTCACTTTCCCTGAGGCAGCCAGTTCTATCTTTAATAACACACAGCACAGCTAGATGCTAAAGAAAGAGGTAGATATATAGATATATACAAATCCTATTTGTATATACAGTGGGGCAAAAAAGTATTTAGTCAGCCACCAATTGTGCAAGTTCTCCAACTTAAAAAGATGAGAGAGGCCTGTAATTTTCATCATAGGTACACATCAACTATGACAGACGAAATGAGAAAAAGAAATCCAGAAAATCACATTGTAGGATTTTTTTATTTATTTATTTGCAAATTATGGTGGAAAATAAGTATTTGGTCAATAACAAAATCTCAATACTTTGTTATATACCCTTTGTTGGCAATGACAGAGGTCAAACGTTTTCTGTAAGTTAAGTCTTCACAAGGTTTTCACACACTGTTGCTGGTATTTTGGCCCATTCCTCTATGCAGATCTCCTCTAGAGCAGTGATGTTTTGGGGCTGTCGCTGGGCAACACGGACTTTCAACTCCCTCCAAAGATTTTCTATGGGGTTGAGATCTGGAGACTGGCTAGGCCACTCCAGGACCTTGAAATGCTTCTTACGAAGCCCCTCCTTCGTTGCCCGGGCGGTGTGTTTGGGATCATTGTCATGCTGAAAGACCCAGCCACGTTTCATCTTCAATGCCCTTGCTGATGGAAGGAGGTTTTCACTCAAAATCTCACGATACATGGCCCCATTCTTTCCTTTACACGGATCAGTCGTCCTGGTCGCTTTGCAGAAAAACAGCTCCAAAGCATGATGTTTCCACCCCCATGCTTCACAGTAGGTATGGTGTTCTTTGGATGCAACTCAGCATTCTTTGTCCTCCAAACACGACGAGTTGAGTTTTTACCAAAAAGTTATATTTTGGTTTCATCTGACCATATGACATTCTCCCAATCCTCATCTGGATCCTCCAAATGCTCTCTAGCAAACTTCAGACGGGCCTGAACATGTACTGGCTTAAGCAGGGGGACACGTCTGGCACTGCAGGATTTGAGTCCTGGCGGCGTAGTGTGTTACTGATGGTAGGCTTTGTTACTTTGGTCCCAGCTCTCTGCAGGTCATTCACTAGGTCCCCCTGTGTGGTTCTGGGATTTTTGCTCACCGTTCTTGTGATCATTTTGACCCCACAAGGTGAGATCTTGCGTGGAGCCCCAGATCGAGGAAGATTATCAGTGGTCTTGTATGTCTTCCATTTCCTAATAATTGCTCCCACAGTTGATTTCTTCAAACCAAGCTGCTTACCTATTGCAGATTCAGTCTTCCCAACCTGGTGCAGGTCTACAATTTTGTTTCTGGTGTCCTTTGACAGCTCTTTGGTCTTGGCCATAGTGGAGTTTGGAGTGTGACTGTTTGAGGTTGTGGACAGGTGTCTTTTATACTGATAACAAGTTCAAACAGGTGCCATTAATACAGGTAACGAGTGGAGGACAGAGGAGCCTCTTAAAGAAGAAGTTACAGGTCTGTGAGAGCCAGAAATCTTGCTTGTTTGTATGTGACCAAATACTTATTTTCCACCATAATTTGCAAATAAATTCATTAAAAATCCTACAATGTGATTTTCTGGATTTTTTTCCCTCATTTTGTCTGTCATAGTTGAAGTGTACCTATGATGAAAATTACAGGCCTCTCTCATCTTTTTAAGTGAGAGAACTTGCACAATTGGTGGCTGACTAAATACTTTTTTGCCCCACTGTATCTACCTACAGTACCCTAGACTAACCCAGGCCAGTTAGCTTTACTATAAGAACAAATACACACCAGTGGAGGCTGCTGAGAGGAGGATGGCTCATAGTAAAGTCTGGAACGGCGCAAATGGAATTGGCTAAAACACGTGGTAACCATGTGTTTGGTGTACAGTTGAAGTCGGAAGTTTACATACACCTTAGCCAGAAACATTTAAACTCAGTTTTTCACAGTTCCTGACATTTAATCCTAATAAAGATTCCCTGTCTTAGGTCAGTTAGGATCACCACTTTATTTTAAGAATGTGAAATGTCAGAATAATAGTAGAGAGAATGATTTATTTCAGCTTTCTTTTCTTTCATCACATTCCCAGTGGGTCAGAAGTTTACATACACTCAATTAGTATTTGGCAGCATTGCCTTTAAATTGTTTAACTTGGGTTAAACGTTTTGGGTAGCCTTCCACAAGCTTCCCACAATAAGTTGGGTGAAATTTGGCCCATTCCTCCTGACAGAGCTGGTGTAACTGAGTCAGGTTTGTGGGCCTCCTTGCTCGTACACACTTTTTCAGTTCTGCCCACTAATTTTCTATAGGATTGAGGTCAGGGCTTTGTGATGGCCACTCCAATACGATGTCAAGCAAAGAGGCACTGAGTTTGAAGGTAGGCCTTGAAATACATCCACAGGTACACCTCCAATTGACTCAAATTATGTCAATTAGCCTATCAGAAGCTTCTTAAGCCATGCCATCATTTTCTGGAATTTTCCAAGCTATTTAAAGGCACCCTCAACTTAGTGTATGTAAACTTCTGACCCACTGGAATTGTGATTAAGTGAAATAATCTCTCTGTAAATAATTGTTGGAAAAATGACTTCTGTCATGCACAAAGTAGATGTCCTAACCGACTTGCCAAAACTATAGTTTGTTAACAAGAAATTTGTGGAGTGGTTGAAAAACAAGTTTTAATGACTCCAACCTAAGTGTATGTAAACTTCCGACTTCAACTGTATTTGATACCATTCCACTGATTCCGCTCCAGCCATCACCACGAGCCCATCCTCCCCAATTAAGGTGCCACTAACCACCTGTGCGCACTGGAACACATCAGACCTTATCTTCCAGGATTTCCCTGAATCCATAATGTTCCACATGAATCTAGAATCTGTATCTAGAATCTTCCACATTCACCTAGGATCTCTATCTTCACCATGTTGATAATGAGCCTGATTTAGAATAGAAGTATAGCACTGTTATCTTCACGATGTAAGAAATGACTGCAAGTCTATTTTTAAAGAGGCCAGTCTTGACGTATATGTGTGCGTGTGTGTGTGTATGTGTGACGCATCCTGAGCGACGTCTCAGTGTTTGAGTGCATTACCGGAATGACATTAATTATGCTAATAGGCAGAAGAGCTATTTTGCCCAACAAAGGCAAAACACAGGAACTATGAATTTGGTCAAAAATCTTTGATCTGTTGTAATGGCCAGGTATAATATCTGATTAATGTGGTATTTGGTTTCCTGACACAAGAACAAGCCTGTTGATCAGAATATATCATGTAGTATAAAAAATGTGCCTTTGTAGCGCAGTATTGGCATTGTTAGCGCTGCAGTTAGGATTATCAGAAACATCATCATCATCATCATCATCAGCAGCAGCACCGTTATTATTTTTACAGCGCTCTTCATCTCACAGGAAGCATTGGCCTCTGTATAGAGCTTCCAAGGGCTCAGGAACAGCACAGATATGCCGGTTAAGGCCATCACTGCATAGAGTTGGATAGAAGGCACACTTGGCCCAAAGTCTGACAGAAGCTACCATTGCAAAGATAGGAGAGGAGCTCTCTAGTACATCTCTATGGAGAGCTGTCAAATTTACAGGCTTGCAATAGGACCCTTCATCCATCAACACATTCATTTCTGAACCAATCTGAATGCATTAATGCATACACACACACAATCACATTATGATACATTACATTAAAACAAGTGTGCGCGCACACACGCACTCACACACACATACACGCACTCACACACACTGATACATTCCTTTAAACCACCGCTGCAGTGGTTGGGTTGAGTGATAGTCACAACTCAGTGGACAGATCAGGACGACCACCCATCTGTACCTCATTCTACTATGATTGCGTCACAAATGGCACCCTATTCCTTACTTTTTACCAGAGTCCTATGGGCCCTAATCAAATGTAGTGGCCTATTTAGGGATTATGGTGCTATTTGGGACACACATACCTCTCACACCCTCCAGTGTCCACTTTCCAACCACTCCCCGAATATCCTTGCTCTTATTTGATCCAATTGGACCCAGTTCAGCGGTCCGGTCTGGAGTGATGGTCCCAAATTGCCCCATATGTTCAGCTGTGGAGCCCCCTCTTGATGGATCCTGGCCCATGATGACCTGGGTTATATGGGTTCTACCCTGACCAGGTGGAGCTTAGATGTCTGTCAGAGTGTGTGTGTGGTGGGGTGCTGTGTGTTGGCTGTAACGGTGTCCGCAAAGGCTTTTTGTCTGTTCGTGCACACTACATTTTTGCTTGAGGGAAGCCAAATTTTGGTAGCCGAAGTCTACTCTCCTTTGTCAGTGATTGGTCAACAGTAGGGATTCTACAATGAAGTGTGTGTTCTCATTCAACAAAAGACGACTCGTTTTCATGGACATTTTTTCATTTGAGAAATACTGCACCAAACATCTTAGTTAGATGTAAAATTGTGCGACTAAGATCTCCTCTGAAAAAAAGTCGAGTTACACCCATTGATTAAATATATATGTTTTGTCACTGGCCTAAACACAATACCCCATAATGTCAAGTGGAATTATGTTCTTCGAAATTGTTACAAATTAATTAAAAATTAAAAGCTGAAATGTCTTGAGTCACTAATTATTCAACCCCTTTGTTATGGCAAGCCTAAATAAGTTCAGAAGTAAAGAATTTGCTTAACAAGTCAAATAAAGTAAAATACAACCTTACAGTGAAGTGCTTACTTACAAGCCCTTAACCAACAATGCAGTTTTAAGAAAAATACATGTTAAGTAAAAAATAGATATGTAAAAAATAAGAAATAAAAGAAACAAATAATTAAAGAGCAGCAGTACATTAACAATAGCGAGGCTATATACAGGGGGTACCGGTACACAGTCAATGTGCAGGGGCACCGGTTAGTCAAGGTAATTGAGGTAATTTGTACATGTAGGTAGAGTTAAAGTGACAATGCATAGATAACAAACAGAGAATAGCAGCAGCGTAAAAAGGGGAAGGGTGGCAATGCAAATAATCTGGGTAGCCATTTGATTAGCTGTTCAGGAGTCTTATGGCTTGGGGGTAGAAGCCTATTAAGTCTCATTATTAGTTGCTTGGTCTCACTCTGTGTGCAATAATAGTGTTTAACATGATTTTTGAATGACTACCTCATCTCTGTACCTTACACATACAATTATCTGTAAGGTCCCTCAGTCGAACAGTGAATTTCAAACACAGATTTAATCACAAAGATCAGGGAGGTTTTACAATGCCTGAAAAAGAAGGGCACCTATTGGTAGATTGAATAACCCTTTGAGAATACACCAAATAATGCATGCATAGCAGAATTAGGACGATACCCACTAATCGACAAAATCCAGAAAAGAGAAGTTAAATTCTACAACCATTCCCAAGCCATTCCCAAACCTTCCATAACAAAGCCATCATCTACATAGAGATTAACCTAGAGAAGAGTCCCCTAAGCAAGCTGGTCCTGGGGCTTTGTTCACAAACACAAACAGACCCCACAGAGCCCCAGGATAGCAAAACAGTTAGACACAAACCAAATCATGAGAAAACAAAAAGATAATTACTTGACACATTGGAAAGAATTAACCAAAACACTGAGCAACTGGAATGTTATTTGGACCTAAACAGAGAGTACACAGTGGAAGAATACCTAACCACTGTGGTTGACCCAAAAGTAATACAGACTCAGTGAGCATAGCCTTGCTATTGAGAGAGGCTGACATAGGCAGACCAGGCTCTCAAGAGAAGACAGGTTATGTGCACACTGCCCACAAAATGAGGTGGAAACTGATGTGCACTTCCTAACCTCCTGCCAAATGTATGCCCATATTAGAGACACATATTTTCCTCAGATTACAAAGACCCACAAAGAATTAGAAAACAAATCCAATTTTGATAAACTCCCATATCTATTGGGTGAAATACCACAGTGTGCCATCACAGCAGCAATATGTCCTGTTGCTACAAGAAAAGGGCAACCAGTGAACAACAAAAAACATTTTAAATACAATCCATATTTATGTTTATTAGTTTTCGCGTTTGTACTTGAACTATTTGCACATTGTTGCAACCCTGTATAGTACATAGCCATAATATGACATTTGAAATGTCTCTATTCCTTTGCAACTTTTGTGAGTGTAATGTTAATACTGTTAGCATACTGTTAATTTTGTATTGTTTATTTCACAATTGTTTATTATTTGTTTCATTTGCTTTGGCAATGTAAACATACAGTACCAGTCAAAGGTTTGGAAAAACAAGGGTCTTTCTTTATTTTTAGTATTTTTTACATTGTAGAATAATAGTGAAGACGTCAAAACTATGAAATAACACACATAGAATCATGTTGTAACCAAAAAAGTGTTAAACAAATCTAAATATATTTTAGATTTTAGATTCTTCAAAGTAGCCACTCTTTGCCTTGATGACAGCTTTGCACACTCTTGGCATTCTCTCAACCAGCTTCACGAGGAATGCTTTTCCAACTGTCTTGAAGGAGTTCCCACGTAAGCTGAGCACTTGTTGGCTGCTTTTCCTTTACTCTATGGTCCAACTAATCCGAAACCATCTCAATTGGGCTGAGGTTGGGTGATTGTGGATTCCAGGTCATCTGATGCAGCACTCCATCACTCTCCTTGGTCAAATAGCCCTTACACAGCCTGGAGGTGTGTTTTGGGTCATTGTCCTTTTGAAAAACAGATGATAGTCCCACTAAGCGCAAACCAGATGGCGTACCGCTGCAGAATGCTGTGTGCTTATGTGTGCCTTGAATTCTAAATAAATCACCAACAGTGTCACCAGATAAGCACCCCCACACCATCACACCTCCTCCTCCACGCTTCATGGTGGGAACCACACATGCGGAGATCATCCGTTCACCTACTCTGCGTCTCACAAAGACACGGCAGCTGGAACCAAAAATCAAACATTTGGACTCATCAGATCAAAGGACAGATTTCCACCGGTCTAATGTTCATTCCCAAGCAAGTCTCTTCTTATTGGTGTCCTTTTGTAGTGTTTTTTTTTTTTCAGCAATTTGACCATGAAGGCCTGATTCACACAGTCTCCTCTGAACAGTTGATGTTGAGATGTGTCTGTTACTTGAACTCTGTGAAGCATTTATTTGGGCTGCAATGTGAGGTGCAGTTAACTCTAATGAACGTATCCTCTGCAGCAGAGGTAACTCTCGGCATTCCTTTCCTGTGGCGGTCCTGAGCCAGTTTCATCATAGTGATTGATGGTTTTTGCGACTGCACTTGAATAAACTTTCAAAGTTCTTGAAATGTTCCATATTGACTGACCTTCATGTCTTAAAGTAATGGTGGACTGCCGTTTCTCTTTGCTGAGCTGTTCTTGCCGTAATGTGGACTTGGTATTTTACCAAATAGGGCTATCTTCTGTATACCACCCCTATCTTGTCAAAACACAACTGATTGGCTCAAACCAATTATGAAGGAAAGAAATTCCACAAATTAACTTTTAACAAGGCACAACTGTTAATTGAAATGCATTCCAGGTGACTACCTCATGAAGTTGGTTGAGAGAATGCCAAGAGTGTGGAAAGATGTCATTAAGAAAATGGTGGCTACGTTGAAGAATCTCAAATATAAAATATATTTTGATTTGTTTAACAACGTTTTGGTTACTACATGACTCCATATGTGTTATTTCATAGTTTTGATGTCTTCACTATTATTACATAGTAAAAATTAAGAAAAACCCTGGAATGAGTAGGTGTGACTGGTACTGTATGTTTGCCATGTCACTAAAGCCCTTTGATTTGAGAGTGTGTGTATCTTCTAATAGACTACACATGTTGTTGTTTGCTACACTGGTGTCGGTAGTGAGATGGGATCCCATGCTGTGTGAGACAGAGTGCTGTGTTGCGAAGCTCCATGCTGTGTGAGACGGAGTGCTCTGCTGTGAAGCTCCATGCTGTGTGAGACAGAGTACTGTGTTGTGAAGCTCCATGCTGTGTGAGGGGGAATTGCTTTAGCAGCACCACTCTCTCCCTAGTGGACAGGTATCTACCAAGTCATTGGAACACCACTTCCAAAAGTACTTTACTGTGTATTTAAGAGATGCTGTGACACTTACAGTGTTTGTGTGTTACATTAGGGATGTTTTAACACTTAGAGTGTGTGTGTGATTAGATTTTTATTTGGTTGTGTGTGTGTGTGTGTGTGTGTGTGTGTGTGTGTGTGTGTGTGTGTGTGTGTGTGTGTGTGTGTGTGTGTGTGTGTGTGTGTGTGTGTGCACATTAGGGATATAGCAACACATGCAGTGTGTATATGGGATTGGAGTTCTAAACATACTACGACCGGATAAAAAGTGTGTGTGAGTGTGTGCGCTGAGCAGCAGTGGGATTATCTACCACAGATCAGATGAGGATTACCCAGCGGTCTAGCTAATGACACACATCTAATCTGGATTCACACCATATTATATGACACCGCTTTTACTGTACAAACACACACGCGCACACACACACACAATCACACACACACACTCACACATACACATTCCTCTCACTTCGCCTTGTCTTGTCTTGCCTCCTTCCCCCTTCCTTCACCCGTCTCTGCTGTGTAACCGTAGTGACGTGATGCAGTGTCGGCGTGGCGACACAAGGCCAGTCTGTCAAACGACTCCATCACAGCTCTTTCTCCATCACAGCCTGTCTGTGTGTGTTTATGGCCTGCATTTATCTGGGACTGACTGGCTAACTGACTGGCTCTGGCTGACTGCTTGAATAGCTGACTGACTGACTGGATGGCTGACTGGCTGACTAGCTGACTGACTTACTACCTGTACGTGGGACTGCCTGACTGACTGCCTGACTGGCTGACTGCCTAACTGGCTGGCTGGCTGGCTGCCTGACTGCCTAACTGCCTGACTAGCTGACTGACTGACTGACTGGCTGACTGGCTGACTGGCTGACACTGTGCTGAAGGGGACCATCTATCACACAAACACATGAAGGCAGGCAAATGCACACAATCTCTCCTTGTCCCAGTCTTTAATCTCAACATGTTTCAACCTGACCACCATTGTCCCTAGTCCCAAGAGCTCCAAGTTAACCTGCATAAATGACTATCGCCCTGTAGCACTCACATCTATAATTATGAAGTACTTTGAAAGGCTGGTCATGACACACATCAACACCATCATCCTAGACAGCTGAGAACCACTCCAATTTGCATACCTCCCCAACAGATCCACAGAGAATGCAATCTTATTTACACATGACACTGCCCTCTCCCACCTGGACAAGTAGGGAAATAACTGTGAGAATGCTGTTCACGAACTCCAGCTCAGCGTTCAGCACCATAGTCCCCTCCAAGCTCATCACCAAGCTAAGGACCCTGGGACTGAACCCCCTCCTTCTGCAACTGGATCATGGACTTCCTCACGGGCCATCCGAAGGTGGTGAGGGTAGGCAACAACACCTTCGCTACGCTGACCCTCAAGACGGGGGCGCCTCAGGGGTATGTGCTTAGTCCCCTCCTGTACTCCCTGTTCACCCACAACTGCGTGGCCACGTATGACGATATGACAGTACTGTACGCCTGATCACCGACAGCGATGAGTCAGACTACAGGGACGAGGTCAGAGACTCAGCAGTGTGGTGCCAGGACAACAACCTCTCCCTCAACATCAGTAAGACCAATGAGCTGATCGTGGACTATAGGAGAAAGAGGGCAGAGCACGCCCCCATCCACATCGACGAGGCTGTTGTGGAGCAGGTCGAGAGCTTCAAATTCCTTGGTGTCCACATCACTAAGGACCTAACATGATCCACACACAACCCCCCATCATGAAGAGGGCACGGCAGCGCCTCTTCCACTTCAGGAGGATGAAAAGATTTGGCATGGGCCCTTGGATCTTCAAAAAGGTTCTACAGCTGCACCATCGAGAGCATCTTGACTGGCTGCATCACCGCTTGGTACAGCAAATGCACTGCCCTTGAGCGCAAAGCGCTACAGAGGGTGGTGTGGACAGCCCAGTGCATCACTGGGGCCGACCTCCCTGCCATCCAGGACCTCTATATAAGGCGGTGTCAGAGGAAGGCCACAGACTCCAGCCACCCAAGCCATGAGACTGTTCACTCTGCTATCGTCTGGCAAACGGTACCGGCGCATCGGCTCTTGGACCAACAGGCTCCGAGACAGCTTCCACCCCCCTGCTATAAGACTGCTAAATAGTAAATTAATGGTCCCCTATCTGGTCTATCTGGTCCCCTAACTATCTGCTTGGACTCTGTCTTGCACTGATCCTACGCACATTCACTCACACACACTACATTGAGACTCCCACACAAAACCCACGCACATTCACACACACTACATAAATACAGTGGGGCAAAAAAGTATTTAGTCAGCCACCAATTGTGCAAGTTCTCTCACTTAAAAAGATGAGAGAGGCCTGTAATTTTCATCATAGGTACACTTCAACTATGACAGACAAAATGAGGAAAAGAAATCCAGAAAATCACATTGTAGGATTTTTAATGAATTTATTTGCAAATTATGGTGGAAAATAAGTATTTGGTCACATACAAACAAGCCAGATTTCTGGCTCTCACAGATCTGTAACTTCTTCTTTAAGAGGCTCCTCTGTCCTCCACTCGTTACCTGTATTAATGGCACCTGTTTGAACTTGTTATCAGTATAAAAGACACCTGTCCACAACCTCAAACAGTCACACTCCAAACTCCACTATGGCCAAGACCAAAGAGCTGTCAAAGGACACCAGAAACAAAATTGTAGACCTGCACCAGGTTGGGAAGACTGAATCTGCAATAGGTAAGCAGCTTGGTTTGAAGAAATCAACTGTGGGAGCAATTATTAGGAAATGGAAGACATACAAGACCACTGATAATCTTCCTCGATCTGGGGCTCCACGCAAGATCTCACCCCGTGGGGTCAAAATGATCACAAGAACGGTGAGCAAAAATCCCAGAACCACACGGGGACCTAGTGAATGACCTGCAGAGAGCTGGGACCAAAGTAACAAAGCCTACCATCAGTAACACACTACGCCGCCAGGGACTCAAATCCTGCAGTGCCAGACGTGTCCCCCTGCTTAAGCCAGTACATGTTCAGGCCCGTCTGAAGTTTGCTAGAGAGCATTTGGATGATCCAGATGAGGATTGGGAGAATGTCATATGGTCAGATGAAACCAAAATAGAACTTTTTGGTAAAAACTCAACTCGTCGTGTTTGGAGGACAAAGAATGCTGAGTTGCATCCAAAGAACACCATACCTACTGTGAAGCATGGGGGTGGAAACATCATGCTTTGGGGCTGTTTTTCTGCAAAGGGACCAGGGCGACTGATCCGTGTAAAGGAAAGAATGAATGGGGCCATGTATCGTGAGATTTTGAGTGAAAACTCCATCAGCAAGGGCATTGAAGATGAAACGTGGCTGGGTCTTTCAGCATGACAATGATCCCAAACACACCGCCCGGGCAATGAAAGAGTGGCTTCGTAAGAAGCATTTCAAGGTCCTGGAGTGGCCTAGCCAGTCTCCAGATCTCAACCCCATAGAAAATCTTTGGAGGGAGTTGAAAGTCCGTGTTGCCCAGCGACAGCCCCAAAACATCACTGCTCTAGAGGAGATCTGCATAGAGGAATGGGCCAAAATACCAGCAACAGTGTGTGAAAACCTTGTGAAGACTTACAGAAAACGTTTGACCTCTGTCATTGCCAACAAAGGGTATATAACAAAGTATTGAGATAAACTTTTGTTATTGACCAAATACTTATTTTCCACCATAATTTGCAAATAAATAAATAAAAAATCCTACAATGTAATTTTCTGGATTTCTTTTTCTCATTTCGTCTGTCATAGTTGAAGTGTACCTATGATGAAAATTACAGGCCTATCTCATCTTTTCAAGTTGGAGAACTTTCACAATTGGTGGCTGACTAAATACTTTTTTTGCCCCACTGTACATATTACACACGCGCACATACACACACACACTTTACACTCATCATTTGCTGCTGCTACTCTGTACTTTATTTTACTCGTATTATTATCTATCCTGATGCCTAGTCACTTTACCCTGCTTTCATGTACATATCTACCTCAAATACCTGGTACTCTGTACATTGATCTGGTACCGGTACTCCCTGTATAGAGCTCCATTCTTGTGTATTTTATTTTATTCCTCTTGTGTTACTATTTTATTTTTATTTTTAAACTGCATTGTTGGGAAGGCTGATGTGTATGGCTGCATTTCTGATTATTTTTGTTTTACGTTTGAATGTGTCAGTAGTAGGACATTTATTTATTTAATTTTTTTTTTTTTCACCTTTATTTAACCAGGTAGGCAAGTTGAGAACAAGTTCTCATTTACAACTGCGACCTGGCCAAGATAAAGCAAAGCAGTTCGACACACAACAACACAGAGTTACACATGGAATAAAACAAACATACAGTCAATAATACAGTAGGAAAAAAAGAAATCTATATACAAAGAGTGCAAATGAGGTAGGATAAGGAAGGTAAGACAATAAATAGGCCATGGTGGCAGAGTAATTACATTATAGCAATTTAACACTGGAATGGTAAAAGAAAACTGTGCAGTAGATGAATGTGCAATGTAGAAAAACTGGGGTGCAAAGGAACAAGATAAATAAATAAATACGGTAGGGGATGAGGTAGTTGGTTGGGCTATTTACAGATGGGCTATAAACAGGTACAGTGGTCTGTACGCTGCTCTGACAGCTGGTGCTTAAAGCTGTTGAGGGAGATAAGTGTCTCCAGTTTCAGAGATTTTTGAAGTTCGTTCCAGTCATTGGCAGCAGAGAACTGGAAGGAGAGTCGGCCAAAGGAGGAATTGGCTTTGGGGGTGACCAGTGAGATATACCTGCTGGAGCATGTGCTACGGGTTGGTGCTGCTAAGGTGACCAGCGAGCTGAGATAAGGCGGGACTTTACCTAGCAGGGACTTGTAGATGACCAGGAGCCAGTGGATATGGCGACGAGTGTAAAGCGAAGGCCAGCCTCACGAGGCGTACAGGTCGCAGTGGTGGGTGGTATATGGGGCTTTGGTAACAAAACGGATGGCACTGTGATAAACTGCATCCAGTTTGTTGAGTAGAGTATTGGAGGCTATTTTGTAAATTACATCACCGAAGTCGAGGATCGGTAGGATGGTCAGTTTTACGAGGGTAAGTTTGGCAGCATGAGTGAAGGAAGCTTTGTTGCGAAATAGGAAGCCAATTCTAGATTTAATTTTAGATTGGAGATGTTTGATGTGAGTCTGGAAGGAGAGTTTACAGTCTAACCAGACACCTAGGTATTTGTAGTTTTCCACGTAATCTAAGACAGAACCGTCCAGAGTAGTGATGCTGGACGGGGGGACAGGTGCGGGTAGTGATCGGTTGAAGAGCATGCATTTAGTTTTACTTGCGTTTAAGAGCAGTTGTAGGCCACGGAAGGAGAGTTGTATGGCATTGAAGCTCGTCTGGAGGGTAGTTAACAGTGTCCAAAGAGGGGCCAGAAGTATACAGAATGGTGTCGTCTGCATAGAGGTGAATCAGAGACTCACCTGCAGCAAGAGCGACATCATTGATGTATACAGAGAAAAGAGTCGGCCCAAGAATTGAACCCTGTTGTCTGGTGCTGTAGCGTTTAATTGTAATGTCTGGCCATAACAATAATATGTCATTAATGATAGTTAGCCGGAGATTGTAATGCCGGGCCATAACAATAATATGTCACTAATGTTAATTAGCCAGAGATTGTAATGCCGGGCCACAACGATAGTATGTCACTAATGATAGTTAGCCGGAGATTGTAATGCCGGACCATAACAATAATATGTCACTAATGACAGTTAGACAGAGATTGTAATGATAAATACAGCTCAACCTAAACAAATGTAACCAGAAGACTAAACTAAACGGCTTTATAAATCAAACAGGTTGCAGTTATTGTAAGATCTTATGTACATTGCAGCACAACTTAGAGGAGGTTTATCTCTGAATGACTAGCATCATTTATTTTTAATTAGCAGCATGGTGTTGCCGTGTGTGTGTGTGTGTGTGTGTGTGTGTGTGTGTGTGTGTGTGTGTGTGTGTATGTGTTATTGTGTGTGTCAGTGTTTGTGTGTATATGTGTGTGTCGCCTCTCTCCCCCACTCCCTCATTTCTCTTACAGCAGTTATAGCTAGCGGGCAAGCTATACACAGAGCACACTGATGTGGACCATCCTCTGACCTTTTCAATACACTATTATACACTGCTGTACTGTCCTTTACAATACACTATTATACACTACTGTACTGTCCTTTACAATACACTGTTATACACTACTGTACTGTCCTTTACAATACACTGTTATACACTACTGTACTGTCCTTTACAATACACTGTTATACACTACTGCACTGTCCTTTATAATACCCTGCAATACACTACTGTACTGTCCTTTACAATACACTGTTATACACTGCTGCACTGTCCTTTATAATACCCTGCAATACACTACTGTACTGTCCTTTATAATACACTGCTATACACTACTGTACTGTCCTTTACAATACTCTGTTATACACTACTGTACTGCCCTTTACAATACACTGCTATACACTACTATCCTGTCCTTGACAATACACTGTTATGCACTACTGTACTTACAGTAGTGAGTGAATACATTTTTGTACTTTTTCATACTGGTCCCATGTGGTAATTGAAACCTCAACCCCGGCATTGCAAGAGCCATGCTCTACCAACTGAACCATGCAGGACCCAACTGAGCAGGACCACCCCCACACACACACATGCACAAACACACCCCCACCTACCTACCCATTGTGTCTCATTATCAATAATACACCACCATTTCACCAGACCAGCTATCGAATCACTCTGTCTGGCACACACACACACACTCGCACAAACACACCCCCACCTACCTACCCATTGTGTCTCATTACCAATAATACCCCACCATTTCACCAGACCAGCCATCGAATCACTCTGTCTGGCACACACACACACACACACACACACACACACACACACACACACACACACACACACACACACACACACACACACACAGACACCCCACTGGGCAGACGCCAGTTCAACGTCTAGTTTTGATTTACATTTGGTTGAGTTGTCAACTAAAAGTGAATTCAACGTGAAACCAACAACAAATGTCATCATGTCATTGTATTTAGGTTAAAAGTTGGGTGAAAAATAATACGAAATGCCCTTTTGTTGATAACTTTTTTCAAATCCAATCAGTTTTCACGTTGATTCAACGCCATCACATTGATTTTCTTTGGTTGAAGTGATGTGGAAACAGCATTGATTCAAACAGTTTTTTGCACGGGTGTCACATTAGTATTGAAATGGCTTTGACCCCCGAGGCAAATAACAACATAAAGAGGTCAACCCATGGTCCCCGACCACCTGGGTTTTATCCCAACCACATTCACACACACACACCACAGGAAGTTGGTGGCACCTTAATTGGGGAGGATGGGCACGTGGTAAGGGTTGGAGCGGAATTAGTGGAATGGTATCAAATATATCAACATATGGTTTCCACGTGTTTGATGCCATTCCATTTGCTCCGTTTCAGCCATTATTATGAGCCGTCCTCCACTCAGCAGCCTCCTGTGGTACACACACACTCACACATCCTGAGCAGGAAAATCAGCAATTGTATTATATTAAGGAAAATCTGGAATTCTATCAGGGAATTATTACATAAGGAATGGGAAGTCCAATACAACTTCCATTTCAGACCATGGGCTGCTGGCAGACTGGCTGTGACATATTATGGTTGCATCCCAAATTGCACCCTATTCCCTATTTAGTATACTACTATTGACCAGGGCCCATGGGGAACTATGTAGGGAATAGAGTGCCATTTGGGATGCAACCTAGGAGTGGCTGGATGTTACAGTTACTGTGTGTGACGTCTGTGAGAGAGAAGCACGGCCTTCTGGGATTGAAATTGCCCCCGGGCAACTGGGTCAAAGTTAGACATTGGTCTCTCTTTCCCTTTCTCTCTCCCCCCTCCTCCTCACTTCTCCCCTCCCTCCCTCTCTCCCTCTCTCTTTCACTCACTTTCTTTCTCTCTCTCTCTCTCTCTCTCTCTCCCTTTCTCTCACTTTCTTTCTCTCTCTCTCCCTTTCTCTCTCTCTCTCTCTCTCAGCCTTTCTCTCTCTCTTTCACTCACTTTCTCTCTCTCTCTCTCTCTCAGCCTCAGAGATAGCCAATGACATAACAGGCCGCTTAGCATGTGCCGAAAGTTTGAAAAGAAATCATACACAATAATCAAAATATGAATGTGGACAACAGGCAGCATTAGAAACACATGAAATACATCTGAGCCTCTATATTGGGACATGATGCCAATGTGCACAGAAAGTGTGTGTGTGTGTGTGTGTGTGATTAGCAATGTTCTACATCAGACACAATCACAGGAGAACAGTACTGAGTCTTGACTTTCATGAGCGAGTACACACACACACACACACACACACACACACACACACAGCCCTCTACTGTGATAAGTAAAAGGCCAATCTACATGTAAACAACGCAGCAACCAGATTAGGCCCATGCAGGGCAGGCTGAGCTCTGAACACACTCCACAGGACACACACCACAAGGGAGGATGTGATGTCACAGTCAGAAGATATACACTGAGGACCAGGAACGAATCAGATCTTAGACTACACCTGCATTCCAAATGGCACCCTATTTACTTACAGCAAACTATACGGGCCCTGGTCAAAAGTAGGAAATTAGTGCACTATATAGGGAAAAGGGTGCTGTGTTGGATGCAGATTAAATCTGTACCTAAGTACAGAAGAGTCTTTTACTGATCCAGGGTCAACCATACGCCTGATCCTAGACCAAGCCTTACTCTCCAAGCAACCCAGGTATGCTTCAAACTGATCCTACATCAGACAGGTTTTGCCTTCCATGCAGCGCAAGTAAGCTTCAATCTGAAGAGGCCTACATAATACTTATCCAGTGTTTTGGGGTGGACGATCGAACTGATTCTAGAACAGGCCTTAAGACAACTACAGAGACAGTTGCAGAGACAGGTCACTACAACTATTGCCTAGACCAGGCCTTAGTTTACCTTCCAGGCAGCAGAGAGTAAGTTGTTAACTGATCCAGTGCTTCTGGGTGGACCGTACTGATCCTAGACCTTAAGCCTTAAGACAACTGCAGAGACAAACAAGGCCTACATGTACCTACAGGAACTGATCCTAGACCAGGCCTTAGCTTCCAAGCTACACTGTTAATCTGATCCAAGATTTGTCCTTAAACTGAAGAGGCCTACAATTACTGACACAGTGTTTACAGGAACTGATCCTAGACCAGGCCTCAGCCTCTTGATCTTAATCTTACCTTCCAGACAGCAGGTCCTCCACAGGCCGGAGTGCGTCATCACCTCCTCGTTCTTCTTCACGGTCTCGTTCTCGTTGTTGCTCTTGGATTTGCACGTCCCTCGGGAGTACAGCCAGTAATCCGTCCCCACGGCGATGGTCATGAGGCTGAAGGCGGCGAATGCGCCGACCGTGGTGAGCAGCATCTGAACTCCGCGGTCAAACACGCCCATGTTGCCGCATTCCATGAAAGGGGAACCCCCTTTCCTCTTGACGAACAGGAAGTAAATGTTGGTCAGCTTGTGAGGCCACGTGGTGGAGGCAGAGGCGGGAAATGGGCCCTGGTGGTGGGGGTGGTGGTTTCCACGGGCCCGAGGTGGGGGTGTCGGGGGAGGCAGGGAGCTCGGGGAATCGTATGGTTGGTTTTCGGGCGGGGGAACTGACACAGGTGAGAAATTAGGTGATGGAAGGAAGTTGGTGTGTGTTTGGGCCCTCTAAGGACAAACGTGATAGGCCTAGCAGCCTCTACAAATGAATGTGATAGGCCGGCCAAACAGCAGAGGCCTACTGGTTTGGAGTAGGGCTACAGACCCCAACCAGAGTAGGTAGAAAGCTACCAACTACCTGCTGAAAACAGCTAGCCTACAAGTAACATTTATCCTCTCTGTCCTCTCACTAGTGATGTCACACGTGTTACACGACTTCTATCTGGAAAGTGTGCGGTAAGGGTGTAGGGGAACAGTCCAGCGAAGCACCCACTCACACAAACACACTCACACACGTACCCACACACACTCACACACACTCACACACAGGGAGTTCAGATTGAACGGCCAATGGGATTAGGAGGAGGCTGGGGGTTATGTCTAATGGTAGACCCTACTGATTTCCTAAACCCTCTGATCCACAATCTAACAAGGCTTCTGACCAATTAGAATAGGCCTACCGATAATCTACTGACAATTTTCTGACAACGTTATCCTAACCTGCCTGGTCAAATTCACATGGAATCATGGAGTCTTGGCAAGCATCTTGCCTGTCTGTCTTTGGCCTATTATTCTATTCGGCAAAGAGAGGAGAACAGGGAGAGTGAGAGAGAGAGAAAGAGAGAGAGAGACGGGGTTGGGGACTTGAAGGTGGAGAGGGACACTGAGAGGAAATGAAACAATGAACAACAATTCAAATGAACGCATTCAAATGCCCCAAAACCAACATAACGAAATACTCAGCAGGGGCAGACATGATGGCTTGCCTTAGATCAAATCAAATAAGCAACCATCGGGGGAAACGAGGGAGAAGAATCGAATTCAAGCCCCGAATCCAAATGAATAAATATAATCAAGTCACAACGCAAAACACCAGCCCCCTAAAAACGTAGTAGCTTCGTCGTGGACTAAAATCAACAAGATCAGCACCGCTATGGGTTTCCTTTTTCCTAAAATTCTGGTCCCCAGTTTCCATATGTAGGATCGAGAAAGCGGAAGGCTACCAACGAAAATTGAGCTGTGCTAGAAGGGGGAGAGGTACCGATGCAGAACCTTGGAGCTCTGTGGAGAGAGGGCGCATCCAGCCATCCAAGCCGACCATTACTCGTCATAGAGCCGGGTAGATGATGTGGCGGGGGCGCCGGAGGCGTTGGTGCTGCTGGAGCCTCTCTGGTAGACCAACGAGACTGCTGTTGCTGCTCCGGTATCCAAATTATCCTCGGTGGTTATATCACAGGCAGACCCGGAGCCGATGCCGAACCGCATACACCGTCCGCTCGCCATGTAAAAAGCGAAAAGATAAAAATAAATAAAAAGGTCAAAATGAAGGCTAGTCCACGACGCAGGCAGAAAAAGATCAGGCTAAAATAAATAACATTATGCCTTGATGGTGGTATGTTTTTCCCCCTCTTCAGTATCCACCTCCCGGTTTGGTTTGTCTTGCAGCCTGAGAGGGAAGTGGAGCCGAGAGAGAGAGAGAGAGAGAGAGAGAGGGGGTGATGGTTAGACGCGGCGTATGAAAAGAAATCGACACAACCAGAGAGGAGGTCCACGGGTCCACGCACCGCACACACTATATGCAAAAGCAGTATAGCACGGGTGCGGGTTTTTCTGGTCGGGGGGGAAGGGGGCAGATTTGAAGTCAAACCGTTATATTAGTATTCCCTTTGTATGTTTAGAATACATGCACATTTGATTCCATCTCCTTTGTTTATTTGTATTGTCTTATGGGTTTTGACGAGGGGCGATGCGTCTTGCCAGTGTGTGTTGCCACCGATTCCCCTGTCGTTGGGGGGAATTGTTTTTCTTCACACGGTCTCCAATGAAAAGCGCCACCGAAATGTGCGCTTGTTGCTGGAAAGAGTTGAACGATTTTCTTTTCGGGAGGGAGGGAGGAGGGAGGGCGGGGGAGATGGAGTGGCGGGTGGTTGGTGGGGGTGTTGGAGGAGGATGCCCGGTTTTGCCGTGGATAAGGGTGTGAGAAAACGGGAATGAAAGAGAACCGGTTTGTTGAGTGGGTTAAAGTGCTCGGCATGCCGTTTATTTATATATTTGTCGTGATGACGGGGATTTGTGAGTGTTTGTTGTTGTGAGACTATGCACGCGCGTGTGAGTGCTATGTGTTGTGTAGGAAAGGGAGGGGGAACCATTTATTTTGTGTTTTCTGATATAGGTTACAGTTTGTCGCAGCTACACTCAGTCATCCTTAATCATGTGCTTGCATTGACTTCTCTTAATACGAACGCATTTAAATATCGGCCTATGCTATTAAGGCCGACAATATTCTTGTCGCATACTAGTGTTGAATATTTGTAGGTCTATACCTGCTTGTAATTGGGTTTTTATGAAGCCTACAAATACTTAGCACTTCGGGGCCATATCCCTGCACATCCGGCATGACAAACCATGCCTATTCCAGTTATCTCTCCCCCACGCACCGGCGTGCTCGACGCCGATCGCTTCTCCCGGCCACGGCTCTCGTTCTAACATAGTCCTGAAACGGACAGCTCCGCGTCCCCATTCTAACCGCTGTATTCTGTATTTTACTGCAATCGTCTCCCCCTTGTGATAGGCTGTACCAGAGCCATGGATTTAGAATCATAGAAATATAATCTATAGAAATGGTTTGGAACCTCTAACCCTGGCAAAAGTAGTGCAAGTTGTACACTAAACAGGGAATAGGCTGCCATTTGGGACATGGTGCTTTAGAGCATGGGGACACAAACTCTCGAAGTCACTTGTTGATTAATGGGTATTTCGGTGACGTTGCAGAGAGAGATGCTGAGAGAGAGGATGGGGACAGAGAGAGAGAGAGAGGGGGAGAGGGAGAGAGAGAGAGGGGGGGGAGAGGGAGAGAGAGGGAGAGGGGGAGATGGAGAGAGAGACAGACCGACAGAGAGAAAGAGGGGGAGAGAGAGAGGAAGAGGGAGAGAGAGAGGGAGACAGAATTAAGGAGTGCTTTGACTATGAACAGACTCAGAGAGCATAGCCTTGCTATTGAGGAAGACTGCCGTAGGGAGACCTGGTTCTCAAGAGAAGACAGGCTATGTGCACACTGCCCACAAAATGAGGTGGAAACTGAGAGGCTTTAACTATTTGCAAATCATTACAACACTGTATATAGACATAATATGACATTTGAAATGTCTCTATTCCTATGGAACTTTTGTGAGTATAATGTTTACTGTTAATTTTTTATAGTTTATTTCACTTTTGTTTAATATCTATTTCACTTGCTTTGGCAACGTACACATATGTTTCCCATGTCAATAAAGCCCCTTAAATTAAAATTGAATTGAAAATTGAATTGACAGAGTGAGAGACTCAGAGAGACAGAGAGAAATACAGAGAAGAGAGAGAGAGAGGGAGAGGAAGAGGGAGAGAGAGAGGGAGAGGAAGAGAGGAAGGGAGAGGGAGGGAGAGAGAGAGAGAGGGAGAGGGAGGGAGAGAGAGAGAGATTAAAGAGAGATGATAGAGTTGTGTATCTGGAGATATAGGAGGAGATACATTATGACACAACAGACTGTGCTGCTGGGAGACAACGTCATTGACCTGCAGAGAGTCAGTTAATGCTGTCTCTTACTTGTGTGTGTGTTTGTGTGTGTGTTTTGGCACTGCCCTCGAGAAAGGCAGCTGGGCATGGTCCTCTCTGTTTGTCCCTGTCTGTCCAACATACTGATAACAAATACACACACACACACACACACACACACACACACACACACACACACACACACACACACACACACACACACACACACACACACACACACACACACGTTTTGTCTCTGTTTGTCCAACAGTCAGATCACACAGAGTATTAGACAGATTACAGCAGCTTTACAGATAAATGAGCAAACCCACTGCTGGCTTACACCAACTACTCTCTCTCTCTCTCTCTCTCTCTCTCGCTCTCTCTATGTGTGTGTGCATGCACTCTCTCTCTGTCTTTCTCTCTCTCTGTCTCTCTGATCACCTATCTCCTCTCCCTCTATTGCTCGCACTCTCTTTTTCTTTCTCACTCTTTCTCTCCGTGCCTCAGGGTGCATCTCTCCCTGTGTTACTGCAGGATACCGATAAATTAGTTACATACCGACCTGCTGAAAACTGGCCTACTACTGAAGTATCCCCTCTCCTGTCCTCCTTCTCTCCTGTCCTCTTCCTCTTTTCTCCCTGACTGCAACCAGAAATGTCACACTGGACAGAGAGAGAGAGAGAGATTAGTTAAATGACAGAGTTAGAGGAAGAGAGAGAAAGAGGAGGGGGGTACAACCACTGCTATAGATTGAGTAATACTAAAATAAAAAGAGCACCAAAGGGTTGAGTGAGTTAATAGAGCGATAAGGAGGGAAGCTTGTTAATTGCCTGTTAATTCTCTCCCTGGGACCCCCGCTGAGATGGAGGTGGACACTCGCTCTCTCTTTTCCTCTTGTCTTCTTCCTCCGCCTTTCTCTTCTCTCTCTGGCGTAAAGGCTGTCCCACAGCGGCCTCCATCGCCTCCTCCCTCCTTCCATCCCAAATGGCACCCTATTCCCTACACAGTGCACTACCCTGGTCAAAAGAAGTGCACCAGGTTGGGAATCGGGTGCTATTTGGAACCAAGCCTTAGGGTACTGATGTTAATGGGGGCAAAGGGGGGTATAGAAAATCTCTCTCTCTCTGTCTGTCTCATTTTGCATTTTTAGCAGTGAGTCAGGGGAAACTTGGTTAAGCTTGGGGCTTTATTTCTTTCTCTCTCTTGCTTGTTCCTTCCTCTTCCTCTTGACTTTCTTCCTCTTCCTCTCTACCCCTGCTCTATCTGTGTCTCCTTCCCTCTCTTCTTCACTCTGCATGTGGTTCCAAGGACATCTTTATAAATAAACTTCCTCTCCTCCTCTGTAGGGATGGCTGGTATTCACAGCACGGCCCTAGCTGCAGCCCTGACACACTTCTCCAAGCACAGTGGCCCACATTCAGCCTGCCCCAGGGTCTATGTCACCGATATGACAGGCTAATGTCATGATAAGTCACTTCTTTGTCATGATAAGTCTCCAAGCACAGCGGCCCACATTCAGCCTGCCCCAGGTCCTATGTCAGACTAATGTCAGGCTAATGTCATGATAAGTCACTTCTATGTCATGAAAAGTGTCAAAGCACAGTGGTCCATCCCTCCCTTTGAATTTTAGCTAGTGATGTCTAAAATTTGCTGAAGTTTGTAGCGTCTGTTTAGAGAACACCAAACCATGGATTACAGTTTCTCCTGGCCCATAGGGTTGCAGTAGGAGGGTATATTACTGGGAAATGTCCAAGTTTATCAGTAAACTACCAGAATTTTGCTATCTTTCAATGGTGTTATTTTATTTTATCAGATGACATCTAGTGGCCTATTTGGGTACTTCAGATTATTACAGGTCTCTGTAATTATCTCTGGCCCTTTGTCTGACCTTAAAATGTATAAAATAAGATTAATAAAAATATATATAGAGAATTACAAATCTGTAAAACATGATCTTAAATACAAACCATCAACTTAGTGACTGCCATTGGTGTTTAGCATTAAATATAAATAATTCGATTTTTTTTTACACACTTGTCTTTGTTGTAAATGTTTTTTTGCCAAACTGGCGGCAGTTTTGAAAAAAGTCAATAGCTGGTAGAGTTGCAGAGTTATTTGAAAATAATGCCGTTGTTGATTAAATGCTTTTTTCATTAATTTGGCTATTTTTGTTACGGTCGTGGTTCCGTATGAAAAAAGGAATCAGGCGCATGAGGTATTTCTGTGAGGAATACTTTTAAAAGTCACCAGTCCAAAACAATAACACTCTGGTGAATAAAAGTACTCACACTATCAAAAAAACAAACCGGGCGCAACAAGCGAACCGGTACATACAGGAACCAAAATACAATATCCCACAGTGAACGAACTGGGAACGAAACACAACGAACAAACGGTAACATAAACAATCACGCACAAAGGGAAGAAGGGAAGGAAGGAATATATACAGGTGCGTGATTGGGAGAATTAACAACAGGTGCGACAATTAGACAAAACCTAAACAACTACGGGGAGCGATGATGGTCAGAAAACCGGTGACGTCGACCGCCGAACACCGCCCGAGCAAGAAGAGGGACCGACTTCGGCGGAAGTCGTGACAATTTTCTCTTTAACCATATGGTCTATCCACTAGAAACTTATGGACAATATGGACACAGATATAACACATTTATAGAATATATGAATATATTTTTTTCTTAAGTTATTTGAGTATAAATTACAAAATGTATCATATATTACCAGTTAATTAGCCAAATTAGTTACCAAGATTCCGGCAGCTTTGGTAAATGACTGGTATCTTTGCAACCCTAGTGAGTAACGACGTAGCATCAAGTTGTAAAATCCCGAACTTCTACTTTCTTTAAGTCACACCAATGTCATCTCTCTCTCTCCCTCCCACTCACTTTATCCTTCTCTCTCCCTCTGTCACTCTTGTTAAAGGGCTGGTAGACCCTGATTAGAATGCGAGGGAGTGAGCCACTGCTGAAAATTTAAAATATATTGATTACCCCCTTAACAGAGAGAGAGAGAGCGAGAGAGAGAGAGAGAGAGATAGAGAGAGACACTGAGAGGAAATGAAAGTAATTCAAATGAACACCTTCAAATGGTCCAAACAGTGAGTAGAGGTAAGTAGCCCAATACTATTTGCAACACACACACACACACCCAACACTCAACACACACTCAACACACAATGTGAGGATACTGCGCTGCTCTGTCCAGGCCTATATGAACTCTCATATGAACATCACAAGTGTCGGGGCTCCGTGGTCACCATGGTAACAGGTTCAGGGGGGCAGTGCCATGGTGTGTGTGTTTGACTGTGTGTGTGTATATATGTGTGCTATGACTGTGTGCACAAGTGTGTGTGCGACTGTGTGTGTATGTGTGTGGTGTATGTGTGTGTGTGTGTGTCTGCATCCAATGTGTGTGTGGTTCTGTGTGTTTGTGCCGCTGCCCTGTCCAGCTGTGGTAAAGAGAAAGAGAGAGAGATAGAGCTGGAGAGAGAGATGTAAGAGAGAGAGCGAGAGAGAGAGAGAGAGAGAGCAGGTTGGGACCACGGGATGGGATGCCAACAAGAGGGGTCCACAGAAAAACATTAAAATGTGCTGACTGCTCAGTTTCCATGGGAACGGCCCCTCCCCCTTATCCTCCCTCCCTCCTCATACATCTCACCTTGTCTTAATAATGTCTGTCTGTGTATTCCTGGGAGTGCTCACACGTTATTGTCTCTATCCGTCTTATAGTTTGAGTGCCTGAGATTCTCTCTCTGTGTGTGTGAATGTTTTGTACATATTAAGTTTTAGGGAAACCAGGTTTGTCTCTTTATATATACCATGTGTGTGCGTTTGCATTTTCAGTTGTGTTTATGCAATCATCTGACATCACAGTTCTGTGTGTGAGTGGACCCTCCCTCCCCTCCCTCCCCTCACCCTCCCTTCCCCCTAACCCCTCCCTCCCCCTCCCTCCCTCTCTCCCTCCCTCACCCTCCCTCCCCGCCTCCCTTCCCCCTCCCTCCCTCCCTTCCTCCCCCTTAAAGACATTCTCAGAGATCCATCCAGGATAAACACTGCGAATGTCAGGTTATGTCAATTACCCTTGAAAAGCACCTGTGAGATCTCAATGCGTTAGTCGGTCAATGCGTTTCCTCGGTCATTAAATCCTGGCCTATGGTTCTGTGGTTTCATCCACATCCTCCGCTAAAACCTGGGGTCACACTGCAACCCTATGGACGTTCAGTGGAACTGCAACACAAAACTTGAAAATGACATTTCCATAAGAAAATGTGTGTGCTTGCCACCCTTGAAGTATTTATGGTTGTGAAATAGTAGAAGTAGTGGTAGTGACTGCAGTTGAACATGTTGTAGTAGTAATGGTAGTAATATGGTTGTTATAGGTGTCATGACGTGGCCCTTTCTGGGTGTAGATGTGGCTTCCCCCTCTCCCACTCTCTCCTACAGCCAGGTTCTGTTATCTCAGGTTGTAAATTCCTGGCAGAGACTTTCTCCCCCTTTTCATGCAGAGAGAGAGACCACAGAGTGAACAAAGGATTTCACCTGGCCAAACTCCTAAATCCCCAAAATGGGAAAATGAAATGATATGTCCACTTGTGAGAATGTGGGAAGGGTGTGTTTAATTTGGTGACCTCACGAAGGACAGGAAACACACATAACTATATCTCTGAATGTGTACATTTATGGTGTTTGCATCTAATTCTTGTATAAAATGAATGAGTAAAGATGAAACTATTTGTGAAAGGACGTAATGTGATGTTAACCTTTAATTTTGAGAGAATTGTATTCCCTGTAAAATTTAACTAGTCAGCGGCCATGCCCCCGTGAGCACAGACATGATCTGGCGTCATGGAACCGCATTTCTATTGTTACGAATAAAACCCCCTCCTGAGGAAATCCTCTTCAGATCACGCATACCTCGGTGTAAGCTGAGGTGGCACAGGTTTGAGTACCAAGACTAAGCAAACCCACAGCGGGAGCTATGATTGCGAATAGTTGAGGACCAAAACTAGAAAACTATGCAACGTAGAGCATTGGCTACACGGCTGGAAATGGTTAAACTCTGAGACTATCGATCCCTACAGAATAAGAGCAAATCTTAGATACTAATTGCTAGTCTGCAGCTAGAAATTATGTAAACCTGGGATGCGAATACCGACAGCCGCTGAAACATCTACTCTAAGAACAATGGACGCCTGACGTATACATTACGACAGACACTATCAGGAGCCGCCGATAGAGCAACCACCATGAGTAACAAGAGACTCTCTGATGAACTGACTCTCCCGCAGACGGACCGACGATTCCAACAGAGAAGAAAACAATGACATATGGGTGTAAATATATTGATTTCAATTATTCCCGAATGAGCGAGCGTTCATGTGCAAAGGATAAAATAACAGTCTTCACTTTTAATGATGCCAAAGACATGACATAGGCTATGGGTTGGTTATAGTGACCTATTCTGGGGTGGTTTGTAGGTGGGGAGTTAGTATAGTGGATTATAGTGGGCTAGTATAGAGTGCTAGAGTGAGTACTATAGCATCTTAAACCATATAATCTGTTTTTAAGCTCTCTGTTGGTGGGAATATAAAAGCTATAACGTGTGTTATGAAGCTTTTGGAGGTAGAAAAAAATTATCAAATGATGCTTAGATGAACACAGTGAAGACTGGATGAGCAGCTCAGGAAAATGTTACTAGTTGCATTGCAGGTTTAATAGCTCCAAGCAAGAACATATTCTTGACCAGGGACTGTGTGGAGATTGCATTACCAGTTCAACAGCTCCAGGTGTCACGACTTCCGCCGATGTCGGTTCCTCTCTCCTCTGGATGGGTGGCCTTCAGTGGTCGACGTCACCGGTCTTATAGCCATCGCCGATCCACTTTTCATTTTCCATTTGTTTTGTCTTGTTTTCCATCACACCTGGTTTAAATTTTTCCCTCATTATTGTTGTTTATTTAACCCTCTGTTTCCCCCATGATTGTGTGGGGAATTGTTTGTTTGGCATGTTGGTTTACGCCGGGTTTGTATGTTTTCACCCGTGCTTTGTGCAGCCGGTATTTGTAAGTGTATTTTGTACTTTGTGCTGCCTTACTTGGTTTTGGGCATTTGTTTTTTTGTGACGTGGTAGCGTTCTGTTTGTACATTTGCCTCAGTAAAGTACTTAGTACACTCATCTCTGCTCTCCTGCGCCTGACTACCTACACCAGCTACACCCACCGCATGACAGAATTCCCCACCATCGATGGAGCCAGCAGGAGCAGGTGCCCCTGGTATAGGGGTCGAGGAGCGCGTCCAGGAGCATGCGGCGATGCTCCACCATCTCGGCGCTGCCATGGACCGTGTCGTCCAGACAATGGACCGCTGGGAGAGACAGGGAGTTCCTCCAGCGCTTCCGCCAGCACAACCAGGGTCTCCATCCACCTTGCCTGGCGAGGGTTCAGTCTCCTCGCTGCCCGGATGTACTCCAGATTGCGGTGGTCAGTCCAGATGAGAAAAAGGTGTTTAGCCCCCTCAAGCCAATGTCTCCACGCCTTCAAGGCCTGGACAACAGCCAACAGCTCCCGGTCCCCCACGTCATAGTTTCGCTCCGCCAGGCTGAGCTTCCTCGAAAAGAAGGCACAGGGGCGGAGCTTTGGTGGCGTACCCGAGCGCTGAGAGAGCACAGCTCCTATCCCAGCCTCGGATGCGTCCACCTCCACTATGAATGCCAAAGAGGGATCCGGATGAGCCAGCACGGGAGTCGAGGTAACAGAGCCTTCAGGGGACCAAAGCCCTGTCCGCCTCAGCCGACCACTGCAAATGCACCGTTCCCCCCTTCAGCACTGAGGTAATGGGAGCCGCTACCTGACCAAAGCCCCGGATAAACCTCCGGTAATAGTTGGCAAACCCTTGAAACCACTGCACCTCCTTTACCGTGGTGGGAGTCGGCCAATTACGCACGGCTGAAATATGGTCACTCTCCATCTCCACCCCTGAAGTGGAAATGCGGTACCCTAGGAAGGAGACGGACTGTTGAAAGAACAGACATTACTCAGCCTTGACGTACAGGTCATGCTCCAGCAGTCGACCAAGCACCCTGCGCACCAGAAACACATGCTCGGCGCATGTAGCGGAGTATATCAGAATGTTATCAATATACACCACTACACCCTGCCCGTGCAGGTCCCTGAAAATCTCGTCTACAAAGGCCTGGAAGACTGATGGAGCATTCATCAACCCGTACGGCATGACGAGGTACTCATAGTGCCCGGAGGTGGTACTAAATGCCGTCTTCCACTCATCTCCCTCCCGGAGACGCACCAGGTTGTAAGCGCTCCTGAGATCCAATTTTGTGAAGAAGCGCGCCCCGTGCATTGACTCGATTGCACTGGCTATGAGAGGTAGCGGGTAACTGTACCTCACAGTGATCTGGTTGATGCCTCGATAGTCAATACATGGGCGCAGACCTCCATCCTTCTTCTTTACAAAAAAAGAAGCTTGAGGAGGCAGGTGAGGGATTCGGAGCCATATGTTTCCATAGCCGCATATTCAAATCGGCATATTCAGAGGGGATGCGCACGGTGGAGACCTGGTCTGGACTTTCCACCGTAGTAGCACCAACGGAAACCCCTAAAACACCTCCCCGAGCACTCTCGTGACCACCCTCTGTTGCCACGAAATAGTGGGGTCATGACAGGCTAACCAGGGTAGGCCCAGCACCACGGGAAACGCAGGAGAATCAATAAGGAAGATACTAATTCTCTCCTTGTGACCCTCCTGCGTCACCTTGCCCATTGGAGCGGTGACCTCCCTAATTAGCCCTGACCCTAATGGTCGACTATCTAGGGCGTGAACTGAGAAAGGCATGTCCACTGAAACAATAGGAATCCCTAAACTATGTGCAAATGATCGGTCAATAAAATTCCCAGCTGTGCCTGAATCTACGAGCGCCTTATGCTGGGAATGCGGGGAAAACTCAGGAAAGTTGATATACAAAAACATGTGTGCAACAGGGGGCTCTGGGTGAGCCTGGTGCCAACTCACCTGGGGTGAACCAAGAGTGCCCTGCCTGCTGCCTCGACTCCCAGAGGGACCTCCCTAGCACCGACCGTCAGTGTGCCCTCTGCGGCCACAGATGGTGCATGGACCGGTCCCTCCTCCGGTCGCCCTAATAGCAGCACCTCCCAGCTCCATGGGCGTCGGATCGGGGGTGCTGGGGGATGGAATCGACAGGCCCCGATCTGGACGTCCGCGGATTGCCAGCAGGTTATCCAGCCGGATGGACAGGTCCACCAGCTGGTCAAAGGTGAGAGTGGTGTCCCTGCAAGCCAACTCTCGTAGGACGTCCTCTCGCAAACGACACCGGTAGTGATCGATCAGGCCAATGTCGTTCCATCCCGCGCCGGCGGCCAGGGTCCGGAAGTCCAAGGCGAACTCCTGTGCGTTCCTCGTCCCCTGCCTCAGGTGAAACAGACGTTCGCCCTCGTAATGGTCCAAAACCGTTTCTCCTTCCCCCCATACGGCGTTGGCCCACTCCAGGGCTTTCCCTGAAAAGCAGGAAACCATTTTTTCCCCCCCTGCAACTAGAGCCAATATGCTTAATTCTATGTCATAAATATTTACATTTTCTGCATATCTAAGCATACCTCTTGAGTTGTCGGTATCCTCCTGACTGGTGGTTCTTTTTAAAAGAAAGTAAATATGCTTCTCTGCATCTCTACTAAATATGGGTAGAAGATTTTAGCAAAGATACGGATTAGAATTTTTTATGAAATATAGTGGCTCTAGATTGCAGTAAAAAGCATTTCAGGTGTATGAAAAATGATACATTCTCCAACTGGACCATCCTCCACCCATCCTGGCGTACTTTGTGCCCCCTCAGATTTTTGGGGTGCATGACGCTACTAATTATGCCTTTAGTCTACTTCGTGAAGCATTAGCCCGTTGGGCCTCTGGGTTTGAAAACTAAGTAAAAAATACATTTTTCAAGCAACCTGAAGACAGTCATGCTGCGCTTTTTTAAAAAGGTTGTTTTGGTGTTGGTAGCTTTAAGGGATCAAGAGCAGTGGCATATCCAAATATTTCCTGAAGAAGCCGATGGAGCTTTTATAGTTAAAAAAGTATAAACGGTATCAAAAAGCTGTATACAAGCAACCTATTTCAGAGTGGTCTGCCCGTTTTAAAGTTTGAATGGCGTTTCTAGATTAAACAGTTGAAGACAAGTTACAGTGGACATTTTTACCATTTAAGTCTATGGCCATTGAAATGCATTGGGATTTATGCAAATATGGTTGTAGTGTGAAAAGTATATGTATTAACAGTGGGCACCAATATCGATATTGTTTGATATCAATATGAGCAAGGCATATCGTCATATCAGTTTATCCTTGCTCTTACCCTACACTATTCTGTCAAATCGAATACATGTTCCTGCATGAACAAAATCCTCTCAATTAAGCATAATTAACTGCCTGATTATGAGCCATCAACAGGCTTACCATTGTATTTAAACTGGTTGGGTAGGTTAGGCCTCCAGAACATTCACACATGCCTCTGTCACATACACTACCGTTCAAAAGTTTGGGGTCACTTAGAAATGTCCTTGTTTTTGAAGGAAAAGCACATTTGTTGTCCATTAAAATAACATCAAATTGATCAGAAATACAGTGCAGACATTGTTAATGTTGTAAATGACTATTTTAGCTGGAAACGGCTGTGACCCCAAACTTTTTAACGGTAGTGCATACTCCCTCTCCGGCCTCTAGGTCATCAGGCTGCTGATTATCCCGCTGCTGATTATCCTGCACACCTGTCACCATCGTTTCGCGCACCTGCGCCTCGTGACACTCACCTGGACTCCATCACCTCCTTGATTATCTTCCCTATGTCTGTCACCCTTTGGTTCTTTCCTCAGGTGTTATTGACTCTGTTTTCATGTCGGTGCGTTGTTTGTGTTACGTGTTTATTGTTTCTTTCACTCCCTGAACTTGCTTCCCGACTCTCAGCGCACTCGCTACAGCCTCAGTGGGCAATCAGAAAGAAGTTCAAAAAGCTGTGGAAGTAAAGTCCACACAGTATCAGCAATATCATTCATTCAAACAGATATTTCGATATCGGTTTGAAAAATGCAACTGATATAGATTTTCCATATCGCCGCCCATCACCAATAAGTAGTATCTACACGTTGCAGAGGTGTTCAGTCCCAGAGTCCTTAGCTTAGTGATGAGCTTTGAGGGTACTATGGTGTTGAACGCTGAGCTGAAGTCAATGAACAGCATTCTCACGTAGGTGTTCCTTTTGTCCAAGTGAGAAAGGGCAGTGTAGAGTGCACTAGAGATTGCGTCGTCTGTGGATCTGTAGGGGCAGTATGCAAATTGGAGTGGGTCCAGGGTGTCTTGGATGATGGTGTTGATGTGAGCCATAACTAGCCTTTCAAGCATTTCATGGCTACAGATGTGAGTGCTACGAGGCGATAGTCATTTAGACAGGTCATACCATGGCGTTTTCTGGCACAGGGACTATGGTGGTCTGCTTGAAACACGTAGGTATTACAGTCAGTCACTTGCCATCTGATCAGCGCATGCTCTGAGTACGCGTACTGGTATTCCGTCTGACACTGCTGACTTGTGAACAGCTAGATGGCCTGGAATGCAAGTAATGTCCTCAGGCCATGTTTCTGGAATTATTAGGTCGGTGGATGGTGATTGGAGTTAATGAGCCAATTTGCAAGATGCACACGTTCAGAAAGTGTTTAATAGTCACAGACAGACCTGTAAACGTCCTTCTACCCCTCCTCTCTTCTTCCCCTCCTCTTTTCTCCTCCTCCTCCAACCTGAAGTGTAGAACGACCTGGATATAACAGACAGCGTCCAGTTCTGCTGCTCTCATTCCTCACCATTGTCTAGTCAACTGTTGTCATGTTTCACTCTCCAGACCACACCTCTCCTCCATCAGTGGACGGGTTGGACCTGTTGAGTCCCTACCTGTTCACACACAGAGGGTACAACTTTACCGTGGGGGAGACCAACCCCCAGTACATCGACTCCCTCCAGAGCTTTGAGATTCAAGAAACTGACATTTTCCTCGTCTCCTACCCCAAATCAGGTGAGTTTGTGTTTGTGTTTGTGTGTGTGTGGTAAAAATGATAAGAAAAACAAACGAGAGATTCACCAGCCTAAGCTTTTGCCACTTATATTTTTTTTTTGCGGTACGGACCGGTTTCATGTACAGTAATAAATTAAACACCTCCCAAATTAAAATGTCATCTGTTACTGAGGTTTATATCTTGTAAAATGACAGGGGGAACTTGTTCATTTGAATTCCATGTTTGTTTTTTTACTTAAATGTGGAACAAAATTGCATCATTCAAGTCACAAGCGTGTTCCAAAGTTGATGGGTTTATTGATACCCTCGCCGCTCTTTGGAAGTCACCTTATTTCCTCTCAGCATGTGACATAGTTGGTAAGGACATAGTTGGTAAGGGCATAGTTGGTAAGGGCAAGGGGCTGGTTTGGGTTTCACCGATCGACTAGTGAAAGTCCTCACACCCTTTTCAGAGTTGTCACATTTTGCTCAAATAAATTAAAATCTAACAATGGATTAACTGGGATTCCCCCCACTGATCTACTCAACCTGCTCAACACTTTCTCAACACAATTATAGAATTTTACAAAAATGAGATGGTGGTTATTTAATGTTGTTTTACCCTGACTGCACTACTAATGTCCCATTTGGGACAATAAAGATGTGTGTATAATAAACATAACTTTATTTTCCATAAAAGGACATTTGTCTTGGAAGCTGCAGCTTCCATGTCAATTATTACATAATACTATATAAACCCCACAATAGAATTAGTATTGCAATAACTTTCCTCTGTGTGTGTGTGCGTGTGCGTGTGCGTGTGTGTGTGTGTGTCTGGCCGCGCGTTCACCCACGTATGTGTGTGTGTGTGTGTGTGTGTGTGCGTGTGTGTGTGTGTGTGTGTGTGTGTGTGTGTGTGTGTGTGTAGGTACGATATGGACCCAGCAGATCCTGGTCCAGGTGGTGGAGGCGGCCTACCCTGAGAGTAGTGGCACCGACCAGAGCTCCACCAACCTGGAGAAGATGCCCTGGCTAGAGTACCCAGACACCCACCCCGAGCGCCCGCGCCCCTCACCTAGACTTTTCATCTCCCACCTGCCCCCAAACCTGCTGCCCGCCAGCCTGAACACCAAGAGACCCAAGGTACAACCACCAAGCCCAGACATAGAATTACTAGAACAAGGGTAAAGCCCGCCCACCAAAGGGGGGTTGGGATAAAGGAAATAAGACGACTTCCCAATATATCTGTGACAAATTACAATGAAGTAATCTTCTTCTTCTCCTCCCCTTCCTCTTCTTCCTTTGTGGTGTTCAGATTGTGTACGTGATGAGAAACCCGAAGGACAACATGGTGTCCTACTACCACTTCTGTCACGTGTGGAGCAAGCTGGAGACACCCAGCAGCTTCCAGGATTTCTTTGAACAGTACCTGACAGGGAAAAGTAAGTTATTGTGACATATTTTCGTTTTAATTATATTGCTAGGTTCTTATTAACAAACAGTAATAACCCTTCGCCTCCCTACTTGAGATTTTATAATGTAACAGTGACATGTTTGAACAAACCGAAACGTTCTAAACTCCTCCTTGTCTCGCTCAGTAACTTTCCATACACAGTCCCTTGTTCGCCCTCCACTGACACGAAGACATACAGTTATTATACATGTAATCAATATGGTCTTATATAATGACAGGAATAAGTCGATTTCAAATTGCCACCCAACAGTCCCCTCTTGTTGAATAGTAACTCCATACTGTTCAACATTACATAAACTGTGAAATTGCTTAGAAATAAAACAGAAAAGAGAACATTATTAGTATAAAAAGATTCATATTTTCACACTTGATTAATATGTTCACGCCTCCGAGGCCTATGGCCTCTGTGTATATATTGTACTTAGTCTACACCGAAGGCTTAAGGCCCTCTTATCATAGTTATAACCACACCAATCACCCCCCTATCTTTCATTGTTCCTCCTATATGCAACCGATAATTACATTTCAGTTGGAGATTTTCACTTTCTCGTCCTCTTTCGGGTTCCTAAGAGAGTGATAGTAGCAAAGAAAACTCCGAAAGAGAGAGAACACAAAATATTGAAATCATTATTAATTAGTTCAACTCGAAGTTTAACAACATGACGATTCCCACTCTCCCTTATCGTGACTTTCCGCTGGGATCCACAACAATGAAGGCTCTATACACCTCCTCATGAGTGTACCCAGCCTTCCCCGCTCAGGCTGCATGTTTACTGGTTTTCCCACTCTATGTCATCCGCAGTTCTCAATGGATTCTTACAAATGATTCATTACTTTTAGAAACCACCTGCAGGATGAGACGTGCACCCTCCCTTTGTGCTCTCCTCGCAGTTGAGGGGCCGCTCTGTCTCTCCTTACAGCCTTTCCGAATCCTAATTAGAACTACTGATCAATTATCCAACCCACATTTAGAATGACAGTCCCTAGTGCTTCACTTAGTCGGTCACTCGAATTTAAGACCATCACCTTATCACAAACCGACAATGGCAGAATGTACATTTACAGAAAGGGAGAAATATATACAGTATGTACTAATAATGTTAACATAAAGTATATTCATCTTATATTTCTAGCATTAACTTTTCTCAGTACAGCCCCCGTTTGTCCCTGTCTTACACTTTCATGAGTGGCATGTTAATGCCAGATCGGTATCTCAATGCTATACATTTACCAGTATGCAGACCCCCACAATTAATCTGATACCCCAAATAAACTATATTCAACATGTGTTGAGCGTTTGTAAATTCACCAGTTATTCGGCGCTCTAGCACACTCAGACAAGAAATCTACTCCGCTCTGAAATCGGAGTAGATAGCCAGAGCGAATTTACGAACGCACCCGAATAGGCCTCGGTGGCATTCCTCTTGCCAGTGAGTCTAAATATTTACTCCAATATTTACTCAACCGCTGTTTGAGGAGCATGCTCTCGCTGCACTACAGGTGATGTTCTGCCCAAACACTATGTGCAATGGGCTCTCCAACCCTGTTCCTGTAGCTACCCGGGGCTTCATTTGGGAAACCAAGAGAAATCTGTTCAGGAACGCTGATAGTAACTTGTTTTCGCAGTGAAACATATTTCACTAAACAGCTGGCAACCCCTCTGGGCACTCCAGAAAGGAAGAAAGCAGAGAGAGGAGGAAATGGAAACGCATGGTGGTGAGAGATAATGTATAGCCTAGGACTGTACGTTCTCTCCCAGACCTGTGGATAGACATTTTGGAGTGGAAGGTTAAACATACAAACCAGTATGTATAATAATTACAATCCACACTCAAAGGCGGCTACTCAAATTTGTTTAATTTTGGATTATAGGCAATTATGTACCATACATCTTAAATCAACAGCCCTAGGGTGAACCCTTCTGCCCGCCCTCACAGAGGCTTCTTCTCACTTCATCTGTTGACTTGACCTTAAGCCAAATTCCTCGCTCCTCCCTAGTTCAATAGCTGCCTGCCTATTCACAGACTTTCCCTTCCCCTCCCTTCCACTCCCTTCCCCTCCCTTCTTTATCTATTATAGAATAACAATGACATGTTTGAACAGACAGAACTAACAATGACATGTTTGAACAGACACAAACTCCTCCTTGTCTCTCTCAGTAACTGTTCATGCACAGTTCCTTGTTTACCCTCCACTGACACCCTGAACACATACAGTTATCATGCATGAAGCGTAATCAATACGTCCTTATATAGTGACAGGAATACGTCGATTTCAAATTGGAACCCAACAAAACATGTCACAGTACCTGACAGGGAAAAGTAAGGTGGAAACTTGTTGCAGTACTGTGTGCTGTAAACCTGACAGGGAAAAGTAAGGTGGAAACTTGTTGCAGTACTGTGTGCTGTAAACCTGACAGGGAAAAGTAAGGTGGAAACTTGTTGCAGTACTGTGTGCTGTAAACCTGACAGGGAAAAGTAAGGTGGAAACTTGTTGCAGTACTGTGTGCTGTAAACCTGACAGGGGAAAGTAAGGTGGAAACTTGTTGCAGTACTGTGTACTGTAAACCTGACAGGGAAAAGTAAGGTGGAAACTTGTTGCAGTACTGTGTACTGTAAACCTGACAGGGGAAAGTAAGGTGGAAACTTGTTGCAGAACAGTGTGCTGTAAAGTATACAGTGTAACATCAACTGCTCCTTACTCTGTAAACTTTTGTAACTTTTACATAGTTGATATGTGCATAAACAAGAATATGTTTTGTACGCATGATCTCTTTTTGTATATGTTTTTTTGGGGATAAAAGTCAGCCACTGTTAAGTCCTATCAAATAGCGTGTGTGTCTGTGTGTTGTTGACAGTGGTGGGTGGATCGTGGTTTGATCACATCCGTGAGTGGCACACCAAGAGAGAGCAGTATGACATTCTCTTTGTCAAGTACGAGGACATGATCAAGGTACAGTAAAGGATTTTTCTGCATCTCAAATGGAGTCCAGGGCCCTCTGGTCAACAGTAGTGCGCTAAGTAGGGAATAGGGGGCTATTTGGGAAGCAGACTCAAGCAGTCTGCCTGCTTCCTTGTCGGTCTGTTTCTCCCCCTCGGTCTGTTTCTCTCTCTCTCTCTCTCTCTCTCTTTCTCTGAGAAACACTTTTATGCTGTATGACATACAGGACAACTACCTAATGTCTGCCCCTCGCTCTCTCTCTTCACCCCTCCCTCTCCTCCCCTTCTCTCTCTCTCTCTCCCTCCCTCCCCTCTCTCTCAGGACCTGAGGTCAGTGGTGGTGGATATCTGTGATTTCCTTGGGAAGAACCTGACCCCCTCGGCCATTGACCACATTGTTGAGAAGGCCAGGTTGGAACCTGTTGTTTATGTGCTCTACCCTGTCTTTTGGACTGAATATTGTGTATGCTGCTGAACAGCCTCAATGAGGACTAATCTAATATGATCTGTCTGATTATTCATGATTGATTGATTGATTGATTGACAGGTTCAAGAACATGAAAAAGGATCCAAAAGCCAACTATGAGTTTCTGCCCAAAGACGTGCTCGTTCTGGAGAAAGGACACTTCCTACGGAAAGGTACATACACACACACACACACGCACACACACATGAGCAAACACACATACGCACACACACATGAGCAAACACACATGTGCACACATACATACACACACAAATAGTTACAGTAGGATTGCTGATAAAGGATCAGTTTTCCCGTTTAGATCATAATTGATAAGACGATGGACAGGTGGGCCCTGATCCTAGACCATCACTCTTACTTTGAGAGGATTTATAAATACGGGGCCTGATCCTAGATCAGCACTTGTTTTGTATTGCTTTGGCTCATCTGAATATGTGTGTGTGTGCGTGCGATGTGCATCTGCGTGCGCATGTGCATCCATCTGTATGTCCATGTGTGTGTGCGTGTGTGCTTGCGTGCGTGTGTTCTGCACAGGTACCATAGGAGACTGGAAGAACTCGTTGACGGTGGCCCAGAGTGAATGCTTCGACCAGGTTTTTGATGAGAAGATGAAAGACCTGCCTCTAAGGTTCACCTGGGATATCGACCAACATCACAGATCCACCCAAACCATCGGTCCCGGAGGTCAACTGTCACTATAGAACTGAATAGAACATGGATGGGTTCCATATACAGCATAATACACTACTTTTAATCAGAGCCCTATGGGCCCTGGTCAAAAGTAGTGCACTATATAGGCAGGTGCCATTTGGAAAACAGGCCATTTGTCACTATAGAATTTAATAAAAAATGTGTCACTGTGGAATCTAGTACAACATGTGTCACTATAGATTTATAACTTTATAATTGAATAGAACTTCATAATTTAATAAAGTTTAATACATTTGTATAATTTAATAAAGTTTAACTGAACTATAATTGAATAGAACTGTGCAATTGAATAGAACTTCATAATTGTCAGGCTCTTGTGTAGCTGGTGCATAAAGTCAGGCGCAGGAGAACAGTACTGAGAGAGCAACAACCTTTACTCAAACAAATATACATGCAAAACGCTAAACACAAAATAAACATGCCAAACGCAAAACAGACGAGGCATCAATGAAATGCACCAGCCGGAATGAAACGGCTTAACAATAAACAATCACACACAAGGACATGGGGGGAAAACAGAGGGTTAAATACACAACAGATAATGATGGGGAATGCAAACCAGGTGTGTGAAAAACAAGACAAGACAAATGGAAAATGAAAAGTAGATCGGTGAGGATTAGAAGACCGGTGAATGCCGCCCGAACGAGGAGGTCGTGACAACAAGTCGTGACAATAATTGAATAGAGTTGAATATAACTGTATAATGGAATAAAACTGTATAATTGAAGAGAACCTCATAATTGAATATAATTTAATAGAACTCTATAATTAAACAGAACTGTATAATTTAATAGAACCTCATAATTTAATAGAACTGTATAATTTAATATAATAGAACTGTATAATTAAATAGAACTGTATAATTTAATAGAACTGTGTAATTAAATAGAACTTCATAATTGAATAGAGTTGAATAGAACTGTATAATGGAATAGAAATGTAATGTTGAATAGAACCTCATAATTTAATATAATTTAATAGAACTGTATAATTAAATAGAACCTCATAATTTAATAGAACCTCATAATTTAATAGAACCTCATAATTTAATATCATTTAATAGAACTGTATAATTAAATAGAACTGTATAATTTAATAGAACCGTATAATTGAAGAGAACTGGTAAATTGAAAGAACAGTCTAATTTAATAGAGTTGAATAGAACTGCAGAATTTAATAGAACTGAAGAATGTAATAGAGTTTAATAGAACTGTTGAAATGAATAGAACAGTAGAATTGAATAGTGTGGAATAGAACTATAGAATTGAATAGAACTGTAGAACTGAATAGAACAGTATTATTTAATATAGTTCAATAGAAGTGTAGAATTTAATAGAACTGTAGAATTTAATAGAGTTGAATAGAACTGTTGAATTGAATAGTAGAATTGAATAGTGTAGAATAGAACTATAGATTTGAATAGAACTGTAGAACTGAATAGAACAGTATTATGTAATATAGTTCAATAGAAGTGTAGAATTGAATACATCTGTAGAATCGAATAGTAAAGTAAAATTGAATAGAGTTGAATAGAACTGTACAATTGAATAGAACTGTATAATTGAGTAGAACTGTATTATAATTTAATACTTTTAGTCAATATTCACATAATAATAAGGAATTCCCACAAATTGGGGTAAACAAAGATTCTTTCTCATTGACCCCCAGTTTAAAAGAGCCAACTTTGTAGTTGATTTTTAGTTATACAGAAAAAACAAAAATGCCGAAAAGCTGCTGTGTTGTTCAATGTACATGTAACCAGCTCAAAAATCTTAAGGAAATGGAGTCTGTGAGAAGAGCCCTGTGTCTTCAGGCAAGTATGATGACCAAAGTTAGAAAAATGACTGTTGCTTCTATGTACATTCATAAATCTGGATCATAAAGTTACTGGTCCCCTCCCCCATGTCAATTACTTGGATTCATACACAAGGGAACAAGGTGATATCACTTCAACTCTCATTTGAATACACCAATGGTAACTACCTAATTTAAATAAGTACCGCCTTGTAACCAACATCGGAGAAGGTGTATTTGCAGAGGGGCGTGGTTCATATAGCTCTACTTGTGTCAAAATGTGACTGTAGGGCAGGGGTTGGAACCTATCTGATGAATCAAGCTTCTAACATCAGTACAGTAGCCTATGCTTCGAGAGGCAGGTATCCTACACACAGGTAAAGATTTTCAGCTTGCAGGCAGACACTGAAATATGTTTCTGAGTGACAGAGTGAGGGCTTTGCATAGGCACTTTGTTGCGATTTGTTGTGGGACAACTTAAAATAATCTTATTAACTGGTTCCCATGCTTTTAAAATAACGGTTCTGTTTTGGAACAGTATGGATCACTTTCGTTTCAGATTCCGTTTCTGTTCCTTGAAAACATTATTGTTTTTCTGTTCTGTTCCCTGAACCGGTTCCAACCCCTGCTGTAGGATGTCAGCAAATAAAATGTAAAGTTTACCCTATTCATCTATGGCAAAGACACGTATACACTGAGTGTACAGAAAATTAGCCTCAATTCGTCAGGACATGGACTCTACAAGGTGTCGAAAGCGTTCCACAGCTCAAATCGGTCTTATGTAGCAAAATTTGAAATGTTTTTGTTTTTACATTGGATAAAAGTAGAGACTCAGAGCTACAACATGGTATATCATACACTGCATTTTTTAGGAACAATGGGAAAGTAATTCTGCTTTGAAAGTTGATAAACTAAATTCGCTTTTGAGAAAGGGGCCTTTGAAAGTTTTGGTACCTGCTGGAGAGCTCTCCTTTGTCTACACCCATTCAGCATTGTTCACACCCTCTTAAGCCAGCCCCACCCATCTCTTTAAGGATTCACATGTGAGGTCATGTGCTAAACCTTGAGTAGTGTAGTAAAGAGTAATACTAAAAGTGGTAGTAGCCAGCAATAAGGAACAATTCCAGGTAAACAAAGTGTCCAGATACAAATATGCTATGAATAGATGACACTTACCCAGACACACTTGTCCAAGTTACTGGGTCATATCAAGTGCTGGAAAAGGTAGGATAAGGAACATAAGGCAATAAATAGGCCATGGTGGCAAAGTAACTACAGTATAGCAATTTAACACTGGAATGGTAAATGTGCAGTAGATTAATGTGCAAAGTAAAAATACTGGGGTGCAAAGGAGCAAGATAAATAAATGACTACGGTAGGGGATGAGGTAGTTGGTTGGGCTATGTACAGGTGCAGTGATCTGTGAGCTTCTCTGACAGCTGGTGCTTAAAACTAGTGAGGGAGATAAGTGTCTCCAGTTTCAAAGATTTTTGTAGTTCGTTCCAGTCAATGGCAGCAGAGAACTGGAAGGAAAGGCGGTCAAAAGAGGAATTGGCTTTGGGGGTGACAAGTGAGATATACCTGCTGGAGCGAGTGCTACGGGTGGGTGCTGCTATGGTTACCAGCGAGCTGAGATAAGGCGGGGCTTTACCTAGCAGGGACTTGTAGATGACCTGGACTGCATCCAGTTTGCTGAGTAGAGTATTGGAAGCTGTTTTGTAGATGACATCACCGAAGAGGATCGGTAGGATTGTCAGTTTTACTAGTGCAAGTTTGGCAGCATGAGTGAAGGAGGCTTTGTTGCGAAATAGAAAGCCGATTCTAGATTTAATTTTGGATTGGAGATGTTTAATGTGAGTCTGGAAGGAGAGTTTACAGTCTAGCCAGACACCTAGGTATTTGTAGTTGTCCATGTATTCTAGGTCAGAGCCGTCCAGGGTAGTGATGCTAGTCGGGCGGGTGCAGGCAGCGAACGGTTGAAAAGCATGCATTTGGTTTTACTAGCGTTTAAGAGCAGTTGGAGGCCACGGAAGGAGTGTTGTATGGCATTGAAGCTCGTTTGGAGGTTAGTTAACACAGTGTCCAAAGAAGGGCCAGAAGTATACAGAATGGTGTCGTCTGCATAGAGGTGGATCAGAGAATCACCAGCAGCAAGAGCGACATCATTGATGTATACAGAGAAGAGAGTCGGCCCAAGAATTGAACCCTGTGGCACCCCCATAGAGACTGCCAGAGGCCCGGACAACAGGCCCTCCGATTTAACACACTGAACTCTGTCGGCAAAGTAGTTGGTGAACCAGGCGAGGCAATCATTAGAGAAACCAAGGCTGTTGAGTCTGCCGATAAGGATGTGGTGATTGACAGAGTCGAAAGCCTTGGCCAGGTCAATGAATACGGCTGCACAGTAATGTCTCTTATCGATGGCGGTTATGATATCGTTTAGTACCTTGAGCGTGGCTGAGGTGCACCCGTGACCAGCAGAGTGAGTTGCACATGTACAGTACATAAACATATATTTATGTGGTGGACACTTGATACGGTCACATGATATTGTTGTGGTATGTCACAAAATCATGTTACGACCACATATATCAATATTAATTTTATATATCAATATTTTGCTGAGTCTTGCTAAGTGGATGGTCTCTACAGAAGGTGTAAACGGCACAGCCAATGGTTAATTGCATAGTAGCAATATCAGAAATAGATACGGTATGTTTTTTATATTGACACTATGTACAAGAACAATACCAATAACGATATCCGTGATTGACGAGGTAGTTATATGCATTCAATCAGGGGTAAAGTGGCTGAGCAGCAGAATTTTAAAAAATAGTAGCAGAAACGTATGTGTTAGGAGAGAGTCATGTGAATAGAGTCACTGCAGATAGTACTGATGACTGGTCCGTCCAAACCACGCATGAACAAGGGAATCTATATTCAGAGAGCCTGTTTCTGTCCTGCCCTTGACTTCGGTGCATGGCATGTGATGTCCATAGCCTCTTCGTCGCAAAACTCCCTCATCTTGTCAAAAAGATAGTTAGGATGTCAGCGTTGCGCAGCAGCTGAAACGTGGTCCCGACAGTCCAAACGCTCCTTGGCGACAACACCAGCCTCTAGGGCATCGAAGCTGTACAACGGGGAACAACAAAAAATCTAAAGACATTACAACCCTTCACAACATCAATTCACCACCCAAGTTTAAATAAGAATAACCTCATACAATGAAAATTATTTTTTAGCTGAAGTGCTGGTACTGCTTGATCTGTGGCAGCGGCCTGAAGTATGGAGTCAGCTGTTGTTGCCAGCCAAAGCTTTCCACCAGCACCGTACCATCCTCCAGTCCAATCAGCTGTGGGATGTTGACCCCTGTCACAGACTCACATTAAGCATCTCCAATCCAAAATTAAATCTAGAATCGGCTTCCTATTTCGCAACAAAGCATCCTTCACTCATGCTGCCAAACATACCCTCGTAAAACTGACTATCCTACCGATCCTTGACTTCGGCGATGCCATTTAGAAAATGCCTCCAACACTCTACTCAGCAGATTGGATGCAGTCTATCACAGTGCCATCCGTTTTGTCACTAAAGCCCCATATACTACCCACCACTGCGACCTGTATGCTCTCGTTGCCTGGCCCTCGCTTCATATTCGTCGCTTCATATTCGTCATATGAAGGTAAAACCCAGATGCAGACCATGTCGAATTAACAATAGTTTAATAATCCAACAGGGGCAGGCAATAGACAGGTCAAGGCAGGCAGAGGTCAGCAAACCAGAGGAGGGGCAAGGGTACAGGACGGCAGGCAGGCTCAGGTTCAGGTGGAGTGGTCAGGCAGGCAGGCTCAGAGTCAGGACAGGCAAGGGTCAAAACCAGGAGGGCGAGAAAAAGTGAGACTGGGAAAATCAGGAGCTGAGACAAAAACCCGCTGGTTGACTTGACAAACAATAGGAACTGGTAACAGACAAACAGAGAACACAGGTATAAATGTACAGGGGATAATGGGGAAGATGGGCGACACCTGGAGAGGGGTGGAAACAATCACAAAGACAGGTGAAACAGATCAGGGGGTGACACTACCGGTCAAAAGTTCTATAACACCTACTCATTCAAGGGTTTTTCTTTATTATTACTATTTTCTACATTGTAGAATAATAATGAAGACATCAAAACTATGAAATAGAAGATATGGAATCATGTAGTAACCAACAACAACAAAAATAAGTGTTAAACAATTCAAAATATATGTTATATTATGGTGCGGGGGTGCTTTGCTGGTGACATTGCCTGTGATTTATTTAGAATTCAAGACATACTTAACCAGCATGGCTACCACAGCATTCTGCAGCGATACACCATCCCATCTGGTTTGGGCTTAGTGAAACTATCATTTGTTTTTCAACAGGCCAATGACCCAACACACATCCAGGCTGCGTAAGGACTATTTTACCAAGAACGAAAGTGATGGAGTGCTGCATCAGATGACCTGGACTCCACAATCCCCTGACCTCAACCATGGTTTGGGATGAGTCTGACCGCAGAGGGAAGGAAAATCAGCCAACAAGAGCTCAGCATATGTGAGAACTCCTTCAAGACTGTTGGAAAACATTCCAGGTGAAGCTGGTTGAGAGAATGCCAAGAGTGTGCAAAGCTGTCATCAAGGCAAAGGGTGGCTATTTGAAGAATCTCAAATATAAAATATATTTAGATTTGTTTAACAATTTTTTGGTTAATATATGATTCCATATGTGTTATTTCATAGTTTTGATGTCTTCACTATTACTATTCACTATTATTAGAAAATAGTCAAAATAAAGAAAAACCCTTGAATGAGTAAGTGTTCTAAAACTTTTGACCGGTAGTGTATACGTGATCAATAAAATTTGATTTGATTAAAATATATAATAATCAAGGGATATTTTGTCTTGCCCATTCCCCTCTGCATGGAACACATACACAATCCATGTCTCAATGGTCTCAAGGCTTAAAACCTGTCTCTTTCCCTTAATCTACACTGATTGAAATGGATTTAACAGGTGACATCAGTAAGGGCTCATAGCTGTCACCTGGATTCCTCTGGTCAGTCTATGTCATGGAAAGAGCAGGTGTTCCTAATGTTTTGTATACTCAGTGTATGGTTCCCCTTTCATCTGTGTCTGGTGTTAGCTAGTTAATAGCTAGCTAGGTCGTCAACCAGCATGGAACAAAAAGGGGTGAAGAGTCATTCAAAACTCTGACGCCTTTTCAAGTCCACACATCCGTCAGTGCTGCTGTGAACCGCATCACAAGAGACATGCCAAACAGGTGATGTATATCATTGATGCAATTTCAGTTGTTTGAGTTGCTTCGTGTATCACCAAATTTGCTTTAGAAGATTTTACTGCAACACTGATCACTGCATCCAAGTTGCTTTACATAGGCGTTTCAAAGAGATGTCAGTCAAGGCATTTGAAAGAAAATTGCGTTTGAAAAAGGTCAAGTTTTTGCTGTGAGCCAAATGGGATAGCCAAGATGACCAAGGGTTGTTGTCCCCCAAGGCGGGCGGGGCCGTAAAGTTCTATTCAATACCGACTGAGTCTATAGAGTTAAACAGAACTGTAGAATTGAACAGAACTGTAAAATTGAATATAACTGTAGAATTTAATAGAACTGTAGAATTTAATAGAGTTGAATAGAACAAACATGATCATATGTACAGTAGCCTATAGTTGAATTTAATAAATCGTAACAATAGTTGTCAATGTCACTGTCTAGGTACAGAGATTAATAAAGCTAGCCTACATGACAATTAACAATAGTTGTGAATGGCAATATCTAGGTACAGAGATAAAAGTGTACTGTAGCAATCTTTTATAGATAAATACAAACGATTGAGCAAGGCAAACAGCAAGCACACACCATATAATCGAAATTAGTAGCTAAACTGACGCTCTGTCTGTCTTTTTTAGAGTGATGGGCACCCATATGGAAAATCGAAATTGATATCAGTTGCATTTATTCAATACGATATCGATATATACATCGGTTTTATACAAAACATTGCAACTGTGTGAAGGTTCACTTTTCTGTTTACTTCCATGGCTCCCTGAAGGCAAGAGAACTGCTTGCTGAATGTTCTTTAGGGCCAAATATATATGTTCTGGGGGCCTAACCTCTGAGCAATTGTATTAGTATAAAATAATATACTTTTTTTAATGTTTTCGCACAAATATATCTGGGTATTTGTAATATTATTTATTTTTTGCTAACATTTATCAAGGGTGCCAATAATAGTGTAAGTAACTGTATGTTTTGCTGTTGTATTAAATGTTAGTATGCAGTGATTAAAGAGTGAGGCTATCCTTATCCTTTGTAGCTTAGTTGGTAGAGCATGGTACTTGCAGCACCAGGGTAGCATGGTACTTGTAGTACCGGAGTAGTGGGTTTGAGTCCTGGGATGCACACATGACTGTAAGTCAACACGTCTGCTGAATAGTATATATTGTATTTGTGATTAAAGCAAATATTTCAAAATGAACGTTGATTTTGCATGAATGACTTAGATAGTGAAAGATGAAGCCAATGAATGCACAATGAAGGGTTCTGAACATTAGACAGGAAGTATTACAACTGTGAGCAATTGTGAGTTTTGTACTAATAGTCTTGAAAATGTATCACCAGTAAACAGATGAAATTTGCACCAAACACCGAGGACAATGAGCCTGCCCATTTTAAAGTTGTTTTGGTATTGGTAGCTTTTACAGTTTTGTCGCTACATGTGACAGCGGGAACAGTATAATACTATGTCGGATTAATGCTCCATCCTCTTTCTCGACTCTCGAAATGTCATTACAACACATGTCAACCTGATGGCGCTATAATAAAGGAAATGAGAGGCAAACTTGTATTACTGTAGCAAACAGTCTTTAGTTGATCCAAGTATCTGGAATGGTCGCTCTCCGTTTGGGTTACTCAAGTCACGAGAAGAAAGAGTGATGAGAAGAAGCTCGGGTTTGAAGGTGGAACTTGACTGATTTGTACAAGTTCAGATATCTCCCTGTACTGCTTTTCAAGCACATTTGACGTGAAGATCAACCTGTGCCAATGCGTCATCGCTGCGCAAGTTTGACGCCCGCCATCAACGCATCAAAGTTGTCCACAAAGAGTTCCATCAAAGATGGCGTCTCAGCGTCGGCAAATGATGCAAAGCGTAAGACAAAAACCATTTCTCCGTTTTTTGTAGACGTGCTTATTGATAAAACAAAACTTCAGTCACCTTTTGTGTTCGAATGAAGTAATCTTGCTCTCTAAATGACAATTGAAACAACTACTTCACGGGCGCGCCGTAAACAGCAACATTCGCCGCTAGCTTAACGTGGCTAAACACATAGCTAACTAAGTTTGTGTTCTTCACTTGGCTATTTATGTATTTATCTAGTTACTATTTAAGGGGCAATTTTCTTAGCCACGGGTCAGTTGAGTTTTATCCAAATCATTGGTTCTATCTACAGTAGCTAGCCAATGAATACACTAACATAGTTTTCTGCTAATATTACACTGTGTGAGCCCAAGTTTCTATGTGAATATTGTCCAGTGGTCGTCAAAGCCTAAACTGAAGCAGACGTCTAAAGAAACAATTAGCAGGCCAAGTAGCAGGACAATTTCAATGGTTGTCAGAAAAGTCTGAACACTAAAACCACAGAATTAGGCTGAAGTTACATAAGTAGGATCTCTGTGACTAACACACTAGCTAATGTCATTCTTCAATCTCCACCCTGGTAGCATCAGAGCTGGACAGATGACCTGCCCCTGTGTCAGATGTGCGGGGTGGGCACGGCCCCCAACTGTACCTACGGACCCGACGGAAAGGATACCCAGAGCCACCCGGACGAGGACGGACACTTCAGGTTCAGGTAACTAAGACACCTGAGCCTGATTCACACTTTACGACCAAACCCAGCTGTCCAGGCCTGGCTACATATCCACCATAGCTACGGGAACCATGCTGGAAAGACCCATTATAACAAAAAACATATTCAAGCCAGCATAGTTTGGTTTGTCAGATTACACAGACCCTCAAAGAATTCGAAAAACAAATCCAATTTTGATAAACGCCCACATCTATTGGGTGAAATACCACAGTGTGCAATCACAGTAGCTGTGACCTGTTGCCACAAGAAAAGGGCAACCAGTGAAGAACAAACACCATTGAAAATACAACCTATATATATATATATATTTTTTTTGTAAGTGTAATGTTTAGGGGAATTTTTTATTGTTTATCTATTTCACTTGCTTTGGCAATGTAAACATATGTTTCCCATGCCAATAAAGCCCTTGGGTTTGATTGAATTGTAATAAACAGAGCGGTTTCTATTTTCTTCCTACAGTTGTGGCTCTATCTTTTGAACGCTTTATGAGCCCATTACTGAAAGATGAGACTCTCAGAAACACGTATGTCTGCTGTTTCCCTCTACAATGCCCTCAAGCCTCAGTAGAACAGATTGGACAAGACCACACACTACATCAGGCGGGGGGACTAGGCCCTATCTTTCTACACAGAAGATCATACAGAATTATTACCTGAACTTCCCAATACCTTTCTGATGCATTTCAGTCACTTCAAACTAGAGCTGGGACTTGAGTATCATGGCAAGTAAATAAAACACGAAGGGGATTTAACTTCTTTAGGAAAACAGCCCTTATGTTGGAAACAAACATTATTTTGTCATCCAGAGTCACATGTATTTATTTTCCCATCTATTGCACACAATATTTTACATACAGAAGGTTTTTAAAGGACCAGAGAGTTAATACTGCTTTGGTTTTTCATTTTTGCCATGGAAACTATCTCAATACTGGTATCCCGGCCCTACTTCAAACCATTCTTCCTTCATATTGATATACTGTCAAAAGTACTGTCATTGATTTGTAATAGACTGTCATAGCCCCAATTAAAAACGTTAACATTGGCAATTGTTGATTACATCACGTTTTACATGGTGGGGTCGTGGGCCAAAAAAGGGAAAGCCCCGTTGTATTACCCGCACCCGTATGTAGCTTCCATACTCACACTTACCAAGGCTGGTGATCTGTGCAGATTGCACAGCCAGTAAGAGTTCTAGGAATATTGACCAATCAGACAAAAAGAGTTGTCTTCTGTCCAATCAGAGGTGAGGATGGCTGTTTCCTGTACAGGGTTCGATGGGAGCAGTGTCCAGCTTTGTATCTCAATGGGTGAGTTTGTTGTTGCATGGCCCGGTGCCCCCGTGGGTGGAGATTTCTCCTTAGTACCAATGGAATGGTCTAAAATAATCAAACTTTGCCCACATGGGGGAACCGGGCCATGCAAAACAAACTTGACCAGTGTCTCACAACAGACCAATCAAACATAAGAGTTGTTCTTGTTTTGACCAATCAGACAAAGACTTGTTTCTTTCTGTCCAATCAGAGGTGAGGAAGGCTGTTTCCTGTATGGAGTGTTTAATGGGTTTGATGGGAACAGAGTGTCCAGCTTTGTCTCTCAGTGTCTGACAGCAGAACTTCTTCTGGGACAGCTCAAGTCTACACACACTGACGCTGATGTCCGCAGAATTCTCTCACAGGTAGGCGCGTGTGTGTGTGCGATATTGACTGTTATGTCTTTGAATCAGCGTGTCTGCCTGCCTGTCTGCTCTAGGTAGTACGCAGTCACAGAAGCATCATATCATAACAAATGCTATTTGAATGTTTATACCATTGGTTCTGTTGTTTTATCCTAAGGCTTTCGACGTTGTAGAGAAGAGTTACTTTGAGACAATCGGTGACGCTCTTGCAGAGAAGGCTACTATTCAGTCTCAACTACCTGAGGTAAGCATGGCACTCTGTCACTCACACACACACATACCGTGCAGACTTGAGACTATTATTATAGCGTGTTAAGTTTCCCTCTACTACTTAGATTTCGGAGCTTTTTTCACCGTTGATTTTCATGGCAACCACAGTTTTAATTCAGATTAGAATGTACTCATTGGGAATCAATATAGTCTCATTAGCCATTTAATCGACCTTAACTAACGTTCTAGAATCTCTTAATCTCCTCTCTCCGATTCCCATCTTTTTTTTCCCCTCCCTCCCTCCACCAGGGAGTATCGTTCCACCAGCTCTCCCCCCAGAGTCAGAAGCTTTCTGAGAGGCTGAAGGACCTGGAGCAGGAAGTGTCTGGTGGAGCTACTGCTGTGGTGGCTCTGATACACAACAACAAGCTCTACATCGCCAACGTGGGTACGTACTGTTGTTCAATACACACACACACACACACATGCAGGAGCACAGCCCTGCACTAACACGACCACAGCCATGTAAACATACAAACACAATTACACCTCCTAGGGCTTTTTGTGTCCCCACTGACCTTATACACACACATGTTACAATGACATTTACTTCTCTGAATCAAAACACCTGTTAGAAATGATATTCAGAACGTCAACTGGCCTTGTTCCAGCCTTTCTGCCCTGTAACTCTTTTCTTAGTCAACATGTGTGTGTGTGACCCCGAAGCCAGAGAGAGGAAAAACATTTAAACATATTATTTGAGAAAAATCCAAAATCCAGACCACTCTGGTAGGAAATTAGAATTCTAGCCGAGAGCCAGAAAGAGATTTCTGAAATGAACACACACACACACACATTCCCTGAGGATTTCACTGTGGGTTGATATAACAACCAGACCCATTCTCATAATCATTTCTCATTGGTCCAATAGGCCTTATACCATCTGTCTGGCTATTCCATCCAGATGTGTGTGTGTCAGTCATTGGTTCATAGAAAATAAACTCCACTGGTGATTTAAGTCCTCCATAATTGTAAAGGATCTTTAAAGCTACGTTTTGGTCTCAACTATTCCAGACTGGCCATTTGGGGTCCTTTTTTCCCTCCACGTTTAGCCGCCTCTCTGCCCGTCTCAAATTGGGATTTGGAGGCCAAATAAAGTCCAAAGAAAGAAGGGGGAGGAATGAAGGGGGAAAAGACCCTTGGGGTTTTCAAGGGTCGGAATAATAAGGGCAGAGAATGATCTATTTAATAGGGGGAGAAAAACCGAAAGGTTGTTCATTATGGGGGAGAGTGGTGGAGAGGAGGAAAAGGAGACTGTTCAGTCTACCTCACCAGCTGTGTACAGGTCAGGGTCAAAGTGGAGAGGTGACCTTGGCAATGAAATGGAACCTTTAAGGGAGAAAAGTGTTTCCAGCTGTGGAGTCACCTGACTCATTCCATACTGTGTGTGTGTGTGTGTGTGTGTGTCCCCTATGGGCTTGTTATGTTTTATTTCTGCTGAGATGTGATGGGGTGTAGAAGTTGTTGCAATGCCACGGTCAGGAACACAAGACGTAAACAACGTCTCCTCTACAATTATGCTAACCAAGCTAATACCCACCAGCATGGACAGTATATTTGATTCTAATCAACCGGTCTTAAAACCAGAAAGACCAATTAATAGACAATTACAACCATTTAATTTATTAATTAATAAAAATAGAAAAGTCATTTAGCAGATACTCTCATCCAGAGCGACTTACAGGAGCAATTAGTGTTAAGTTCCTTGCTAAGGGCACATTGATAGATTTTTCACCTAGTCGACTCGTTGGATTCGAACCAGCAACCTTTCAGTTACTGGTTTATGAGAGAGAGAGAGAGATTATTTTCCCTTTTGTACTTTAACTATTTGCACATCATTACAACACTGTATATATACATATGACATTTTGAAATGTCTCTATTCCTTTGAAACTTGTGTGTGTGAGAGAGAGAATTACAGCCATTTAAGTAATCCATAAGTGAGGTCTCCATTACAGTGACTGTTTCAGACTGGTTTCAATGTCAGGGATCTTAGATAAGGATGTCTGGGTCAGCCTTTTAATTGATCAATGTACTAATCAATCAATAAAACTAAAATGAAATGGTATTATTATACAATACTGGATTATGTTCTGTTTCTGGTCCCGGTACCAACCAGGCTCTCTTACTGTATTTAATTAATATGGGTGGTTGTGTTGTGGTCCAGGTACCAACCAGACTCTCTTACTGTATTTAATTAATATGGGTGGTTGTGTTGTGGTCCAGGTACCAACCAGACTCTCTTACTGTATTTCATTCATATGGGTGGTTGTGTTGTGGTCCAGGTACCAACCAGAGACTCTTACTGTATTTAATTAATATGGGTGGTTGTGTTGTGGTCCAGGTACCAACCAGGCCCTGCTGTGTAAGTCCTATAAGAGGAGGTAGATGTCTTACCAACAGGTTGTGGTTGGGTTGTGTTTGTATTGTGGCCTAATGGTTGTGTTGTGGTCCAGGTACCAACCGGGCCCTGCTGTGTAAGTCGACCAGCGACGGTCAGAACCAGGTGATCCAGATTGGGCGACCTCACACCACAGAGAACGAGGACGAGCTGCAGAGACTGGCTGGGCTGGGTGAGTCACACTGTGCATGGGTTCACTTCACGCTGTTACAGCCTGGTAGTTGTTACAGCCTGGTAGTTGTTACAGCCTGGTAGTTGTTACAGCCTGGGAGCTACGGGAGAAGTTGAGAGGTTGAGCCACTCTTAATTGTTGTGGAAATTGACCCACTATGCTGTTTACTTTGTGCACCTATGTCATACTGCTGAGTGCCTTTAAAATGGATTGGGTGTCAATTAATTGGAAAACGCATACCCTGGTTGAAGGTGACCTCTTCTCCTTCCCCCTCCCTCTCTTACTTTCATCACCTCCGCCTATCTCTCCCATCTCTCCTTCATTCGTCCTTTACGTCTGCTCTCCTCTTCTCATCCCTTTCTTGCTGTTTCCTTGTTCCCTCCTCGTTCACTCCCCTTCACCTCTCCTCCTGCCTCCTCTTCTCCACCTCATCCCACTTTACCCCTCATCCTCTCCTCCATCCCCCAGGTCTTGATGTGTCTGGTCTTCGTCAGGCGGCTCTGATAGCTGGTCAGAGCAGCACCAGGAGGATTGGAGACTACAGGGTTAAATATAACTACACAGATATAGATCTGTTGAGGTAGGGGTACACACACACACTAGCGCATGTACATCCTTTTACACACACACACCCCCACACACACACACACACACAAAGGCTCAGAAGTCCAATTTCCTGCTGTCCTCTGTAGCCGAGCCAAAAGGATGAATATAAGGCTGGATCTTTGAATAGGATTCAACTTATCCACAGAAAAATGCACTTAATTGAGTTTCCAATTGGATTTCTTCAGTGCTGCAAAGTGGTAGGTAGACTGAGTACAAGAGATTTCAAGTGGAAAAACGCTCCACTTTCTTATTTGTATTCATTAAGGATCCCCATTTAGTTCCTGCCAAGGCAGCAGCTACTCTTCCTGGGGTCCAGCAACATTAAGGAAGATGTACAGTTTAAAATATTACATTTCATAACACTTTTCACAACACATTGTGTTCCCTTAGGCCACTACTCTACTATCACATCTCTACAATACAACATCCCTGTGTACGTGTGTCTAGAGTGCGTGTCTTATCATGTGTATGTGTGTCTGTGCCGGTGTGTGTCTCTTCACAGTCCCAGCTGTTCCATAACGTGTATTTTTATCAGTTTTTTAAATCGGATTCTACTGCTTGCATCAGTAACCTGATGTGGAATAGAGTTCCATGTAGTCATGGCTCTATGTAATACTGTGCGCCTCCCATAGTCTGTTCTGGACTTGGGGACTGTGAAGAGACCTCTGGTGGCTTGTCTCGTGGGGTGTGCATGGGTGTCCGAGCTGTGTGCTAGTATATTGCAAAAACAAGTAGTGATGAAGTCAATCTCCCTTCCACTTTGAGAAATGAGAGATTGACATGCATATCGTTAATGTTAGCTCTCCATGTCCATTTAAAGGCCCTGTTATGAGCCAATTGTAATTTTCCCAGGTCCCTCTTTGTGGCACCTGACCACACAACTGCCTTGTTTATAGTGTTGTTAAGGCAGAGCATTGCTTTATTGTAGACGGACTTCTCCCCATCTTAGCTACTGTTGTATCAACATGTTTTGACCATGACAGTTTACAGTCCAGGGTTACTCCAAGCAGTTTAGTCACCTCAACTTTCCACATAATTTATTACATGATTTAGTTGAGGTCTAGGGTTTAGTGAATGATTTGTCCCAAATACAATGCTTTTAGTTTTTGAAATATTTATGACTAACTTATTCCTTTCAACCCATTCTGAAACTAAGTGTTGCAGTGATTTCACTCTCTGTAGTCAATAGTGTTGAGTCATCCACACACATAGCCACATTGGCTTTACTCAAGGCCAGTGGCATGTCATTAGTAAAGGTTGAAAAATGTAAGGGGCCTAGACAGCTGAATTCCTGATTCTAACTGGATTATGTTGGAGAGGCTTCCATTAAAGAACACCCGCTGTGTTCTGTTAAGACAGGTAGACAGGGGGTATAAAGCCATAACAGATATGTTTTTCCATCAGCAGAATATGATTGATAATGTCAAAAGCCACAAGTCTAACAAAACAGCTCCCACAATCTTTTTATCAATTTCTCTCAGCCAATCATCAGTCATTTGTGTAAATGCCGTGCTTGTTCAATGTTTTCCCCTATAAGCATGCTGAAAGTCTGTTGTCAATTTGTTTACAGTAAAATAGCATTGTATCTGGTCCTTAAGGTTGATAACAGGCTGATTGGTTGGCTATTTGAGCTAGTAAAGGGGGCTTCACTATTCTTGGGTACCGTAATGACTTTAGCTTCCCTCCAAGCCTGAGGGCACACACTTTCTAGTAGTCTTAGATTGAAGATGTGGCAAATAGGAGTGACAATATCATCCACTATTATCCTCAGTCATTTTCCATCCAAGTTGTCAGACCCTGGTGGCTTGTCATTGTTGATAGACAACAATAATTTTTTCACCTCTTCCACACTCACTTTACGGAATTCAAAATTACAATGCTTGTCTTTCATAATTTGATCAGTTGTTATACTTGGATGTGTAGTGTCAGCATCTGTTGCTGGCATGTCATACATACGTTTGCTTGCCAATGAAAAAAATCATTGAAGTTATTGGCAATATCAGTGGGTTTTGTGATGAATGAGCCATCTGATTCAATGAATGATGGAGCTGAGTTTGCCTTTTTGCCCAAAATTACATTTTAAGGTGCTCCAAAGCTTTTTACTATCATTCTTTATATCATTGATCTTTGTTTCATAGTACAGTTTTTTTTATTTTTTTTTATTCAGTTTAGTCACATGATTTCTAAATTTGCAGTATGTTTGCCAATCGCTTGTGCAGCCAGAATTATTTGCCTCATCCTTCGATTTGTCCGTCTTATTCATTTTCCTCCATGCCTCGCCCACGACCATCAGCGCCGCCAAGAACAAGCCTATCATTGCAGAGCCGGAGATTCAGGCCAGCCAATCGTTAGAGGGCGTGACGGGCTTCCTGTTGCTGATGTCAGAGGGGCTCATCAAAGCCCTGGAGTCCGCCCACGGACCTGAACAGGCCAATCAGGTGGGTGCATTCACTTATCCAATGAACCACTTAGAAGGACGGTGCTAGTCTTTCCCAATCATCATAGTTCACCACCACCTCTTACTCTCTCTCCTCTTCCCAACTCCAACATCATCTACCCCTCTCTACTTCTCCTCCCTCCTTCCCCCTCTCTCCCCCCTGATTTCAGTTGATTTCCCCATGAGATGAAACGTTGCATCGTTTTCCCCTCTCTCCTCCCCCTCTCCTAGGAGATGGTAGCGATGGTAGCAGCAGAACTAGCCCAACAGGGAACCCTAGAGGCCGTGGCACAGTCGGTGGTGGAGCGGGTCAAGCGACTACACCACGATGTCTACGCCAGCGGACGCCAGAGAGCGTCCCACTGCTCCCGCCACGAAGACATGACGCTGCTGATACGCACGCTCAACTACACGCTGGCCGACGGCACGCTCACACCCACACAGGGTAGGTGGGGGAGACGCACCCCCACAGGGTAGGTGGGGGAGACACGCACCCCCACAGGGTAGGTGGGGGAGACACGCACCCACACAGGGTAGGTGGGGGAGACACGCACCCACACAGGGTAGGTGGGGGAGACACGCACCCACACAGGGTAGGTGGGGGAGACACGCACCCACACAGGGTAGGTGGGGGGGACACGCACCCACACAGGGTAGGTGGGGGGGAGACGCACCCACACAGGGTAGGTGGGGGGGACACGCACCCACACAGGGTAGGTGGGGGAGACACGCACCCACTCAGGGTAGGTGGGGGAGACAGGAAAGCTTGAATTCTTAATCTAATTCAACTAACCCTTTTACTTCTGTTTTACTATGTTTCCAGGTGGTCGTATCTATCCAGTGTCAGTGCCCTACTCCAACTGCCCCAGCAGCACTATATTACTTCTATAATACTAGATTAACTCTGTCTCTCTGCTGTCTCTCCTCTAGGTGGTCGTATCTACCCAGTGTCAGTGCCCTACTCCAACTGCCCCAGCAGCACTATATTACTTCTATAATACTAGATGAACTCTGTCTCTCTGCTGTCTCTCCTCTAGGTGGTCGTATCTACCCAGTGTCAGTGCCCTACTCCAACTGCCCCAGCAGCACCAGTAAGACCAGCGTCACCCTCTCCCTGGTCATGCCCTCTCAGGGGGGTACCCTCACCAACGGGACCAACACAGCCTCCACTTTGGAGGAGGGCACACCCACACACACACCTGGGTAATATATATAATATATGCCATGTATCCATAGCAACTCACCCAAAACACGCACACACCGAGCTAATAACACACAGACACACACACTCACCAACAGGACTAACACAGCTTTTTTCCCTGGAAGAGGATACAAATGCAGGCATGCTCACACACACGTACTAGGGATGGGTGATATGGCCGACACATCATATCACAATATTTGTGTCATTTCTGAAGGTGTGGCGGTTTGTGAATAAAAGACTGTGTTTTATGAGTAGTGCATGAGCCTAGCATGACAACAGATGAAATGAACGTGATTTGAATGGGCTTTCTCCATTCTGATGGTTGTATACACACTAGGACAAGACTGACAGGGATGTAGTCCAATATGTATAACTTTTCATTTAATTTAGCACGGTATCAAAATATAGTTCAAGAGTGTTATTGTTAAAATTCATACCGGTATGTGGATCCATACCAATATAGTATTCACCATATATCGCCCAGCCAGAACGCATACACACATCCACCGAGCTAAACACACACTTCCGCCCTGGCTTGATTTGGACGCCGCCTTCAGGCATGGATGACCTTGTGTTCTTGGCCGTACTCCAACAAGTGTAGATGATGGTTTCAAAGCCAGGTGCATGATTTCAGTTTTAAGTTCATTTTACGTTTTAATTTGGGTTTGTTAGGGTCATTTCAGATAAACCATAGTTCAATTGTTGGCCTGAGCTAAGACCACACGTTGGCTTCATGTTATTTTGTTCTTAGAGGCATGTGCATGGCCCTGTTCTGAGTCATTGATTGGTTCATTCCTCCTACCCTTCTTTACTTTGCTGTCTTTTTTGCTTCCTTCCTTATTTATTTTCCTTCTCTGAATCTCCTCCTCCTGCTCCCTCGCTTTCCCATCCTCCATCTGTCTATTTTTCTTTTGCTCTTCTTCCCATCCTTCCCTCCATCCATCCATCTCGTTCTCACCTCCTTCGTCACCTCTAGCACGCTCCCGCTACCCAGCGCCATCCGCCGTTCCTCCCTTGACATCCTCCAGTCCATAAATGAGCTCTGTCTCTCCCCTCTTCCCTCTCTTCCCCCTCTCCCCCCTCGCCCACTCGCCCCCCTCCCTCCCCCTATCCCACCCCGCAGCCAGAGTCCCACCACCACGCTCCATTCCACCAATAACCAGACCACCCAGAGCTCCAGCTCTTCTTCAGGAGACGGAGGCAGCCTCTTCAGGTAGGTAGCTCGGTGGGTTAGAGAAGGGAAACCGGTAACCGAAAGGTTGCCGGTTCCAATCCCATTCGGGATGGTTTCTATTCTGTTTCTAGGAAGATTATGTTCACTAAAATATCCATTGTGTTGTACTCTCTCCAGACAGCGTGGCAGCCAGGCGGTCCAGCCAGACGAGACCGGACGGGTCCCTCCCTATGTTGACTTCACCCAGTTCTACCGGCTGTGGGGGTCGGACCACGGAGACTTCCTGGGGACACAGGGGTCCTCAGCCGGGCTGGGGCCTCAGTGATGGAGGGGGACAAGATTGGGGTGAAGAGAGTGATAACTGCTCTTGAAGGAGGGAGGTATAGGAATGTATTGGAGGGGTTGTGGTATGGATTTTGGCGGTGTTGTCGGGATGTAGAGCAACTGATATGGCATCCTGGGGCAGAATTTTTTTCTATGTTTTGACTTTATCACGACTAGTCCTTTTACTACAGCTGATAACAGGTTTATTACACGCCTAAAGGTCATGTTATTGATGGGTCGCGTGGACGACAGGTATGCAGGAAGGAGGGCTGATCTAGCATCAGTTTTTGCTTTAGATAACAATGAGTAAGATTATATGGACGGGGTGACCTGATCCTAGGTCACTGCTTTTTACTCTGAGATGCTTGATACGGCCCCAGATCTACCTGAATGGACTGCATTGACTCCCAACGCACAGTATGTTGGCTGGCGTTTGTAACTCCTGTCACCTGCTCTCTGCCAGTCTGTCTGTAAACAAGGGAGGGAGGTGGAAAGGGGGATGAATGAATGATGTGGGGTTATCAGTCTGTGAACAAGGGAGGGAGGTGGGAAGGAGGAGGGGGATGAATGGATGATGTGGGGTTATCAGTCTGTGAACAAGGGAGGGAGGTGGGAAGGAGGAGAGGGGAATGAATGAATGATGTGGGGTTATCAGTCTGTCTGTGAACAAGGGGGGGAGGTGGGAAGGAGGAGAGGGGAATGAATGAATGATGTGAGGTTATCAGTCTGTCTGTGAACAAGGGAGGGAGGTGGAAAGGGGGATGAATGAATGATGTGGGGTTATCAGTCTGTGAACAAGGGAGGGAGGTGGGAAGGAGGAGGGGGATGAATGGATGATGTGGGGTTATCAGTCTGTCTGTGAACAAGGGAGGGAGGTGGGAAGGAGGAGAGGGGAATGAATGAATGATGTGAGGTTATCAGTGCGGGTGACACATTACATAATGAGCTGACAAGTAAAGGGACTCATCTCAGCTGTTTCTTGTTACTGAAACTCTCCTTTGATCTCTTTCTCTCTCTTTCCACCCCACTCCCTCCTCTCTACTTGCCTCTTCACTCTCTCTTTCTCTCTTTATCCATATTTGGTCTGGAGAGTGGCTGATTGGAGAAGAGATGGGCAGTTGAAGTGATTTTATTTTTTTGATGGTTATACATGATTTCATATCTAATGTATGTTTATTTTATGTATGGTTGGTTATATATATTTTATGTACAGTTGAAGTCGGAGGTTTAAATACACTTAGGTTGGAGTCATTAAAACTCGCTTTTCAACCACTCCACAAATTTCTTGTTAACAAACTATAGTTTTGGCAAGTCGGTTAGGACATCTACTTTGTGCATGACACAAGTAATTTTTGTTTACAGACAGATTTGTTCACTTATAATTCACTGGATCACAATTCCAGTGGGTCAGAAGTTTACATACACTAAGTTGACTGCCTTTTAACAGCTTGGAAAATTCCAGAAAATGATGTCATAGCTTTAGAAGCATCTGATAGGCTAATTGACATCATTTGAGTCAATTGGAGGTGTACCTGTGGATGTATTTCAAGGCCTACCTTCAAACTCAGTGCCTCTTTGCTTGACATTGTGGGAAAAACAAAAGAAATCAGCCAAGACGTCAGAAAAAAATAATGTGGACCGCCACAAGTCTGGTTCATCCTTGGGATCAATTTCCAAACGCCTGAAGGTACCACGTTCATCTGTACAAACAATAGTACGCAAGTATAAACACCATGGGACCACGCAGCCGTCATACCGCTCAGGAAGGAGATGCGTTATGTCTCCTAGAGATTAACTTGCAAATCAATCCCAGAACAACAGCAAAGGACCTTGTGAAGATGCTGGAGGAAACGGGTACAAAAGTATCTATATCCACAGTAAAATGAGTCCTATATCGACATAACCTGAAAGGCCGCTCAGCAAGGAAGAAGCCACTGCTCCAAAACCGCCATAAAAAAGGGGAAGCCGAAGAACACCATCCCAACCGTGAAGCACGGGGGTGGCAGCATCATGTTGTGGGGGTGCTTTTCTGCAGGAGGGACTGGTGCACTTCACAAAATAGATGGCACCATGAGGAAGGAAAGACATCAGTCAGGAAGTTAAAGCTTGGTTGCAAATGGGTCTTCCAAATGGACAATGACCCCAAGCATATTTCCAAAGTTGTTTCAAAATGGCTTAAGGACAACAAAGTCAAGGTATTGGAGTGGCCATCACATCGCCCTGACCTCAATCCCATAGAAAATGTGTGGGCAGAGCTGAAAAAGCATGTGCGAGCAAGGAGGCCTATAAACCTGACACAGTTACACCAGCTCTGTCAGGAGGAATGGGCCAAAATTCACCCAACTTATTGTGGGAAGCTTGTGGAAGGCTACCCGAAACGTTTGACCCAAGTTAAACAATTTAAAGGCAATGCTACCGAATACTAATTGAGTGTATGTAAACTTCTGACCCACTGGAAAAGTGATGAAAGAAATCAAATCAGAAATAAATCATTCTCTATTATTCTGACATTTCACATTCTTAAAATAAAGTGGTGATCCTAACTGACCTAAGACAGGGAATTTTTACTAGGATTAAATGTCAGAAATTGTGAAACTGAGTTTTAATGCATTTGGCTAAGGTGTATGTAAACTTCCGACTTCAACTGTATATGTCAGGGTTAGGGTCAATACCATTTCAATTCCAGTCATTTCAGAAAGTGAAAAAATTCCACATTTCCCTAATTGAAAAGCATTGAAGAGAATTGGAATTGAAATGTCAGTGTACTTCGACATGGACGTCGATTAAGGCAGCACCCTGCACCTCTAATTCAGAGGGGTTGGATTAAATAAATACAGAAGACACATTTCAGTTGAATGCATTGAGTTGTACAGCTGACTAGGTATCTCGTTTCCCTTCCTGAATTGAAAGGGAATTGACCCTGAAGCTTTATATATGTTTATGAATGCTTTTTACATTTTCTATGTATGTTTTGTCTCCTTGGAGATAGGGTGCTTTGAGAAAGTAAATGATAGAAATGTGTGACTTCTTCTGTGATGTCGTCTTGATGTTTTGACTTCCAAATCCTTAAACTACTGCCTCTTTTACGTTGACATGTTAGTCATTTAGCAGACGCTTTTCAACCTTCAACTACTGCCTCTTTTACGTTGACATGTTAGTCATTTAGCAGACTCTCTTCACCTGTCAACTACTGCCTCTTTTACGTTGACATGTTAGTCATTTAGCAGACTCTCTTCACCTGTCAACTACTGCCTCTTTTACGTTGAAATGTTAGTCATTTAGCAGACTCTCTTCACCTGTCAACTACTGCCTCTTACATTGACATGTTAGTCATTTAGCACTCTCTTCACCTGTCAACTACTGCCTCTTTTACGTTGACATGTTAGTCATTTAGCAGACGCTTTTCAACGCTCTTATTTACAGTAGGAGTGATACATGACTTTTAATAGCCAACTAGGTGATCAAGGTATAGAATGGTTTAGTATTACATTGATTTCATTGGGCAGAATCTTACTGAGGAAACTAAGTGACTGTACCTCTGAGGAAGAGAGAAAAAGGAGGAAAGCTAGACAGGCTAAATTGTCTTTTAGAGGGAAAGAAGGAAGGAATGAACAAAGGAAGGAAAGAAAGATTGAAAATAGGTATAATCCTTCATTCAGCAGACCACCTTTCAACAAGCAGGTAAACTGACGTTTGTGCCTTGAGTTACAGCCCCATTCAGTGTCAGATTTAGGAAGTCCTCACACTTTACACACAACTCTTCTTTGTCAACCCTCTTTAAATAAGTAGCTTAAGGCGTATGTCTGGTCTGTCCCAAATAGCACCCTATTCCCTATATAGTGCATTACTTTTTACTCAAACAAGTGCACTATAACGGGAATAGGGTGCCATTTGGAACACTGATTTAGAACACAGTAGTTACAATGTTGTGATGAAAGCGAGTTGAGGAATGGAACATTCAATGTCAGTTATTTCTCTGCAGCAATATATATATATATATATTTGTTTTGAATGAGTTATTCATTAAGGTAGGGCATGTAGTGTCAGGTGCAGGGTTGCGATTGCGTGCTCGATTATTGATTAGATGTTGATCGATTAAATAATTATTCATACATCTATTGCTTACAATAAAAGCAATCGCGAAGTAATTTCAATGTCTATCGATCTACCGTCGTAGTTTAGAGGTAAGAAGGGGAGTTGGTTTATTGATCTGCCTGTTTATTGTCTATAAACATCCCAAACAAAGGAATCATTATAATGTACATATTTCTATCACCATAGTCTAAAGATGTAGAAAGGAGCGTTTTTATTTTTTTCCGAAATATATTGGTTGTCTTTAGCTTTAGTTCTGGGGCGGTAAAAGTGTGAGTAATGTATGTCCTCGTTCCACAGAGAGAGCTCTTTTTCCTTCGCATGTTTCTGTAACCCCCTCCCCCCATGAATTCAGTTCTGAGATTCAGACCCATCTCAAGGGAAACAAGCTTTCTCTTTATACAGCAAAATAGGCTATTACTTTACAATGTCCCGACTCATCGGCCACCGCCTAATTTGCAGTGCCGTGGTGGATTCAAGGCATGAATTTAAACGTAGTTAAAAGCCCGATTTACAACCAATCCTCAAGACAGGCTGACTGCACAGACAATTCCACCATTATATTGTAGGCCTATTGTATTTAAACGGATATGGTGGATACTACGAGGGCGTTCCTTGCTACATGGGGGGTTAGTGAAACAAGATGTGTGTACCATTATTTTTATACCGCTACATTGGCGCAGAGAGAGTTGGAGTGTGTTGGCCTTATGTGCGTCAAAACATAGTATCACAACAGTGGAGGAGTGACACATTCTGAATACCTACATTATGGCGCTCCGCCATCGCTCTCTCTCTCTACAATTTCGCTTTTATTTCTCCCCCACTAGCACCCCTTGTCGCCCACTCAATTAAAAGTGATTTGCTGGCATGGGATACATATGTTTACATTGCCAAAGCAAGCTAAATATACAATAAACATTTTAATTTTCTCTCTTTCTCTTTCACCCGCTCGCTCTTGCGATAAGCAAACCCAAGCACGGGGAGGAGCTGCCGTCTCGTGCGGCCCCCATCCCTTTTCTCCCCCGCTACTAATTTCACCCACCAGAGAGGGGAAGAGAGAAAAGTAAGGGAAAGAGAGACGGGTGTGTTGCTTGTCCTCTTCATATGAGCGGAAAGGCGTCATATTCGGTGCAGCTCGAGCGCTGTTGTTGGCCCTAGGCTCACACGAGAGAGAGAGAAGGGAGAGGGGCTGCTTTACAAATAACGGAACAGTGAAAGGAGAAAGCGCTAGCGACGAGTCATAAAAACGTCAAAATCGGTGTAAAACCCGATAAGACAACAGCGCGCGTCCTGTTTCCCTCAACACTTCGATTCGAGCCAACTGGGATCAGGATGGATATATCTTCTTCTGCACCATTTGTCAGATCACCCGCTAGAGAGGACCGTGCCTCACGCGCAGCAGCAGCACCACCACCACCGAAATCGTTTTTTTTTCTTCTCGGATGCTCCCATTAGATACAGAACAACAGTAGATATCGATTAGTGGCTAGTATTCGAATGCGGCGCGCACTGCCCGGGATAACGGGAGATTGAACCTGCTGGCTGCCATCGACTGAACAAACGGAGACGTACCAACGGGACCACGGGATTCGTGGTCGTTCAGCTATCTTAGGCACTTCAGCCTAGCAGGTAGCCCCCTTCGTCGCAAGACACTGGGAGAAACCGTAGGAAACTAGCCTACATTCTCTCCCTGATGCAAAACACCGCCGCAGCGCAGCGTCGAGAAACTATGCAGCTGTTTGATAAGATACATATGTAACGGGGGAGTTACGGGAGACCCTGGCCAGGTTCTCTGTCTGATCTGCGCACCCAGGCTGATAACAGAGGCTCCGGTAACGGGATTGGAATGGCATAGATTGCTTTTCTTCAACACGGTGACCGACGAACAGAACGGATACAAATCTGACATGACTATCTGCATCTAGAGACCTCAAACACAGGCGATGGGTAAGGAAAGCGTTTCCTTTTCTTGTTGGGAAATATAGAGGGGAATATCGGCCAGTGACGTGCATTTTCAAAGACCCCCTGGTCTGTCATAATGCACTTGTTTCTTGGTGCTTTCAAGACAACTGGGAACTTTGAAAAATAGGTTAAATCACGACGTCAGTTATCTTCAGGTCAATTCTGAGTTGGATGAGTAGGAGCTCGTTTTTTTCAGAGTTCCCAGTTGTCTGGAACGCACTTGAGTCGAATATTTCCGAGTTCCCAGTTGTTTTGAACGCGGCATGTGTAGCCTATGTGTAGGCCTAGTTGGGGGTAAGGCCAAGATATAGCCACATGATATTGGTGATGAATTAGATGATGATGAATATCGTTATAATAATATATTAGCCTATGGTCTTAGCAACCACAACCCAAATAAGTACGATCCGAATGCAAGCTGGTTCAGAATTTTATTCTCTGTCCATTCCTCCAAAAAATATACGCGTGCGATTATGATCTTCAATTTTAAGTGACGTTCCAGAATCCAGATGATTTTTTACTTCTTGAGAGCTGACATGACAAGTAGACAGACAGACGTATCCCGAGAGAGGCCGATTAGGTTTTGTTTTTGGTTGTTATCGTGTCTGCAGATGCATAATTACATTCTTCACTTGCTATAGTAGAGTTGCAGTGTCACATTTTGCAGTGATAGAAACATCCAATTCAGACCATGTTGTTTGGTTTATACACTCATAGAAAAAAAAGTGTTATCTAGAACCTTAAAGGGTTCTTCGGCTGTCCATAGGATAACATTTTGAATAACCCTTTTTGGTTCCATGTAAAACCATTTTGGGTTCGATGTAGAACACTTTGTACAGAGGGTTCTACATGGAACCAAAAAGGGTTCTACCTGGGACACAAAAGGGTTCTACAGGAACCGAAAAGGTTCTCCTATGGGGACATGAGAAGAACCCTTTTGGAACGCTTTTTTTCTAAGAGTGTAGGCCTGTGCAGTGAATGCAGATGTAGGGCCTAGAGAATAACAGACTGTCAAGTTCCATTATAACAGCCTACCTAAACCAGCAGTAGTAAAGGGCTTCAGGAAGCAGTTGTCCCTTCAGATATATAGCATAGATCTGATCTAGGATCAGCTTATCCTCTTCAACCCTGACCTTTACCATTATAAGACTAATCATAAAATCCATTATAAGCTCATGTAGGGGAACATTTTACAAGCATTTCGCTACACCCACAATACCATCTGCTAAATATGTGTATGTGACCAATAACATTTGATTTGATGGTGTGTGTGTGTGAGAGAGAAGACAGTTAGGCATGCCTACCAAATTGTGTATATCTAAGGCCTTTTTGTTTCTTCATATTGCTAGAGGGATGTCTAAGGATTGAGTGACGATTGGTTGATCCATCTCCATTTACTCTGCGGCTAGCCCGGGAGTTGTGAGTTAGTGGTCGGAATGGGTGTGTGGGTATGTGTGTGTGTCGCTGTGTGTGGGTTGCACTTGCTCATGTGAAACAACTCACAAAATAATTTCTCAAGGGGTGTATCTTAATAGTCAATTGCAGCTTCCTCGTCTTCATCTGAAATCAAGATGATGGCTGTGTTCCTCCTTCAAGCTAACATGACTGGGTCTGTGAATACGTCAGTTTTAGGTGAAGGAAAGGAGACAAGGAGAGGAAGTAAACCAAGACTATAGAGATACACCCCTTGGGAACGGTTCCCTGACTGGGGCTGAGGTATCTGAAGAATCCAAATTAGTTGTGAGTTATGCGTTGTGAATTAGTGGTCACTGGGTGGTGTGTGTGTGTGTGTGTGTATATATGTCTCTGTGGGTCTGTGTGTGTGTTGCTCAATTTCCACATAATTTCAAGATGTGCAAGTTGAGGTGACTAAACTGCTTGGAGTAACCCTGGATTGTAAACTGTCATGGTCAAAACATATTGATACAACAGTAGCTGGCGCTGACAGATAGGGCAGCCTTGTTTCTAGCTCCTAGGCAACTTTGCAGTATTTTGGTTTTTTATATGTTATTTCTTACAATATTAGCTAGGATTCATTTTGTGTTATTGCATAGAGCCGGGAAGAACTTTTGGATATCAGAGCGGCGGTAACTCACCAGCATTACGACCAGGAATACAACTTTCCCGAATCGGATCATTTGTTCGTAACACCCAGGGCAATTGAACTGATTCCAGAGGCTGATCTAAAACACCGCCGGTAGAGAAGAGGAATTCGTAGTGGACTTCTTGTCCGACTCAGGAGGCGCGCACACCACCCACTGCTTCTGAGTATAATACTCGCTAATGTTCAGTCTCTGGATAATAAAGTTGATGGGCTCAGGGCGAGGATTTCCTTCCGGAGAGACATCATGGATTGTAACATACTCTGTTTCACGGAAACATGGCTCTCTCGGGATATACTGTCTGAGTCCGTACAGCCAGTTGGGTTCTCAGTTCAGACAGGAATAAATATCTCTCCGGGAAGAAGAAGAAGAAGGGGGTGTATGTTTCATGATTAACTACTCAAGGTGTGATTGTGGTAACATACAGGAACTCAAGTACTTTTGTTCATCCAACCTAAAATATCTCACAATCAAATTCCAACTGTATTACCTCCCAATTGAATTCTCTTCAGTTATAGTCACAGCCGTGTATATTCCCCCTCAAGCCGATACCACGACGGCCCTCAAAGAACTTCACTGGACTTCATGCAAACTGGAAACCACATATCCTGAGGCCGCATTTATTGTAGCTGGGGATTTTAACAAAGAACATTTGAGGAAAACACTACACATTGAGTGTAGTACTCGCGCTGCTAAAACACTCGACCACTGCTACTCCAACTTCCCCCGCCCTCCCTTCGGCAAATCTGATCACGACTATTTTGCTCCTCCCTTCCTATAGGCAGAAACTCAAACAGAAAGTACCCGTGCTAAGGACTATTGAACGCTGGTGTGACCAATCGGATTCCATGCTTCAAGATTGTTTTGATCATGCGGACTGGGATATGTTCTGGGTTGCCTCCGAGAATAACATTGACGAATACACTGATACGGATACTGAGTTTATCAGGAAGTGTATAGGACATGTTGTACCCACTGTGACTATAAAAAATCTACCCTAACCAGAAACCGTAGATAGATGGCAGCATTCACGCAAAACCACCGCATTTAACCATGGCAAGGCGACTGGGAATATGGCCGAATGCAAACAGTGTAGTTATTCCGTACGTAAGGCGATCAAACAAGCAAAACGTCAGTATAGAGACAAAGTGGAGTCGCAATTCAACTGCTCAGACACGAGACGCAGGTGGCAGGGTCTACAGACAACCACGGACAACAAAGGATAACACAGTACCACCGACGCGGCCCGCTACCAAGGACAGTGGGCTCTCCTTTTACGGGGCCAACGCAAGTAAGACATTTAAGCGTGTTAACCCTCAAAAGGCTGCCAGCCCAGACGGAATCCCTAGCCGCATCCTCAGAGCAGCGCAGACCAGCTGGCTGCAGTTTTTATGGAAATATTCAATCGCACCCTATCCCAGTCTGCTGTCCCCACATGCTTCAAGATGTCCACCATTGTTCCTGTACCAAAGAAATCAAAGGTAACTGAACTAAATGACTATCGCCCCGTAGCACTCACTTCTGTCATCATGAAGTGCTTTGAGAGACTAGTCAAGGATCATATCACCTCTACCTTACCTGACACCCTAGACACACTTAAATTTGCTTACCGTCCCAACAGATCCACAGTCAATGCAATCGCCATCGCACTGCACACTGCCCTATCCCATCTGGACAAGAGGAATACCTATGTAAGAATGCTGTTAATTGACTATAGCTCAGCATTCAACACCATAGTACCCTCCAAGCTCATCATTAGGCTTGGGGCCCTGGGTCTGAACCCTGCCCTGTGCAACTGGGTCCTGGACTTCCTGACGGGCCGCCCCCAGGTGGTGAGGGTAGGAAACAATACCTCCACTTCGCTGATCCTCAACACCGGGGCCCCACAAGGGTGCATGCTCAGCCCCCTTCTGTACTCCCTGTTCACCCATGTCTGTGTGGCACGCACGCCTCCAACTGAATCATCAAGTTTGCAGACGACACAACAGTAGTAGGCCTGATTACCAACAATGATGAGACCGCCTACAGGGAGGAGGTGAGGGCCCTCAACACCAACAAAACAAAGGAGCTGATCGTGGACTTCAGGAAACAGCAGAGGGAGCCCCCCCCAATCCACATCGACGGGACCGCAGTGGAGAAGGTGGAAAGCTTCAAGTTCCTCCAGTGTACACATCACTGACAAACTGAAATGGTCCACCCACACAGACAGCGCCTCTTCAACCTCTGGAGGCTGAAGAAATTTGTCTTGGCACCTAAAACCCTCACAAACTTTTACAGATGCACAATTGGGAGCATCCTGTCGGGCTGTATCACCACCTGGTATGGCAACTGCACCGCCCACAACCGCAGGGCTCTCCAGAGGGTGGTGCGGTCTACCCAACGCTTCACCGGGGGTAAATTATCTGCCCTCCAGGACACCTACAGCACCCGATATCACAGGAAGGCCAAAAAGATCATCAAGGACAACAATCACCCGAGCCACTGCCTGTTCACCCGCTACCATCCAGAAGGCGAGGCAGGTACAGGTGCATCAAAGCTGGGACCAAGATACTGAAAAACAGCTTCTATCTGAAGGCCATCAGACTGTTAAATAGTTTTCAGTAGCAGCTTAGAGGCTGCTGCCCTATATACATGGACTTGAAATCACTGGCCAATTTAATAATGGAACACTGGTCACTTTAATAATGTTTACGTATTTTGCATTACTCATCTCATATGTATATACAGTAGAATAGAATAGAATACAGTATCTTAGTCTATGCCGCTCCGACATTGCTCACCCAAATATATATATATTATATATTCTTAATTCCATTCCTTTACTTTGGATTTGTGTATTGTATGTATTGTTGTGAAGTTGTTAGATATTACTTGTTAGATATTACTGCACTGTTGGAACTAGAAACACAAGTGTTAAAGCTAAACCCGCAATAACATCTGCTAAACACATGTATGTGACCAATAAGATTTGATTTGATTGAAGATGGAGAGAAGTCTGTCCGTAATAAAGCATTGCTCTGCCTTAACAGCACTATCAACAAGGAATGTCCTACAGGCCCTAGTTTTGTCTCACCTGGACTACTGTTCAGTCGTGTGGTCAGGTGCCACAAAGAGGGAACTCTATTCCACATCAAGTAAGTGATGCAAGCAGTAAAATCATATTTAAAAACCAGATAAAAATACACCTTATTGAACAGCGCGGACTGTGAAGCAACACAAACATAGGCACAGACAAATGCATACATACACACGATAACATACGCACTGTACACACACCTACACGTGGATTTTGTGTTGTAGATATGTGGTAGTGGAGAAAGCTCCTGAGGGCACACAGTGTGTTGTGAATGTATTGTTATGTTTGACATTGTTTTTTAAATGTATTTTTTTTAACCTTTATTTAACTAGGCAAGTCAGTTAAGAACAAATTCTTATTTACAATGACAGCCTACCAAAGGCAAAAGGCCTCCTGCAGGGACGGGGGCCTGAGATAAAAAATTAAAAATAAATACAATATAAATATAGGACAAAACACACATCACGACAAGAGAGACAACACTACATAAAGAGAGACCTAAAGACAACAACATAGCAAGGCAGCAACACATGACAACACAGCATGGTAGCAACACATAACAACAACATGGTAGCAACATGACATGGTAACAGCACAAAACATGGTACAAACATTATTGGGCACAGTCCATGATTGAGTCTTTGAATGAAAAGATTGAGATAAAACTGTCCAGTTTGAGTGTTGTTTGCAGCTCGTTCCAGTCGCTAGCTGCAGCAAACTGAAAAGAGGAGCGACCCAGGGATGTGTGTGCTTTGGGGACCTTTAACAGAATGTGACTGACAGAACGGGTGTTGTATGTGGAGGATGAGGGCTGCAGTAGATTTCTCAGATAGGGGGGAGTGAGGCCTAAGAGGGTTTTATAAATAAGCATCAACCAGTGGGTCTTGCGACGGGTATACAAAGATGACCAGTTTACAGAGTAGTATCGAGTGCAGTGATGTGTCCTATAAAGAGCATTGGTGGCAAATCTGATGGCCGACTGGTAAAGAACATCTAGCCGATCGAGAGCACCCTTACCTGCCGATCTATAAATTATATCTCCATAATCTAGCATGGGTAGGCTGGTCAACTGAATCAGGGTTAGTTTGGCAGCTGGGATGAAAGAGGAGCGATTACGATAGAAGAAACCATGTCTAGATTTAACTTTAGCCTAAACACTCAGAGGTAGTAATAACACCTGTAGGAAGAGGGGCATTCTTCTTACCAAACCACATGACCTTTGTTTTAACACAAAATCCAGGGTGGGGCCAGCTGAGTATAACACGGAACCCAAACCGGCTGCACGTGTGCGCCATCGTGCATTAATTTATTTTGTCCTCCCACATCAAACACGATCACGACACGCAGGTTGAAATATCAAAACGAACTCTGAACCAATTACATTCATTTGGGGACAGGTCGAAAAGCATTAAACATTTATGGCAATTTAGTTAGCTAGCTTGCACTTGCTATCTAATTTGTCCTATTTAGCTAGCTTGCTGTTACTAGCTAATTTGTCCTGGGATATAAACATTCAGTTGTTATTTTACCTGAAATGCACAAGGTCCTCTACTCTGACAATTAATCCACACATAAAACGGTCAACCGAATCATTTCTAGTTATCTCTCCTCCTTCCAGGCTTTTTCTTCTCTTGACTTTATATTGGGATTGGCAACTTTCATAAATCAGGTGCATTACCGCCACTGACCTCGTTCGTCTTTCAGTCACCCACGTGGGTATAACCAATGAGGAGATGGCACGTGGGTACCTGCTTCTATAAACCAATGAGGAGATGGGAGAGGCAGGACTTGCAGCACGATCTGCGTCACAAATAGAACTGACTTCTATTTTAGCCCTTGGCCTGGCACAGCTCCTGGTATATGTCCGTTACGTTTATGGGGGGGTCAATTAAGGAAGACATCTTCTGGAAACCAGGACAACAGGAGAGGATATTTTTTAAGTACTGGACAGCTTTGTGGCTTCAAATGGACTTTGGTGGTCAAGATGTGTTGGTATCTGTACTGATGGCGCGCGAAAGCCATGACAGGGAGACATAGTCCAGTGGTAACGGGCGTGCAAGCAGTTGCTCCCGACACTACTTGGGTACACTGCAGCATCCACCGAGAGGCTCTAGCTGCCAAAGGAATGTCTGACAGCTTGAAAGACGTTTTGGACACTACAGTGAAAATGATTAACTTTGTTTAAGCAAGGCCCCTGAACTCTTGTGTATTTTCTGCACTATGCAATGATATGGGCAGCGACCATGCAATGCTTTTACAACATACAGAAAGAAGTGCGCTTGTTATCAAGGGGCCTTAATACGCTGGGTACGCAATTACGCAGGTACTTTCCTGAAACGGATGACACAAACAACTGGATTCGTTATCCCTTTCATGCCCTGCCTCCAGTCCACTTACCGATATCTGAGAAATTGCAACAAGCGGTTCTGTGAAAATGGAATTTAATCAAAAGCTACTGCCAGATTTATGGATTGGGCTGCGCTCAGAGTATACTGCCTTGGCAAATTGCGCTTTTAAGACACTGATGCCCTTTGTAACCACGTACATATGTGAGAGTGGATTCTCAGCCCTCACTAGCATGAAAACCAAACTGTGTGTGAAAAATGATTTAAGACTGAAACTCTCCAATACAACCCAACATTGCAGAGTTATGTGCATCCTTTCAAGCACACCCTTCTCATTAACCTGTGGTGAGTTATTCACAATTTTCAATGACCAAATAAAGTTTTATATGTAAGATGGCTAAATAAAAATCTAAATTATGAATTATTATTTGTGCAATGGTCCTATAAGAGCTCTTTGTCACTGCCCACGAGCCGGGTTGTGACAAACTCATTCTTATGTTTAATAAATGTATTGTATAGTGTGTGTGTGTGGCAGGCTTACAATGACTGAAAAAAAACTACATTTGAGAGTGCGCTGACCCTGGTGCTAGAGGGCGTACACAGCCGGGGGTTGAATGTTTGAAGGGGTACGGAACTATAAAAGTTTGGGAACCACTTGTCTACCGTATCAAAAGCTTTGGCCACATCAATGAAAATAGCAGCACAACATCGCTTTATAACTGTCTAATGTTGCTGAACCCCAGGAAGAGTAGCTGCTGATGGGGATCCATAGTTATTACAAATACACACTCAAGTCGTTTCTCAAGGGTCTCTCTCACTTTCAAAATGTATCCTTTCCTCCTAACATCATTGAACACGATTGGGTCTGTAAATTCAGTGCAGAGACTACTCCTTTCACATCGATGTAGATCATCAAGATGAGGAGACAAGGAGAGGAAGCAAACAAAGACTATTGAGATACACCCCTTGGGGAACGGTTCACTAACTGAGGCGGAGGTATCTGATGTAGCCTGGTTGGTTGGTTCGCTCTGAAGGTCTGCCAACAATCCAGCGGCAGTGCTGACACTATAGACCCCAGCTGTTGCATCACAGTAGAGAAAGGGGGTGTGTGTGTGTGTGTGCGCGTGCGTGCGTGCGTATGTGTGCGCGTGTATGTGTATTCGTATGCGTGCATGTGTGTGTGAATAGCATGAAGGGGTCCAAGTCTTCTAGATACTGTTTGGCATTTGGTGTTTTTCCAGTCTAATGGCTAAGGTGAGGATTGAGGGGGAGATCTGTCGCACATGGTTGATAAATGGTTTAATGTGAAGTTGCCTGTAGTTTGGCTGGCTACTCATGATCTATTTTAGAGCCAGTGGTGATTACAGGAGGACACAGCTGTTGGAGGAGTGATGGAAGGAGGGTGAAAAGAGGAATACAGGAAGGAGGGGAGGAAAGGAAGAGGGAGGGAGAGAGAGAGGTGGGTTAGAGAAAGGGATAGAATCTGATCCTTATCAAGAGGGGAGGAGGGTGAAGAGAGAGAGAGAGGAGGGGTGAAGAGAGAGAGAGAGGAGGGGTGAAGAGAGAGAGGCAGGGCGGGTGAAGAGAGAGAGGCAGGAGGGGTGAAGAGAGAGAGAGGGTGGGTGAAGAGAGAGATGCAGGGCGGGTGAAGAGAGAGAGGCAGGGGGTGAAGAGAGAGAGACAGGAAGGGACGAGAAGATGAGGGAGAAAAAGAGGGGAGGAGAGGAGGGAGGGGGGTTGGAGAGGAAGACAGGGAGGGAGAGAAGGAGAGACGGAGAGGGTGTATTCAGACACCCATCTCCAGAGCCCAGTTATTCAAAAAGATGGTACTCTGCGTGATGAGATATTTATACATTAACATGATCTCTCTCCCTCTCTCCCTCTCTTTCTTTCTGATCTCTCTCTCCCTCTCTCTGATCTCTCTCTTTCTGATCTCTCCCCCTCTCTCTCTTTCTGATCTCTCTCTCCCTTTCTCTCTCTTTCGCGTTTTCTTTCTACCTCTCTTTCATCCTCTTTCTTTATCGCCCCTCTCTTTCTCTCGTTTCCCTTGATACTTGCTCTCTCCATATTCTCTCGCATTTCCTTCATTCTGTTTGTTGAGTGTCAAATGGCTCTACTGTTATGCCATCAGAGAAAGCTTTACTGTCAAATGGCTTTACTGTTATGCCATCAGAGAAAGTGTTGCCCCCTCTCACTCTGTCATATTTGTATTTCCTGTTTTCGGCTTTCAGTGGAAGCAGAGGGCAAGCAAGGCCACCAACTAAGCAACGCTGTGCCAGAGCCTCATTTAGACTGGGGGAGCACCCAGAACCTAGTCCTCCTCTCTCTTAGGACACACACACATACACACACAGTCTTGTACAGCTAACCTTGTGGGTCCACACAATTCAGTCCCATTCAAAATCCTATTTTCCCTAACCCCTAAACCTAACCGTAACCTTAACCCATAATTTTACCCTAACCCTTTACCCAAAAACCTAACCTTAAACCTAACCCTAAACCTAACCCTAGCTTCTAACCCTAAACCTAACCCTAGCTCCTAACCCTAAACCTAACCCTAAACCTAAGTCTAGCTCCTAACTCTAACCCTAAACCTAACCCTAGTTCCTTACCAAAACCCTAAACCTAACCCTAGCTCCTAACCCTAAACCTAAGTCTAGCTCCTAACTCTAAACCTAAACCTAACCCTAGTTCCTTACCAAAACCCTAAACCTAACCCTAGCTCCTAACCCTAAACCTAACCCTAGCTCCTAACCCTAAACCTAACCCTAGCTCCTAACCGTAACCCTAAACCTAACCCTAGCTCCTAACCATAAACCTAACCCTAGCTCTTAACCCTAACTCCTAACCCTAACACTAACTCCTAACCCTTAAGGTAATTATTACACTATTTCTAACCTTAATCCTAAACCCCCTAGAAATAGCATTTAACCTTGTGGGGACTAAATAAATGTCCCCAGTTTGTCAAATTTGTGTTTGTTTACTATTCTTGTGGGGACTTCTGGTCCCCACAACAATAGTTAAACACGTCCACACACACACACACACACACACACACACACACACACACACACACACACACACACACACACACAAGTGTACCAATCTCCCTCTGCCCACACAATCCCTGGATCCTCTGCCTGGAACGACTACAGCATAGAAGAGGGGGATACGAGGGAGGGAGAGAGAGGAGAGGAAGCGAGAAAAGAGAGATCTGAGCATGTGTTTTCATCCACTCTAATCCACAGGGTTTGAATTCTCCATCCTCTTTAGCAAGCTCACACACACACACACACACACAATGTTTGACAGCTGGATAGCACGTTTAAAGTCACGCCACGCACATAAGGCTGTCTCTAGCTGAGCCCTCTACCAAGATGAAGTGTGTGGTAAAGTAGGGCCTTGAAATGTTCAGATCAATTCATTTGGTCATAGATAGGGAGTGCAGCTGTCTTGGTAGAGCAGAGAAGCACTTGGTTCTCTGGAAGCAGGGCCGTGCACAGACCACACTCACAGACTCGTTGAGCAATTATTACAAGAAGAGGGAAAAGCTGCACAATCTGATGAGGAAAATATTTAGCAAAACTATTTTGAACTGGAATAGATGCTGCGCTTATTATGACCAACACAATTCCTTTGTTGCCGCTATCATGTATTCCATTGATTTTCAAACTTTTTGACCCGGGTGCGAACATGCGGCACAATCGCTGCGCAAATGTAGCCTGTCATTACAGACATACACAATGATTCATTTTCAAAAATGCAATATAGTCTCCCGAAATAAACAGTGTTTTACACCTGCATTTGGAGCTGAAAGTAATTCATGTTAGCAGCCAATATTAAGTAGGGATGTAAATCTTGTCACTTCTCTGGAGTCCAGAGCTAAATCATACACTTACTTGTAGCAGAGGTTTCAGGATCGCCATCACTTTGGAGGGAAGACTGCCTGAGGAGGGCTCGTTGCCCGCCGGGTAGCCCTGTTCTTCCTCACAAATATCGGAATACTTTTCCCAGAATATTACATCTTCATCTCATAATATTGAAGGTAGTGCGATGTTACAGCTGCTTATCTTTAGACTTATAGGCAGGGGCGGACTGAAACAATAATTCAGGCCGGGAATTTGACTCAGGCCACCCTGTTCACGCAAACCACCAGACCGCTAATTTTGTAGGCTAACCCTATTTGTTGATGTAACGGTGTAACAAACTAGTTATACATTTGGCCACTATGTTCATCTGGGAAGAAAGTTATCCACATTACAAAATGCAAACATTTGGGACTGACCAACAAGTAGCCTATCTGAACACTGAGTTTTCAAGGTTTGCTATGGCTATGTGTGCACCCTCAAAAACTCACTAGGAATACACCAATCATAGCACATACAAATGTACAAGGCTAGACACACAAAACAATTAGCCTACACTTTTTAAAAAGAGAATGAGATATACAGAGTTAGCTCAAATGTTCAAATGATTATCTTTATATTCAAGCATATAAAAAAATATCAAAAAACTTCACACACACACATTCACTGAACTTGAACATAAGCTACAACAATGTAAGTAAGTATAATACTAAAGTCGAAAAAGCACTCCTCTACACATTTTATTTAGATTACAATGTTCCCTCACTGGTGTCCATAAAGCAAACAGCACAAAAATATACACATCTATACACTGAGTCAATGAAATTGAACGTTGGCTACATAACTGCAAGTATAATAAGAAAGTCCAAAAAAAACATGCCTCTGTACAAAAGCTTTAACTCACAGCAAATGTTCTTTCACCCTTGTCAGCCTGTTAAGGAAGAGTCATAGCATAGCTACTTCAGAGTACCCAGGAAGTAATTATCAATAGTAACAATATAAGCTCAAGAAACTTGCCATGATTGTCGGCCATGTTTTCCAAGTTATATGCAGCTTTGTGTCTGTGTCCTCTGTAGCTGAGCCCACATTTACCAATAACTTTAATTACATCAATCACACGTACCATGACCTGCCTCCTCTTTCTGACCTGGTCTCGTTGAACTGACATTTGCTTATCACTCAGAAGGGTACGGATGTCTGCTTTGCTGGCTCTGAGGAAAAAGGCTTCTGCACTTTCTCTATGGGTCTTGCTTCTCTCATGTTCCTGTACTCTCTGATGGGCATGTTTCCAGGCCTGCATGCCTCCTTTGACAAATGCACTATCGCTGGCTGAAGGTTTTGCGAATGCAAGACATACTGAGCAGAACAAGGAGTGAGTTACTTCATTGTATGTCAGCCATTTTCTGTTTGTGCCATCTTTGGAGTGGAATACATTGGGAATGACTCTTTGAGGGGTTTGTTTTGGGTGGTACTGAAAAAATAAGTCAAAATCCTTGGACTGAGGAAGGGCGAAATAATCAAATGGATTTTCAGTGCTTTCGCTGTTCCTTTCTATTTTCCCTGTACTGGGCTCTGAACCTTTCTCTCTCTCTGCACATCTGGTTGCTCTGCAGAATGAGATTAACATTGTAAATAACCTAAATGCCACGTCCAGGCCTGAGTTTACAGGCTGGCGTGTTTAGTTTCGTTTTTGGTGTAGGGTTTTTGGTTCTAGGTGTGCTATTTCTATGTTGGGATAATGGTTCCCAATTAGAGGCAGCTGAGTGTCGTTACCTCAAATTGGGAACCATATATATGTTTGTGGTTTTCACTAGGGTTTTGTGGGTTATTGTTTGGTTCATAGCTTTAGTGTTTATTCTATTCTATGTTATGTTCTGTTGTTACGATCTTCGTTAGTTTATTGTTTTTTCCCAGTTACGTTTAATAAATATGTATACTGGAAGCATCGCTGCGTCTTGGTCCATCACTACAGGAGATCGTGACACTAAACTTAAACTATTACTTGTGCAGTCATGATTGTATGCCTGTCACGACTTCCGCCGAAGTCGGTCCCTCTCCTTGTTCGGGCGGCGTTCAGCGGTCGACGTCACCGGTCTTCTAGCCATCGCCGATCCACTTTTCATTTTTCCATTTGTTTTGTCTTTGTTTTCCACACACCTGGTTTTCATTCCCCAATTACATGTTCATGTATTTAACCCTCTGTTTCCCCCATGTTTGTGTGCGTGATTGTTTCTTGTTCATTGTCGGTAATTTCCAGCTGGTATTTTCGCCCGTGTGTTTTTTGGGCACATTGTATTTTGTTTACCTTGTTGCCGGATTTGAGTAAATACGTTGTTCACTCATCTCTGCTCTCCTGCGCCTGACTTTATGCACCAGCTACACACACCGACCTGACAATGCCCCCCGATTACAGTCCTACTGATAAATAAAGTACACATTCATCTAAAATCATAGCCTACATATTTAGGTTTGTGCTCTTAAGTTGTACCTGAAGGTTCCTGCTCTGAGTCTGACTCTGAACTGACCACCATCTCCAGTTCTGCAGGAGCACCTGAAGCTCTAGTGCTGCTGCTTCTTCCTTCTTCACCTTTGCAAAGAAAATACTCTGTTATCATACTCACTATCATTAGTGTATCAGTAGGCTACATTAATACAGCTCTGGAAAAAATTAAGAGTGGTCTCTCAATTTGGAGTGGCCTCTTAATTTTTCCCAGAGCTGTATATTATTGTAGTAACTTGTAATGCTGGTACTAATAGTGCTAATGATCTTTGTCATTGTCTGTGCTGTGTCACACAGGCTACTGTGTTACGTTCATGGATGTATTATGGTTACGTTACTGAAGCCTGTTTCTCTGTACAGTGTATGTGCACTTTCCCTAGCTTATGTGGCATGAGTCCTGACCGAATGCTGGCAAGTCCATAGTCTAGGTTTACTATTTTTTACTAGTTGAAACATATTGCCTTCAATGTCAAATTATGATCGCTATGTTGCACTCATTGCTATGATAGAATTCCTCCACGAAGACGCAAGACGTGCAAACTGTTTAGCCTACCGGCCGTTGTGTCGCTATTATTAGCTAGGCTACTTAGCCAGCCATGCTGGGTGTCGTGTCGGTGTGTGTGTGTCAGTCAATGTGTCAAATCAAATCAAATTTTATTTGTCACATACACATGGTTAGCAGATGTTAATGTGAGTATAGCGAAATGCTTGTGCTTCTAGTTCCGACCATGCAGTAGTATCTAACAAGTAATCTAACAATTTCCCAACAACTACCTTATACACACAAGTGTAAAGGATTGAAAACGAGTATGTACATATAAATATATGAATGAGCGATGGCTGACCAACGTAGGCAAGATGCAGTAGATGGTATATAGTACAGTATATACATGTGAGATGAGTAGTGTAGGATATGTAAACATTATATAAATGGCATTGTTTAAAGTGGCTAGTGATACATTTATTACATCCACTTTTTAATTATTAAAGTGGCTACAGATTTGAGTCGATTGCCGAACGGCATAGGCAAGATTCAGTAGATGGTATAGAGTACAGTGTATACATTTGATATGTGTCACGACTTCCGCTGAAGTCGGTGCCTCTCCTTGTTCGGGTGCTGTTCAGCGGTCGACGTCACCGGTCTTCTAGCCATCACCGATCCTCTTTTCATTTTCCATTTGTTTTGTCTGTGTTTTCCACACCTGGTTTAAATTCCCTCATTACATGTTTTGTATTTAACCCTCTGTTCCCCCTCATGTCTTTGTGTGGGATCGTTCATTGTAGTGCTTGTGCACTTCATGTACTGGTGCGCACCTCCTCCCTGTAGGCCGTCTCGTCGTGGTTGATAATCAAGCCTACCACTGTAGTGTCGTCAGCAAACTTGATGATTGCCACGCAGTCATGGGTGAACAGTAGATTGCTGAGAACACACCTTTTGTGGGGCCCCAGTGTTGAGGATCAGCGGGGTGGAGATGTTGTTTCCTACCCTTAATGACGAGTTTGGAGGGTACTATGGTGTTAAATGCTGAGCTGTAGTCGATGAACAGCATTCTTACATAGGTATTCCTCTTGTCCAGATGGGTTAGGGCAGTGTGATTGCGATTGCGTCGTCTGTGGACCTATTGGGACGGTAAGCAAATTGGAGTGGGTCTAGGGTGTCAGGTAGGATGGAGGTGATATGATCCTTGACTAGTCTCTCAAAGCACTTCATGATGACGGAAGTGAGTGCTACAGGGCGATAGTCATTTAGCTCAGTTACCTTAGCCTTCTTGGGAACAGGAACAATGGTGGCCCTCTTGAAGCATGTGGGAACAGCAGACTGGGATAAGGATTTATTGAATATGTTCGTAACTCACCAGCCAGCTGGTCTGCGCATGCTCTGAGGACACGGCCAGGGATGCCATCTGGGCCGGGAGCCTTGCGAGGGTTAACACGCTTAAATGTTTTACTCACGTTGGCTGCGGTGAAGGTGAGCCCACAGGTTTTGGTAGCGGGCCATGTCGGTGGCACTGTTTTATCCTCAAAGCGAGCAAAGAAGTTGTTTAGTTTGTCTAGGAGCAGAACATCGTGGTCCGCGACGGGCTGGTTTTCTTTTTGTAGTCTGTGATTGACTGTAGACCCTGCCACATTCCTCTCGTGTCTGAGCCGTTGAATTGTGACTCTACTTTGTCTCTATACTGACGCTTAGCTTGTTTGATTGCCTTGTGGAGGGAATAGCTACACTGTTTGTATTCAGTCATGTTTCCGTTCGCCTTACCCTGGTTAAAAGCAGTGGTTCGCGCATTCAGTTTTGTGCGAATGCTGCCATCAATCCACAGTTTCTAGTTGGGAAAGGTTTTAATAGTTGCTATGGGTACAACATCACTAATGCACTTGCTAATAAACTCGCTCACCGAATCAGCATATACATCAATGTTGTTGTCTGATGCTATCAGGAACATATCCCAGTCCACGTGCTCGAAGCAATCTTGAAGTGTGGAATCAGATTGGTCGGACCAGCGTTGAACAGACTCGAGCACGGGCGTTTCCTGTTTGAGTTTCTGTCTGTAGGCTGGGAGCAACAAAATGGAGTCATGGTCACACTTGCCGAAAGGAGGGTGGAGAATGGCCTTGTATGCATCACGGAAGTTAGAATAACAATGATCCAGGGTTTTCCTGGCCAGGGTCGCACATTCAATATGCTGATAAAATTTAGGGAGCCTTGTTTTCAGCCTTGTTAAAATCCCCAGCCACAATAAATGCAGCCTTAGGATATGTGGTTTCCAGTTGACATAGAGTCCAATGAATTTCTTTCAGTGCCGTCGATGTGTCAGCTTGAGGGGGGATATATGCGACTGTGATTATAATCGAGGAGAATTCTCTTGGTAGATAATGCAGTCGGCATTTGATTGTAAGAAATTCTATGTCAGGTGAACAAAAGGACTTGAGTTCCTGTATGTTGTTATGATCACACCACGACTCGTACATCATAAGACACACACCCCCGCCCTTCTTTTTACCAGATAGATGTTTGTTTCTGTCGGCGTGATGCGTGGAGAAACCAGGTGGCTGTACCGACTCTGATAACGTGTCCTGAGTGAGCCATGTTTCCGTGAAGCAAAGAATATTGCAGTCTCTGATGTCTCTCTGGAAGGCAATCCTTGCTCGGATTTCGTCTACCTTGTTGTCCAGAGACTGAACATTGGCAAGTAGTATACTCGGGAGAAGTGCGCGATGTACCCGTCTACGGAGCCTGACCAGAACACCGTCCCGTCTACCCCTTCTCCTCCGCCGCTGTTGTTTTGGGTCGCCGGCTGGGATCCAGTCTATTGTCCTAGTTGGTTGATCAAACAGAGGATCCGCTTCGGGAAATTCGTATTCCTGGTCGTAATGTTGGTAAGTTGACGTTGCTTTATATCCAATAATTCCTCCCAGGTGTATGTAATAAAACTTAAGATTTCCCGGGGTAACAATGTAAGAAGTAATCCATAAAAAAACAAAATACTGCATAGCTTCCTGAGAACGTGAAGCGAGGCTGCCATCTCTGTCGGCGCCGGAAGTCGAACTATTGTGATTTAGCCTAGTGGTTAGCCTAGTGGTTAGAGCGTTTGACTTGTAACCGGAGGGTTGCAAGTTCGAATCCCCGAGCTGACAAGGTAAAAATCTGTCGTTCTGCCCCTGAACAAGGCAGTTAACCCACTGTTCCCCGGGCGCTGAAGACGTGGATGTCGATTAAAGGCAGCCCCCCGCACCTCTCTGATTCAGAGGGGTTGGGTTAAATGCGGAAGACACATTTCAGTTGAAGACATTTGGTTGTACAACTGACTAATAATGGTGACTTTGACTTTTTAGCTAGTGTTTTTCACTGACCTGGTCCCTTACTGGCAAACATGTCGCTTATTTTGCAGCGTCTGTGGCAAGGGCCTTTCTCTTTTTTATTCTCTCCCTCTCTGCTCCACCTTTCCTTTTCTGACCGTCCATTTCGCTGTGCGACTTGTCTAAAATGTTATCCGTAGAGAAGCAGTTAGACGGTTGCTATGTGCGTCGCGGAGACACCTGATGTCATTTTTGGTGCGCTGTGACACTGCAGCGAGAGAGTGAGTCGCGCCTGATGTGTGGATTCTCCGTCAACTCATTCCTGCTTGCTATATTATCGCTGGTCAAGTTGACTATTCACCGCAGGCCAAAATGACCCTCAGGCCACCGGTGCTCCCGACGGCCAGTCCGCCATTGCATATAGCCAATAGCCAAACTGGGCCTTTCTGAAATATTAAAATGATCAATCAAATGGCCAGGTACCCTATAATTGTTCTGACAAAGATGAGTCAGTAGTAGATGGCTAAATTGTATTTTATATGGATAATATAAACGTAGGCCTTTTTTTGCCAGGCAAAACTTGGGGAAATGAATCAAGTTATTTCTGGTCACTAGTCTGGATATGCCAGATTTGCGTGCCAAAGCTGATGACTGGTCATTGGTCAACAATCAAGACATGCACATTTTTGGTTCTGAATATGTACTAGGCGGTGTCAGGGCGAGGAAGGCCCCAAAAAATTGTCAAAGACTCCAGTCACCCAAGTCATAGACTGTTCTCTCTGCTACCGCACGGCACGTGGTACCGGAGCGCTAAGTCTAGGTCCAAAAGGCTCCTTAACAGCTTCTACCCCCCAAGACATAAGACTGCTGAAAAATTAATCAAATGGCCACCCGGACTATTTACATTGATCCCCTCCCCTTCCCCGCTGCTACTCTCTGTTTATTATTAATGAATAGTCACTTTACCCCTACCTATGTACATGTACAAATTACCTCAACTAACCTGTACCCCTGCACATTGTTTCGGTACCGGTACACACTGTATATAGCCTCGTTATTGTTATGTCATTTTCTTCTGTTACTTGATGAGATTCTTTTACTTTAGTTTATTTAGTAAATATTTTCTTAACTATATTTCTCCAACTGCATTGTTGGTTAAGGGCTTGTTTGGCTAATTTCTATCCTCCACTTTATTAAATAATTGTATGGCTAGGTGGTGTTTTAGCTTAGCACTAGTTGCTACCCTGGTAACCATAAAGAGTATCTCTCCTCTGCCAGACACGTAGACATAGCTGTCAGAGTTTATGAGTGGCTTGTGTGGTGTTTACAATTTTACAAGCGGTGAATGTGAGGCCATCTATGAAAGCCTAAACAGAGATCAGCCTGTCTGTGTGTGTGTGACCTCGGAGCGAGGTTCTGGGTGCTCCCCTTTTCTAAATAAGGCTCTGACACTGTGCTGTCCTTGTCAGGGGGCCAAGCATAGTTTACCAGGCACACACACACACAGTGGGCTAAAATAGAATCCACCACCTCTCTGTCTGGCAAACACTCTGACAGCTCTCTGCGCTCTACCTCTACCTTTCTCTCTCTCTCTCTCTCTCTCTCTCTCTCTCTCTCTCTCTCTCTCTCTCTCTCTCTCTCTCTCTCTCGTCTCTCTCTCTTCCCCCCAACCTTCCCCCTCCAACTCTCTCTCTGTCCTTTGTATTCCAGCCCAGTGTCACCTTACAGCCCTGTCCTACAGTGCCCCCTCCCTCATAACTCACCTGCTGGGAAGTAGAATGGCTCTGACCTGTGGCTGACCCTCAATATGTGTTTATGTAGACAGCAAAAGCGGAACATACCATTTGAGTGGGGCCAGAGGGGTGTTATGTGAAGCTGATACAGTGTACAGTAATGGGTGGTTGACTGCATTGAGGTTAAGGAGAATTAAGAAAGAAGGGCGGTGGGACTTTGCAGTTGTAAAATCTTATTGGTATGTTATGAAGCAGAGGATATTAACTGATGAAGTGCTTACTTGCTTATGACGTCTCAATGTGCCGGATGATGACCATAACGCTCTGTTGTTCATGACAGCTGGAAGCCTCCTCCGTTCTGAGGATGTTATGAAGTTGGGGATTTTTACTGTGTGACCGTCACACTCACACGTCACACAGATAAGACACTCCTACCAACACACATAAACAACACTCTCACACATCACAAAACAATTCACAGCCATACACACATAAAAAAGAGAACGAGAACTAGAAGAGGGATGAGAGAAAGAGAGAGAGATGAAGAGAAAAAGAGAGAGATAAAGAGAGAGAAGGAGAGAGAGAGAGATGGAGAGATGAAGAGAGAGAGAGATTCCTTGTTAGAGTGGGCATCTGCTGTTCTATTTTGTCTGCCAACCAACCATCTGTCTCTGTGCTACTGTAGTTATGGCTGGACCAACCAGCCGTCTGTCTCCTTGCTACTGTAGTTATGACTGGACCAACCAGCCGTCTGTCTCCTTGCTACTGTAGTTATGACTGGACCAACCAGCCGTCTGTCTCCTTGCTACTGTAGTTATGACTGGACCAACCAGCCGTCTGGCTCAGTGCTACTGTAGTTATGACTGGACCAACCAGCCGTCTGTCTCCTTGCTACTGTAGTTATGGCTGGACCAACCAGCCGTCTGTCTCCTTGCTACTGTAGTTATGACTGGACCAACCAGCCGTCTGTCTCCTTGCTACTGTAGTTATGACTGGACCAACCAGCCGTCTGTCTCCTTGCTACTGTAGTTATGGCTGGACCAACCAGCCGTCTGTCTCCTTGCTACTGTAGTTATGACTGGACCAACCAGCCGTCTGTCTCCTTGCTACTGTAGTTATGACTGGACCAACCAGCCGTCTGTCTCCTTGCTACTGTAGTTATGACTGGACCAACCAGCCGTCTGGCTCGGTGCTACTGTAGTTATGGCTGGACCAACCAGCCGTCTGGCTCGGTGCTACTGTAGTTATGGCTGGACCAACCAGCCGTCTGGCTCGGTGCTACTGTAGTTATGGCTGGACCAACCAGCCGTCTGTCTCCTTGCTACTGTAGTTATGACTGGACCAACCAGCCGTCTGTCTCCTTGCTACTGTAGTTATGACTGGACCAACCAGCTGTCTGTCTCAGTGCTACTGTAGTTATGACTGGACCAACCAGCCGTCTGTCTCCTTGCTACTGTAGTTATGACTGGACCAACCAGCCGTCTGTCTCCTTGCTACTGTAGTTATGACTGGACCAACCAGCTGTCTGTCTCAGTGCTACTGTAGTTATGACTGGACCAACCAGCCGTCTGTCTCCTTGCTACTGTAGTTATGACTGGACCAACCAGCCGTCTGGCTCGGTGCTACTGTAGTTATGGCTGGACCAACCAGCCGTCTGGCTCGGTGCTACTGTAGTTATGACTGGGCCAACCAGCCGTCTGTCTCCTTGCTACTGTAGTTATGACTGGACCAACCAGCCGTCTGTCTCAGTGCTACTGTAGTTATGACTGGACCAACCAGCCGTCTGGCTCGGTGCTACTGTAGTTATGGCTGGACCAACCAGCCGTCTGGCTCGGTGCTACTGTAGTTATGGCTGGACCAACCAGCCGTCTGGCTCGGTGCTACTGTAGTTATGGCTGGACCAACCAGCCGTCTGGCTCGGTGCTACTGTAGTTATGACTGGGCCAACCAGCCGTCTGTCTCCTTGCTACTGTAGTTATGGCTGGACCAACCAGCCGTCTGGCTCGGTGCTACTGTAGTTATGACTGGATAAACAGATGAAGGGGAGAGAGAACGAGGGAATGGGAGGGGAGGAGGAGGGGAGACATCATTTTCATCAGGATTATCCTCACATCTGTGGAAAACTCCCCAGGCTGTGTCCCAAATGCACCCTATTTCCCATAGTGCACTGTGGGCCCTAGTCAACAGTGATAGAGTGCTATTTGGGACACAGCCCAGTGTTTACAGATTCTGGAGGGCTGAGTACCAGAGGTGGCTCTCATTTGACTCGCTCTAGCCAGGAAATGTAGGTAGGGCCGCCGCCCCCTCTCTCTGATGAATCATGTATTCGTCTCTGCCTTTCCTCCCACTTGATTACATTGTTTGTTAGCAGTGTGTTTTCCCACTTGTGTGTGTGTTTTCACCCCACAGACGAGAGGGAGATATTTGTGTGTGTGTGTTTCACCGCAGGCAAGAGAAAGACAGAAATCTACTGTTATTAACCAGGAACTTGTTTGTTTATTAATAAACATGTTGGGGAAGAGAGCTGCAGCATGTAGCATATGTGGTTTTCACAATAGGCTCTCTGTGTGCGTTTGAGATATGTGTGTGTGTGTGCGTGTGTTTCACCGCAGGCGAGAGAAAGACAGAAATCTACTGTTATTAACCAGGAACTTGTTTGTTTATTAATAAACACGTTAGAGAAGAGAGCTGCAGTATGTAGCATATGTGGTTTTCACCATAGGCTCTCTGTGTGCGTTTGTGTGTGCGTGTGTGTGTGTGTGTGTGTGTGTGTGTGTGTGTGTGTGTGTGTGTGTGGAGGGGAGAGGCGGTTTCTGTGTGTGGGAGTTGTACAGTCTGACTGAGGATTCTGATATAAAAGGTGGCTATTTCCCAATTCTTTCCCATGTTTGGGTACCTCAGTTTTACCTCACCTTCAACAACTCCTCAGGTTTGGTCAACAAGGGACGTGCAGCTTGTCTTTTGTCAGGCTCTCCTCTTCCCTGGGACATAGTTTTGTACTAAACACAATGCTGGTCTGGTCATCTTATAGCCAAGATTGAAGGAGGAGAAAGAAGGAGGAAGGTGTCCTAAATGAGACTCCTCTAACTCCTCTATTGGTTTAGTTGGGGCCATGCAACGTGAGACTCCTCTAACTCTTCCATTGGTTTAGTTAGGGCTGTGCAGGTTACACTATGGAACACTGAGAGGAGACTATAGGGGTGTGACCACTGACCAGGTTACTCAGTGTTCCACTGAGAAAAGACTATAGGGGTGTGACCACTGACCATGTTACTCAGTGTTCCACTGAGAGTAGACTATAGGGGTGTGACCACTGACCAGGTTACTCAGTGGAACACTGAGAGTAGACTATAGGGGTGTGACCCCTGACCAGGTTACTCAGTGGAACACTGAGAGTAGACTATAGGGGTGTGACCACTGACCAGGTTACTCAGTGGAACACTGAGAGTAGACTATAGGGGTGTGACCCCTGACCAGGTTACTCAGTGGGACACTGAGAGTAGACTATAGGGGTGTGACCACTGACCAGGTTACTCAGTGGAACACTGAGAGTAGACTATAGGGGTGTGACCCCTGACCAGGTTACTCAGTGGGACACTGAGAGTAGACTATAGGTGTGACCCTGACCAGGTTACTCAGTGGAACACTGAGAGTAGACTATAGGGGTGTGACCCCTGACCAGGTTACTCAGTGGAACACTGAGAGTAGACTATAGGGGTGTGACCCCTGACCAGGTTACTCAGTGGAACACTGAGAGTAGACTATAGGGGTGTGACCCCTGACCAGGTTACTCAGTGGAACACTGAGAGCAGACTATCAGGGTGTGACCCCTGACCAGGTTACTCAGTGGGACACTGAGAGTAGACTATAGGGTGTGACCCTGACCAGGTTACTCAGTGGAACACTGAGAGCAGACTATCGGGGTGTGACCCCTGACCAGGTTACTCAGTGGAACACTGAGAGTAGACTATAGGGGTGTGACCCCTGACCAGGTTACTCAGTGGAACACTGCCCATTGGTGTTCATGTGATAGGAATATCAGTGCTGTTGTTTCAGTCCGTCCCTGACAGGCATAATAAAAACAAGACAAAGAAGACATACGTCATTATCATCTATGTATTTTAAGGGACTATTCCCAGAACCACCCATACATAAAATGTATGCCTGCATGACGGTAAGTCACTTTGTGTGAAAGCGTCTGCTAAATGCCATATGTATTATTGTGTGACCTGGGTGTGACCAGGTACTCTAAGGAACGCCGAACGCTACCCACTGGTGCTAGAGAGAAACAATAACAGGTGTGTTGTTCCTAATCTGTCACTGACAACATGGGCATAAAACCAAAACTACAGGACGTATTGTAACTTGACATCACTGTCATTATTTATACATGTATTGTTTGGGAAGATCAGGTGAGAGGAGATCCTGTGTCTCTGACTGGTTCGGAGTTGGTTGAATCTGGCAGGATAAGGGTGATGGGTGTGTGTGCGTATACATGTACGTACGTGCATGTGTGTGTTTCAGAAGGTTTTTCTCATGCGGGTCAGTGAAGGAGTCTCTCTCTCTCTCTCTCTCTCTCTCTCTCTCTCTCTCTCTGTCTCTCTCTGTCTCTCTCTGTCTCTCTCTGTCTCTCTCTCTCTCTCTCTCTCTCTCTCTCTCTCTCTCTCTCTCTCTCTCTCTCTCTCTCTCTCTCTCTCTCTCTCTCTCTCTCTGTCTCAGCACCAGATATCAATCTCTTGGGTTTTGGCTTGTGAAGGAAGGTGTCACGGTTTAATCTGTAGTGTTGCCAAAGACTAAAGAACAGCACCATTGTTCTAACAGTGAATAGCTAGCTGTCTTTCCACCCTCTATGAAGATTGAGACGGTATTGACTTGTTAAGGTAGGAGTCACACACAGCTGTCATGTTATACGTTTATAGGCTAGTGTATCGTTACTTCTGAACAGCAACGTTGTTTTGCTGTAACAGTGAATAGACATTTGTGTTATGCTATGGTATCACTGAAGTCAGTGGAGGCTGCTGAGGGGAGAACGGCTCATAATAATGGCTGGAACGGAGCGAATGGAATGGCATCCAACATAGAAACCATGTGTTTGATGTATTTGCAAACTATTACAGACTACAAAGGGAAGCACAGCCGCGAGCTGCCCAGTGACACGAGTCTACCAGATGAGCTAAATTACTTCTATGCTCGCTTCGGGGCAAGTAACACTGAAGCATGCATGAGAGCATCAGCTGTTCCGGACGACTGTGTGATCACGCTCTCCGTAGCCAATGTGAATAAGACTTTTAAACAGGTCAACGTTCACAAGGCCGCAAGGCAAGACGGATTACAAGGACGTGTACTCCAAGCATGCGCTGACCAACTGGCAAGTGTCTTCACTGACATTTTCATCCTGTCCCTGACAGAGTCTGTATTGTTTCAAGCAGTCCCTGTGCCCAAGAACACTAAGATAACCTACTTAAATGACTACCGACCCGTAGCACTCACTTCTGTAGCCATGAAGTGCTTTGAAACACCATTATCTCAGAAACCCTATACCCACTCCAATTTGCATACCGCCCCAACAGATCCACAGATGATATAATCACTATTGCACCCAACACTGCCCTTTCTCACCTGGACAAAAGGAACATCTATGTGAGAATGCTATTCATTGACTACAGCTCAGCGTTCGACACAATAGTGCCCTTAAAGCTCGTCACTAAGCTAAGGACCCTGGGACTAAACACCCCCCTCTGCAACTGGATCCGGGACTTTCTGACGGGCTGCCCCCAGGTGGTAAGTGTAGGTAACAACACATCCGCCATGCTGATCCTCAACATGGGGGGCCCTCAGGGGTGCGTGCTCAGTCCCTTCCTGTAATCCCTGTTCACTCATGACTGCATGGCCAGGCACGACTCCAACACCATCATCAAGTTTTCTGATGACACAGCAGTGGTAGGCCTGAATATCAACAACGACGAGACAACCTATAGGGAGGAGGTCAGAGACCTGGCCTTGTGGTGCCAGGACAACAACTTCTCCCTCAACGTGATCAAGACAAAGGAGATGATTGTGGACTACAGGAAAAGGAGGACAGAGCACGCCCCCCATTCTCATTGACGGGGCTGTAGTGGAGTAGGTTGAGAGCTTCAAGTTCCTTGGTGTCCACATCACCAACAAACTAGAATGGTCCAAACACACTAAGTCAGTCGTGAAGAGGGCACGACAAAGCCTATTCCCCCTTTGGAGACGGAAAAAATTGGGCATGGGTCCTCAGATCATCAAAAGGTTCTACAGCGGCACTATCGAGTGTATCCTGACTGGTTGCATCACTGCCTAGTACGGCAACTGCTCGGACTCCGACCGCTAGGCACTACAGAGGGTACTGCGTACGGCCCAGTACATCACTGGGGCAAAGCTTCCTGCCATCCAGGACCTCTATACCAGGCAGTGTCAGAGGAAGGCCCCCAAAAAATGTAAGACTCCAGCCACCCTAGTTATAGACTGTTCTCTCTGCTAACGCAAGGCAAGCGGTACCGGAGTGCCAAGTCTAGGTCAAAAAGTATTCTTAACAGCTCCTACCCCCAAGCCATAACACTGCCCCCTCCTCTTTTACGCTGCTGCTACTCTCTGTTTATTATCTATGCATAGTCACTTTAAATCTACTTACATGTACAAATTACTTCAATTACCTCGACTAACCGGTGCCCCCGCACATTGACTCTGTTCCGGTACCCCTTGCATATAGCCTCGCTATTGTTATTTTATTGCTGACGTTTAATTATTTGTTACTTTTATTTTCATTTTTCTTTTTCTTAAAACTGCATTGGTTGTTAAGGGCTTGTAAGTAAGAATTTCACTGTAAGGTCTACCTGTTGTATTTGGCGCATGTGACAAATACAATTTTATTTGATACCATTCCGCCTATTCCACTCCAGCCATTACCATGAGCCCGTCCTCCCCAATTAAGGTGCCACCAACCTCCTGTGACTGAAGTCCAGTTGTTTGGAAAACTGACTTTGGGTTGACTGTATTTCGTTTCAACCTTTAGAACCATTTGAAGGGTTATTATTGTAAACTAAGTAGTGTTGTCTCGTATTCCCAACATCACAAAGACATACAGGGTGGTGGTTCTCAGGATGCATACTACCGTGCTGCATGCTCAGAGTGGATTCTCCGACCAGTAGGGGGAGCACTCGCACTCCCCCTACTGTATTACCTCACGCTTCACCCCCTCATTCACTGAACCTTCTTTCAGCCAGGACAATGGCAACAATAGATGAAACAAGATATACACAAAGCAAACGTTTTACTTCATAATTATCAGCTAGATATGTAAATTGGAATGATCTAGCTAGCCAGCTAGTTAAACATGCAAAAATGACCTAAAACTAATGTTATGCAAGGTAGATGTACATTTTTCATGGGTAGCTACCAATTCTTCATGGCTAGCTAGATAGCCAGTCAGCCCTATTGACTTACTATGGACTTAATGTTACAGTACCCATTCACTGAACCGTCTTCCAGCCAGGACAACAAAGGCAATAGAGACGAAACAAGATGCAAACGTTTTTATAACTATCAGTTAGCTATATGTGAATTATAATAATGTAGCTAAACAGATCATTTAACAGGCAAAAATGACCTAAAACTAATATTATGTGAGATAGATTCTTTTTGGTTTGGTAGCTAACAATTCTTCGTGGCTATCTGGCTAGCTAACAGTACTAGTAGCTAGCCAGTTAGCCTTATTGACTTATTATGTGCTTGCTTTTTAGGGTACGTAGGCAGGTAAACATGCCAAAATTAACACAGCATGTATTTATTAACGTATCAAGCTAAAATATTCTAGTCAGGCAACATATGAGATGTGAATAGGCAGCATTTCATTCCGAAGTCAGATGGTGTTTCTCAAAATGCATACTACCGTACTGCGAGCACGCAAATTGGACCACGGGAGGGTTGGAGTATGAGTCCAAATCAAAGTATGCGAAACGGAGCACGGAGGGCACTACTCTGTTTGTACCTATTTTGAAGCATGCATCAAAGCAAGCTTCAACAGAAAGTTTGCAAAGAAATATGACTCAATCACGTAAAAAATTACGCAACATTTCTTGAAACCAGTGGCGGCAATTATTTGAGCTGAAGCGAGAGAAAATGCACTCAATAGTGTACAGTGCAAAGTAAATGGGCCAGTTCCATTTGGGAATGATGACAGAGGCTGATGAGAGATATTCCCGGAGTGGGATTGGGAACGTGGCCACGGTCCCACGGAACACCAGACCTTCTGTCTACAGTCACACACACACGCACACACTGAATTCCAGGTGGATGTTTTCCGACCATTCTTCAAGGATGCATAGCTGTGGTTCTGTGTCTGAACGAGAGAGAGAGAGAGAGAGAGAGAGAGAGAGAGAGAGAGAGAGAGAGAGAGAGAGAGAGAGAGAGAGAGAGAGAGAGAGAGAGAGAGAGAGAGAGAGAGAGAGAGAGAGAGAGAGAGAGAGAGAGAGAGAGAGAGAGAGAGAGAGAGAGAGAGAGAGAGAGAGAGAGAGAGAGAGAGAGAGAGAGAGAGAGAGAGAGAGAGAGAGAGAGAGAGAGAGAGAGAGAGAGAGAGAGAGAGAGAGAGAGAGAGAGAGAGAGAGATGATTGGAGAGCATGGTTTATGAACTGGATGGATTCTGCTAGCAACACTCCTCTACGTGGAAGGTGTTCAAATGAGAGAGGGGGAGGGAGGGAGGGAGAGAGAGAATGATTCACCCAGGTCTGGACCTGTCCAGGTACACTGACTCACTGTGTTGGCATGATACAGTTACAGTAGATTAGCTTACAGTCATTCATTATATGAAGATGAAAAAGTGCTGTTCTCAGCCGTAATATAGAAAAGGTCTTTGTACATGATGTATTACCTGACATGACCCTAATGCTGTTAATGATTAGATAGGAGGCTTTGTCTTGGTTGAACTAAGGCCTGTAATCAGTTCTCTCAGAAGCTTTAAAAATTGTCACTAGAATGATTGGATAGGAGGCTTATTGTTAGTTGGAAGCTTTTAAAATGTCACTGTCTCTCTGCAGCTGTCTCAACCCAATACTCACGCACGCACGCACACACACACACACACACACACACACACACACACACACACACACACACACACACACACACACACACACACACACACACACACACACACACACACACACACACACACACACACACTATCATGAGTCGTTCTACCAATGCTGGTATATGGCACTCATTCTGTATTTAGAAGCGAAGCAGCGGTTTATGACTTGGTTGGTTATGACTTGGTTGGTTATGACTTGGTTGGTTATGACTTGGTTGGTTATGACTTGGTTGGTTATGACTTGGTTGGTTATGACTTGCTTATGACTGTTGCTGCCCCATTGGAAGACCATTTGAATAATATCTCTTTTAGAGTGAGTTGTGCTTTTCATTGTGCCTTTTGTTTGTCCTCAAAGACTCTCAACACGAGAGAGTGTAATGTGGAGCTAGTTCTCTCACCACTTCTCTATTGAACTTACTGTTGGCTAAGCATTGACCTGCATATTTATCTGGCAAATGAGATAGAGTTGTGAAAAGGGAACTGTTGCTGATTAAGACCACTGTTTCTCGGTGTCTACGCCACTTCCAGTAACATGCCACCCGACGAACATGATATACAGCCCATTCCAGTTTCAGTTACCTTGAGCTGTGTTTTAATACATTATAATGATGATTCAATCAACACACACACGCAGGCAGACACGCACCACCTGCAGGCAGACAGGCAGACAGACAGACAGACAGATGCCATAGAAGCAGACTACTCATGTGTTTATTCTCTTACTCCTGGAGCAGAAGGAGAGACAGAGAGGGCAGGAGAAATGGTGAGAACAGCATTATCTCTCTATGCGGATTAGCAATGGGAGCTAGCAGGATGTACCACACAAACAACCCTAGGTTATTTACCCAGCTAGAAGGGATTTGACACGCTAGAACTCTTTTTCCCAGACTCCCTCTGTCTCGCTCTCAATTCAATTAAATTCAAGGGGGCTTTATTGGCATGGGAACATATGTTTACCCTGAAAGCAAATGAAATAAACAATAAATAAAAGCGACAAGGAACAAATTTAACAGCAACAAAAAACTACTAGAAATGAGCGGTAAACATTCAAAAAGATAAAATATATTTCCAGTGTTATATTATAAGCTATGTACAGTGCTTTAGCAATGTGCAAATAGTTGTAGTGGTATTGGAGGTATTTATAATGTTGTTTGTGCCATTGCTGCTCTCTCTCTCTCTTTCTGTGCTGTTTAACTCATGACAATGACCATACATATGTAGGATCGTAATTTGAGCCAGTTTGCTACAGCAGGAAAATAATCCTGCAGCAACAGGAAATGTGAATTATTATGTGGATTATAATTAATGGACATTTCTGTAGGGGTTGATACATTTTCCGTAAGGGAAAATCAAAGTGGAAATTAAAAACTTCAGAAGCATTTATAAACCTCAAATACACTGCAAGTGTAACATTCCCTGCATTGCAGGAAAGGTCTCTGGCAAATTAAGATCGTACATCTGTAAGAGTTGGCGATACAGTACTAACAGATGTGGGACTGGGATACACATTTTGCTATAACCAGGATGTTATTGTAGGGTCGAATTTTCCCTCAATGATTTTCCCTCAATAAATGATGGATAAAAGGATGTATGCCTGCGGTCTCTCTCTCTTTCTCTCACTTCCTAATGTTTTCCTCCCCTTGAAGACATGGCTAGTGATTGTTTGTTGTCGACACTGACAGTATTGCCTGGATGCAAGTCTCAACAAGTAGAAAACACTGTCATCTCTGCCAAACTGTTAGTGTGGTATTCACATTAAACCCTAACAGTTGCACAACATGCTTTGTCTAACAGACGGTTAGGAATTGGAAATACGCTGTTGTTGATATGAGATGTGGCTGTGTGTGTGTGTGTGTGTTTGTGTGTGTGTGTGTGTGTGTGTGTGCGTGCGTGCGTGCGACAGGCAGTTCCGAGCTAGGGTTGAATAGCGGAAACCCGGTTACCGAGATTTACCACACCAAACCATTCCCTTTTCTCGTGATAAATAACTGCGAGAAACCTGTAAATTCAAATAAATGATTTGTATGACCAGCATGGCGTGAAATGGAACTGTTGAATAATATGCGATGTCTAAATGTGGCTTCTCTACGGCTGCACGATGAATCCACGCTCAGGGTGGGCACAGACAGCCCATGGAGCCCAAAATGGATGTAGACCTGTCATCTCATCATGGTCACTTTATTTATTGTGGCAGGTAGGCCTACATTTGCTGCAGCATAGTCTATGCTACAGTATTACTAATTTACCCATCTCCATCTGGCATTCGGGCGTCACCTTATTTTTCAATTGTAAAGATAGTTTTGGTTTGTTGCAGCTGCAGCGTTTTAAAACACTCTTATATCATTGCCTTGAATCAGTGCACAAGCGAGCACTCTCTCGCAATCGTTCTCGCTCTCCATTCATTCCAGTCAAAGTGCATCCAAAATAGGTCATCCTGTTCAAGATTGATATAAAGTGCATTCGGAAAGTATTCAGACCCCTTCCCCTTTTCCACATGTTGTTACGTTACAGCCTTATTCTAAAAGTGATTAAATAGTTTTTTCCCCTCATCAATTTACAAACAATACCCCATAATGACGTGGCAGGTAGCCTAGTGGTTAGAGTGTAGGACTAGTAACCGAAAGGTTGCAACATCAAATCCCTGAGCTGACAAGGTAAAAATCGGTTGTTCTGCCTCCGAACAAGGCAGTTAACCCACTGTTCCTAGGCTATCATTGAAAATAAGAATTTGTTCTTAACTGACTTAACCTAGTTAAATAAAGGTAAAAGAAAATGACAAAGCAAAAACAGGTTTTTAGAAATCCTGTCTCTGAGCTCTAAGGACAATTCCTTTCTTGGATTTTGCTCTGACATGCACTGTCAACTGTGGGACATTATATAGACAGGTGTGTCCCTTTCCAAATCATGTCCAATCATTTGAATTTACCACAGGTGGACTCCAATCAAGTTGTAGAAACATCTCAAGGATGATCAATGGAAACAGAATGCACCTGAGCTCAATTTTAAGTCTCATAGCAAAGGGTCTGAATACTTATGTAAATAAGATATTTTGCTTTGTCATTACAGGGTTTTGTGTGTCGATTGATAAGGACATCTTTTTATTTAATCCATCCACTTCATCCGCACAGAGGAACACACGCATACACCCACACTCTCTCTCTCTCTCTCTCTCTCTATTTCCCTCTCGCTCTCTTTCCCTCTCTCTCTCTATTTCTCTCTAATTCTCTCTCTCTCTGCCTCTCTCTCTCTTTCTCTCTCTCTCTTTCTTTCTTTCTCTCTCTCTCTTTCTCTCTCTCTCTCTCTCTCTCTCTCTCTCTCTCTCTCTCTCTCTCTCTCTCTCTCTCTCTCTTTGTCTCTCTCTCTCCGAAGAGGGCTTCCTCCACCATCAGTAGCTGTACTAAATGGCCTGTGATGCTGAACGGGCTGCGTTCAGGTGTAACGCTCTGCGTCACCGTTCTCCTCCTGTTACACACACTGTTCTACACTGTTAGCCGCAGACCCGAGCCACACTCTGTGTGTGTGTGTGTGTGTGTGTGTGTGTGTGTTGGCCTAATGGAGAGAGGGACGCCAGATTGCCTTGTACCTCATGAGAAAACGTTTTAGAATACCTGATGCAGTCAAACTTTATATGTTTTTGTTGTTCAGTATTCTATGCACTTTTTTTATTCAACTCACTTAAAAATATTTAACATTTGAATGTAATTGAGGTTCAGATGCTCAAAGGGTTGTGAAAGACTTGAGCCAACATGGTTCTCCAGTTCCCTTATTACCAATGGATTACAGGGCATCTGTACAGGCTACGGTACAATGGGACCTTTCATCGGATCGGAAGACTCTTTACAGTGTTTTGAATTGACTTACCTGATCAAATCCTCTCTTAATGTGTAGAAGTGTAAAAGCCACCTGGGTGGTGAAGATCGGTGGCCATTTTGGTCCGTACAGTAGGACTCACCATACGTAAGCTATTGTGATGGAGCCACAAGGAGATTAGTTGCATGACCTTGCTGATTGACACGAGAGCCATCAGTGGTGATTGCTGTGACGCAAGTGGAAAAAATGGTTGATGTGGTGGGTTTGGAAATAAGTATTGTGTTGTTGGTGATGTTATTGATTGTTGCACATGTACAGTTACAGTGTGCTCTCACACACACACACACACACACACACACACACACACACACACACACACACACACACACTCGTCCTTGACTGTCTTTGTCTGTCTGTTTGTCTGACTCTATAACCTGTTAGATCGTATGCCTTGCCACCGTGATATATAGTCCTAAAGGATGAGACAATAAGAGGACCACAGTGGCAGAATAAATTCAACCACACCTTTGTTTCATCACAAAACCCAAAACCGGAGAGCAACATCTGTCTGGTGAAGTCCACCAAGCATTTTGCATGTAACAAACAGTAACATGACCTACAGCATGGTCAAGTAAGGTAATGTTTCCGACATTTTCAGACCACTAAACAACTATTGATTTAGGACCACAGAGAGTTACCGCAAGTCGCAAAGAAAATATTTAAACAGCATCAAATCACCTCTGCTTACTCTAATACAGTGAAAACTAAAAGATACCAAAAAACAATTTAGTCCAATCAACGTAAGCTACACTGAACAAAAAGATAAACACAACATGTAAAGTGTTGGTTCCATATTTCATGAGCTGAAATAAAAGATCCCAGAAATGTTCATACACACAAAAAGCTTATTTATTTTGTGCACACATGTTTTTACATCCCTGTTAGTGAGGATTTCTCTTTTGCCAGGTGTGGCATATCAAGAATCTGATTAAACAGCATGACCATTACACAGGTGCACCTTGTGCTGGGGACAATAAAAGGCCACTCTAAAATGTGCAGTTTTGTCACACAACACAATGCCACAGATGTCTCAAGTTTTGAGGGAGCATGCAATTGGCATGCTGACTGTAGGAATGTCCACCAGAGCTGTTGCCGGAGAATTGAATGTTCTGAAACAAAGCTGAAAATGTCCCAGTTCTTCCATGGCCTGCATACTCACCAGACATGTCATCCGTTGAGCATGTTGCCTATGGACAATGAACACAATTGCATTTTATCAATGGCAATTTGAATGAACAGAGATACCGTGACAAGATCCTGAGGCCCATTGTCCTGCCATTCATCCGCCGCCATAACCACATTTTTCGGCATGATAATGCACAGCCCCATGTTGCAAGGATCTGTACACAATTCCTGAAATCTGACGCTGGGCCAATTGTGCACCGCCCTATGGGACTCCCAATCACAGCTGGATGTGATGCAACCTGGATTTGAACCAGGTACTGCAATGACACTTCTTACACTGAGATGCAGACCACTGCACCACTAGGGAGCCTTTGAAGAGGAGCGGGATAACATTCCACAGGCCACAATCAAGAGCCTGATCAACTCTGTGCAAAGGAGATGATTTGCACTGCATGAGGCAAATGGTGGTCCCACCAGATACTGACTGGTTTTCGGATCCACACCCCTACATTTTTTTGTATTCCTTGTCATGTGAAATCCATAGATTAGGGCCTAATACATTTATTTCAATTGAATGATTTCCTTATATGAACTGTAACTCAATAAAATCTTAGAAATTGTTGCATGTTGTTCAGTATAATTATGATGTGTCTGTACATGATTCTGATTTCTGTGTGCGTGTGCGCATTCGTGCAAGTAGAAAAACATGTTGACTCACTCTACTTGTAGAGAAAGGCCAATGCCATCCTCCTCTCTGTCTTTCATACAGTACACGCTTACATTTTTTGTGGTCCTAGGCTAAAATCCTTGCTAGCTAGCCTAACTTCCTATCGTGCGCACATTTAGCTAGTTAACATTACCCTTCTACATCTAGCTACATATTGAACTTCCATCCTCTCATGCCAGTGGTACAATTTATGAATTTATGGTTGGATCAGAATCGCCGTTATAATCATTGGCCAGTACAGAGAATTAAGTAAAACCAATTTAGGAAAGGGACGATTTTAGCTAGCTAGCCAGCAGAGGACAACAACACAAGGAGATGCACAATGAGGTTCTGGTAATGACGTCTGCTCTCCATCAAATGTGATTGGAGTGAAGCCAAACCCAAACTGGCCAAATCCACTTTTTTTTGGTGCGCCAGGACCATTCACAGTTGAGCTCACTCAGTTTAGCTCAACGCTGATTGGCTATTATTTTACACTTTTTTAATCAAGGGAGGCCAAATGCTTGATGACTTCCTTGCATTCAATGCTACAGGCGGCAACAATGTCATACTCTTTTGGACCAAACAGCATCAGATAGTTGGCCTACACATGCCGAGACAGAGGGGCGCTGTTTCACTCGCTTGGATGCTTTCTCCGGTGAGACAGTCAGCCACTTGCGAATTGTTGGAGAAAAAAACACAGAGAGACGAAAGATACATTATTTTATGTTTTTTCTTTTTTTCTTGGTCAATTTTTGGACCAAGAAATGAATACTCGCCATTGTCTGAACGACATCTACTTGAGCAGAGAGTGAAAAAGAGAGAAAAAAGAGTTGGAGAGAGAGCGGGAAAGGGAAAGGGAGAGAGAGATGATAGGGAGAGAGAGAGATGAGAGGGAGAGAAAGAGAGAATAAAAGGGAAAGAGAGAGTGAGAGAAAGAGGAGAAGGAGAGGGAGGGAGAGAGAGAGAATCAAATCAAATCAAATGTTATTTGTCACACGTGCCGAAGTGAAATGCCTACTTACAAGCCCTTAACCATCAATGCTTTAAGAAGTTAAGAAAAAAAGAAGTGTTAAGTAAAAAATGGACAAGTGAAAAATGTAAAATAGAAAATAAAAGTAACAAATAATTAAACAGCAGCAGTAAAATAACAATAGCGAGGCTATATACAGGGGGTACCGGTACAGAGTCAATGTGCGGGGGAATCGGTTAGTCGAGGTAATTGAGGTAATATGTACATGTAGGTATAGTTAAAGTGACTATGCATAGATTATAAACAGAGAGTAGCTGCAGCGTAAAAGAAGGGTCTGGGTAGCCCTTTGATTAGCTGTTCAGGAGTCTTATGGCTTGGGGGTAGAAGCTGTTAAGAAGCCCTCTTTTACGCACTACCCTCTGTAGTGCCTTGCGGTCGGAGGCCTCAGACAGCACTCTAACAGCCATTCACTGCTCAGCAGGTGGAGAGAGATATTGAGAGGGGAGGGGAGGGGGAGATGTAGAGCGTTAGATTTAAAAATGTTTTATTATTTAACTAGGCAAGTCAGTTAAGAACAAATTCTTGTTTACAATGACAGCCTACCCCGGACGACACTGGGCCAATTGTGCGCCACACTATGGGACTCCCAATCACAGCCGGATGTGATTCAGCATGGATTCATACCAGGGACTGTAGTGATGCCTTCTGCACTGAGATGCAGTGCCTTAGACTGTTGCGCCACTCAGGAGGGAGGGAAGGATCTAGACAGCTTTAGTGTTTGTCTGGAATATAATGACACACCACTGGACAGATGATAATAAGATTGTTCACCGTCAAAGCACCACACACACACACTGTGCCGCCTCACCTGTCTTTGTCTCCAAACCCAGTCATTATCCCTACCGCTAATATTTAAACCCTGGCTAGCATGACTCAGCTAAAATAAAACACACAAACCAAATGCAGAGTTCTAATACGCTAACGGGCTAACTTCAGCAAGATATGCAGTAAAGCAGCCAGACAGTTATCCTGATTCCTTCTCCTCCTTTTCAGCTGTAATGAGAAGGCAATTGAGAGGATTGAATGAAGAAAGGGAGGATGAAAGGAGGGTGGGATGGCTAGTGTTGAAAGAGGAGAAGAAGAAAGTGATGATGTGTGGGAAACTGTGAATCCATTTACTATAAAAGATGATAAGACGATGTCTTAGTCATCCAGTAAGTTGTTATAGGGACCAAGACAGTGTGGAGGATTATGGGAAAATGGATTGTCCGGAATTCCCATCCCTATGGCAATGAAGATGTCAGATTGAACTGGAGACAGCAATATCACAAGAGAAAGAGAAGAAAGGAGAGGGGGAGAGAGGGAAGAAAGGAGAGAGAGAGGATGGAGGGAGGGATGGAGTGGAGGGAGGGAGGGAGGTAGGTAAGGAGAGGGAGATGATGGAGAGAGGGAGGGAGGGAGATATGGAGAGGGATAGGATGGAGAGGGAGGGAGGGAGGGAGTGGAGAGAGGGTAAGGAGAGGGAGAGGATGGAGATAGAGGGATGGTGTGCAGAGAGGGAGGGAGCAAGGTAAGGAGAAGGAGAGGATGGTTGAGGGATGGAGTGGAGAGAGGGAGTGGAGAGATGGAGGGAGGGAGGTAGGTGAGGACGAGAGAGGGTTGAGTGGAGGGAGGTAAGGAGGGAGGGAGGTAAGGAGAGGGGAGGGATGGGATGGATTGGAGGGGAGAGAGGGAGGGAGGTAGGGAGGGAGGGAGGGAGAGGACCCCTGAACTGAGCACCACTGAACCATACACACACACAACAACCAGGAAGTCCACTATGAAGTGCTTGCGTGCATGTATTTGACTTTGTCAGTGTGTTCTTAGGGAAAGGGGAGATACCTAGTCAGTTGTACAACTGAATGCCTTCAACTGAAATGTGTTTTCCACATTTAACCCAACCCCTCTGAATCAGTCAGTTAAATATCAGCTTTCTTATAGAAACCCAGAGAAACACTCTTGTTGGCTAATGCTCTAATGATGAGTCACTGTAGAGCTAGCTTAGCAGTGGCTAATGTCAGTCTCTTGTTGGGTGATGTTCTATGGATGAGTCACTATAGAGCTAGCTTAGCAGTGGCTAATGTCAGTCTCTTGTTGGGTGATGTTCTATGGATGAGTCACTATAGAGCTAGCTTAGCAGTGGCTAATGGAAGACTAGTTGGGTGATGTTCTAATGAAGAGTCACTGTAGAGCTAGCTTAGCAGTAGCTAATAGAAGAACAGCACAGATGAAATGGGGCAAGGCACGGTCAGGGATGTACTGAGAGGACAGAGAGAGAAAGAGAGGAAAGAGGGAGCAGAGAGAGAGAGAGAGAGAGAGAGAGAGAGAGAGAGAAGGGCATAAAGGGCGAGCGGGTGAGAGAGCAAGAGAGGCTTACTGTCTTTCCCACGCTGTAGCCAACTCTTCTATTTCTATGTTCAAGTTTTCTAATGTGAAAAAGGGGCCTTGTGGGAAAAAGGTTGGCCACCCCTGCCATAGAGTGCTGGTCAATAGTAGTGCACAGTATATGGAATAGGGTGGCATTTGGGCCACAACCTTATTAGTTTCAACTGGTCTCTGTAAAGCCTGTGACTCAGGAACAGAAACAGGAACAGAGGAAGTTATTGAAACAGGTCAGTCAGACACTGTGGGGTCAGCAATGGAAATCTATGGGTGTTCTGGGCAGAACAGGGCCTGCCTGATCTGCAGTTTAAATGAGGTGACAGAGGCTGGGCTGCATCTCAATCGTCTAAAGTGGCTCCCTTGTCCCTTCCTTGTTTCCTTTCCTTCATCTGCACGAGAGGATGCTTCCTCAGACTATTGAAACCACCTATAAATGACATGCTATCATATAATGTTTGTTGGTGCGTGCATGCGTGTGTTAGCATGTGTGTGTGTGTGTGTTATCCCTTTCATGCTTAAACGTTTTTCCGGCACCTTGATCATACCGCCAACGTCTTTCCGACTTTTACTAACTCTGAAAATATATTTCTGGCATCAAAACCTAAACTTTTATTTCCACCAAACAAACTAGAAGCCTAATCGTTTCAGTAAAGTTCTGCCTACGGCTTAGTATGAAACGTAGCCCTGAGGCGGCATCAGCGCCGCTATGCTCTTAAACTCTTGATAGTTGCTAGGCAACGCCCATTAACCATCCTCCTTGCAGTTCTGAACTTTGCAAGGCATGTCACTTCACCAATGTCTTGGCATAGCCCACCGCTAAGCAGTGCACTGTTTTCTTAACAACAACTGGATGCTAGGGATGGACATGAGTACCTCAATTGACGCCAAAACTCGATTTTTAACCAGGGATAAAAACATTTTGAAATACTGTAAAACTATTTTGTCTAAATTTTGTCTTGAAGACAACGTTAATTTGCTTTGACTCTAGTGTTCCATTTGTACATGTGCATTTGAAGGACACAACAAAAATAAACCAAGCCAAGCATCACTAAGTTTTTATACAGTGCATTAGGAAAGTATTCAGACCCCTTGACTTTTTCCACATTTTGTTACGTTACAGTCTTATTCTAAAATGGACAGAAAAAATATATCCCCTCATCAATCTACACACAATACCCCATAATGGGGTATTTTTGCTAATTTATGATACTTGAAATTGAGCTCAGGTGCATCCTGTTCCCATTGATCACCCTTGAGATGTTTCTACAACTTGATTGGAGTCCACCCGTGGTAAATGTAATTGATTGGACATGATTTGGAAAGGCACACACCTGTCTATATAAGGTCCCACAGTTGACAGTGCATGTCAGAGCAAAAACCAAGCAATGAGGTAAGGGGAATTGTCCGTAGAGCTCCGAGACAGGATTTTTGTCAAGGCACAGATCTGGGGAAGGGTACCAAACAATTTCTGCAGCATTAAAGGTTCCCAAGAACACAGTGGCTTCCATCATTCTTAAATGGACACTATTCCTAAACTGAGCAATCGGGGAAGAAGGACCTTGGTCAGGGAGGCGAGTCTCATAGCAAAGGGTCTGAATACTTATGAAAATAAGGTATTTCTGTTTTGTTTTTTAAACATTTGCAAAAAAATAAAATGTAACAGTTTTTTTTATGTGGTATTGTGTGTAGATTGATGAGGAAGAAAATAACTGAATCCATTCAGAATAAGGCTGTAATGTAACAAAAAGAAGGGCTCTGAATACTTTCAGAAAGCACTGTAGATAAATACCCACATCTTTTTTTACAGTGCTGCCTTTGTTAAAATATTTATTTGAGTACTCTTAAATAAAAATCATGCAAGTACTCTCATGCGAGTACTCAAACAGTCAAAAACATTCAAATGCCCATCCCTACTGGATGGATCCATAAAGAATTACTGTGGGAATTAATATCACTGAATGGGTAAATTATTGGAACAAAGTAGGCTAATGCAATTGAAGGCATGTATCAAATTGTTGCTTACTGAAACTCCCAAAGTTATCCAATTGTTGCAATACAGTACATTTGAAGCAATACCAACATGTGGTCAACTAGATGATCATTTCAGCACCGTTTTGATTGGGACAGCGCCATTGCGTGGGGACTCATCTTGATAAATGAATAAATGTTAGATTTCCGTTTGGATATTGCTTAGGCTACAATTAGGTGGGGAAAATATTAGCTAAGTTGAGTGCATGCTGCCCGTGATCAGTTAGTTTATTAGAACACTTTGCCAGGTTATGCAGTTTAACAAGTGGATTGTTTTGCTTTTCACTACCAGTCTTTCAGTAGCCCAGGCCTGCTTCCCAACCAAAAGCATGTGACTTCACTGACTTGTCTGATAATCAATCAATGTCATTTTGTTTCACTGAATCTCCGTCTCTATACTGTAGGCTAGGCCTATTTGGTTGATTGGTTTCTGGCTGGGCCAATAAGTGGAGGTGGTATAGCTCATCTATTCGTTTGCTCATCTATCACTGATCAGAAACATTTAGCGTGCAATAATGTAGCCTAACATCAATGTGAAAGACTGGTGGAGAGCATGCCAAGACGCATGACAGCTGTGATTGAAAATCAGGGTTATTCCACCCAATATTGATTTCTGAACTCTTCCTAAGTTAAAACATTAGTATTGTGTATATGAATATGAACATATTTTCTTTGCATTATTCGAGGTCTGACCACACTGCATCTTTTTTTGTTATTTGGATCAGTTGTCAATTTCTGCAAATAAATGCTCTAAATGACAATGTTTCTATTTGGAATTTGGGAAAAATGTTGTCAGTAGTTTATAGAATAAAACAAAAATGTTCATTTTACCCAAACACATACCTATAAATAGTAAAACCAGAGAAACTGATCATTTTGCAGTGGTCTTTTAAATATGTTTGTTGACTGTGATCGGGTAGGTGTGTCTTGCCTGTTTAAAAAACATCATGGCTGCACAGACCCCTATGGTAGGCCTGATTAAACTCAAAATATGCTATTCTATTCTTTTGAAAATACATTTTATTAGTCTTATAATGTTTTTATTAGGACCTGCTTAAACAAATTAATAATGGATTTATTTTTGATGGTGTACATTTTCAATGGATTTATAAAAATAGACGCCCCCCACATCTGCACACCAGTACTACCACTCGTCACCCGCATGCCGGCATGGAAGGTATAAAATATGTATTTAGGCAAGAATCTGGTAAGAAATGGGCTGTTTGTAAGGGGGTCATATAAACATTTGCCAATTTTTTTGGGGGGGGGGCAAAGTACCGTAAATCCTATGTGAAAGCAGCATAAGTGTGTGTGTGCGTGGTGTGGTGTGTGTGTGTGGTGCGTGTGGTGTGGTGTGTGTATAGTCATGGGATGTAACCTATCACCCTTTTAGATTATTATTTTATCCCTCCCCCTTTTGATTTGATGGGCCAACCAATTAAGACAATGGACTTCTCATATCTGATTGGACCCCCCCCCCTCCATCCATCCGTTTTTATTAGTCTCCCCGTCTCAGTGTCCTTGACACATTCCTCCTCTAGGAAAAAGGCCAGCTGGGGCACAGTGGCCACGTGGTACATTACCAGACCCTAATGTGATGAGAAAATGTGGAGCTGTGGAGCCACAAAGACAATAGGAGCCATATCTATTGCTGGTGCTGTGTCGGCACAAAATGGCCGCCTAGTTGGCCCTTTGGGTCATTGACCACTATTTGATACAATGGGACTGGGGACATCTGCATGGTCGTTGATATTGGAGAAGAGAGGAACACACACTCACACACACTTAGGACAGGAGTCCGAACAGTTCAGGCTTTGTGTTTATTGCTTAGTAAGCAGCCATTGTCCCCTTGGGGTTCTGGTTAAGACCAAGTCGACAGAATGTCTCGTCTGTATACAGGCCCACATCCTGTGTGTGTGTGTGCGCGTTTGCATGAGTGTCCAATGTGTGTGCATGCGTGTGTGTGTGAGGTCTCCCAGGACAGCGCTAAGTTGGCGTGTTGACTGTGGATAATATTGTCTCAAACTCAATTTCCCTCCCTGTCTGTGTTCTATTGCCCCCCCACCTCCCTGTTGCCATGACAACCAACAATGAGCTTTTATGTTGATTTCTGCACTGCCCTCCTCAGCAATAATGGTGGCTGGTGTCTGTGTGTTGCCAGCTAATCTGAGAGAGTGATCAGTGTGCCACCACATAGCAGGCTGTAGCAGTGCCCCTTACACACCCACTGGTTGTTTACCAGTCTGCAGGCCTCCAAGAGATTCCAAACCAAATGTTTGTGTTTCCTTCGTGTACTGTAAGGCCCTTAGAGCATTTCAAATATCTTAAGGCTACATTCCAATGGGTCTTTTTCCCACCCTAAGGATGCTGTGTGGGACTGTGTGTGTGTGTGCATGTGTGTGTGTGCCTGCGCATGTGTGTGTCTGTGTGTGCCTGCGCATGTGTGTGTGTGTGTGTTCACTGTAATCCCTGAAGAAGGTGTTTTTAGATAAACAAACCAACTGCTGGAAAGAACATCCTTCCCCTCTTCCTCATTTGATATCCGCTATTTGACAAATAATGACACTGTCAATTTCTACTACTTTGTGTACAGAACCTCTGCCCAGTTTGATTGGCTGGCTGGCCTTGTCGCCGTGGTGATGGCCACTGGGATACCAGCGGGTCATTGGTTCATTTGGTTCACATTCAGAAGAGGCAGTCTGTTCTCTGTCTGTTTATCGGTCCTCTATCTGTTCTCAACGAGTGTTGTGTGTGTGTGTCCTCAACATTTCCTCTTCTCTGTAGGGAGCGTGATCTGTACACCTTTGGTAGCTGGCACCACAGTAATAGATATACAGAGTTATTGGGTCACGTTCAGAGAACACAATCTGTTTCCTATCTGTTCTCTACTGTATGTTAGTTTGTAACATTTACCCTCTAGTTTAGTGACGTGCAGCTTCCATCTTTACTACCTGGTACCGTAGTTATACTGTACTGTATATAGTATTGAATTATTGGGTCACGTTCAGAGAAGGCAATCTGTTCTTCACCGGTTCTCTATGAGTCTGCAACACTTCCACTCTAACAGCAACATTTCCTCTCTAACTGCAACATTTCCACTCTAACAGCAACATTTCCTCTCTAACTGCAACATTTCCTCTCTAACTGCAACATTTCCTCTCTAACTGCAACACTTCCTCTCTAACTGCAACACTTCCTCTCTAACTGCAACACTTCCTCTCTAACTGCAACACTTCCTCTCTAACTGCAACATTTCCTCTCTAACTGCAACATTTCCTCTCTAACTGCAACACTTTCTTTTCTAACTGTAACACTTCCTGCCCTCTGATGTGCACCTTTGGTACCTGGCACCAGGCTTTAGATACAGTAGATAGTATAAAGTGGTACATGTTCAGAAAAGCCTTCTGTTTTCTATTGCTTCTATATCTGTCAGTTGAAAAGCCTTCTGTTTTCTATTGGTTCTATATCTGTCAGTTGAAAAGCCTTCTGTTTTCTATTGGTTCTATATCTGTCAGTTGAAAAGCCTTCTGTTTTCTATTGGTTCTATATCTGTCAGTTGAAAAGCCTTCTGTTTTCTATTGGTTCTATATCTGTGAGTTGAAAAGCCTTCTGTTTTCTATTGGTTCTATATCTGTGAGTTGAAAAAGCCTTCTGTTTTCTATTGGTTCTATATCTGTCAGTTGAAAAAGCCTTCTGTTTTCTATTGGTTCTATATCTGTGAGTTGAAAAGATTTTTGTTTTCTGGACCTTCGAAGCCAGTTCCCCTCTAATCAGGGACTGATTTAGACCTTGGGCACCAGGTGTGTGCAATTAATGATCAGGTAGAGCAGAAAACCGCCAGGCTCTGGACCTCATAGGGTAAGAGTTGAGCACCCCTGATCTATACTGTGCTGTTGGTTCCTGTTTAGAAAAGACCGTCTGGTCTCTACTTGAGACGGCAACATTTCTAAATGGTTGTTGGGATTCCCCTCTACAGTAGGGATGGAAGAACAGCATCTGGCACCATAGCCATGGTCCTTTGTGTTACTGGCCCACCTGAACATTTTTTCGCAAGAGAGACATCCATTCCTTCACGCTTCCTTCTAGACATCCGGTTTCACTTGTCATCTCATGCTGTCTCCTAGCCTACAGAGAGAGAGATGTAAGGAGAGAGAGGGAGAGAGATACAGTTGATAGAGATAGAGGTTGTCATCATTGAGCTAACACCTTTATTATACAGGAGAGAGAGAGAGAGAGAGAGAGAGAGAGGTTGTCATCATTGAGCTAACACCTTTATTATACGAGAGAGAGAGAGAGAGAGAGAGAGAGAGAGAGAGAGAGAGAGAGAGAGAGAGAGAGAGAGAGAGAGAGAGAGAGAGAGAGAGAGAGAGAGAGAGAGAGAGAGAGAGAGAGAGAGAGAGAGAGAGAGAGAGAGAGAGAGAGAGAGAGAGAGAGAGAGAGAGAGAGAGAGAGAGAGAGAGAGAGAGAGAGAGAGAGAGAGAGAGAGAGAGAGAGAGAGAGAGAGAGAGAGAGAGAGAGAGAGATACAGTTGATAGAGATAGCTCAATGATGACAACCTCTAACACCTTTATTATACAGTAGTGAGAGAGAGAGAGAGAGAGACATCCTAGCTTCTGTTGTCATTCGTCCTCCCTCTCGTATGAGCATCCCTTGCTTTTCACTCTTTCTTTCATGCCATCTTGCCTATACTGTGTGTGGACAGGAAATCTGTATTGTAACGGAGATGGGGAGAGAGGGAAAGGGAGACGGAGAAGAGAGGAGAGTGGGAGCGAAATAGAGAAGGAGAGAAAATGAAGGAGAATTGGAGATGAGAGATAATAAGGTAGACAGAGAGGAAATGACTGGAGGGGGAAACCTAGCCCTGCTCTCCTCCTCTCTCCTCCTTCCTCGCTCGCTCCCTGCTTCCATTCTGTCTAGCAACGCACCGAGTCACCCCTCCTCTCCTCCCTCACTCCCTCATTACCTTGCAGCACACAGATTCAACCACCCCTCCTCTCCATTCTCCCTCCCTCTCTCCCTCCCTACCTCACTCCCTAGCACCACACTGATTCAATACCACCCTTGCTCCCTCCATCTCTCCCTTCCTCCCTCTCTCCCTCCCTCCCTCTCTCCCTCCCTACCTCACTCCCTAGCACCACACTGATTCAATACCACCCTTGCTCCCTCCATCTCTCCCTTCCTCCCTCTCTCCCTCCCTCCCTCTCTCCCTCCCTACCTCACTCCCTAGCACCACACTGATTCAATACCACCCTTGCTCCCTCCATCTCTCCCTTCCTCCCTCTCTCCCTCCCTCCCTCTCTCCCTCCCTACCTCACTCCCTAGCACCACACTGATTCAATACCACCCTTGCTCCCTTCATCTCTCCCTCTTCCCTCCCTCCCTCTCTCCCTCCCTACCTCACTTCCTTGCACCGCACCAATTCCCCCCTCCGCTCTCCCTCCCTTCCTCGCTCTCTCAGTTGTTGCTTGTAGTCCTGCCAAGTGTAGCATTAGCCTTGTGGAATGGAACCGTGTGTGTGGGTGTGTGCTTGCGTGCAAGTGTGTGTGTGACCTCAGAGATGGCCTGTATAGATTTCTGGCCCATAGGCACAGATCTAGTATCAGCTTTCCTTCCCCCTTATCCTATCCTCAACCCTTAGGGAGAACACTAAACTGTCCTTAAGTCAGCGTATAAAGGGTCAGCAGCATATATCTTCCTGGTCTTAGCAGGAATGCAAAACGATGACATTTCTCAGAGAGGTTTACTCAGTTTTTCCTTTTTTTGGGGGCATTCTTTCCCTCCCTCCCTCTGGATGATCCCTTGTTCATACTTTTCCTCCCTCCACTGGACCACATCTCTCCATCCCTCCTCCTCTCCCAATCTCCTTTTCCTCTGCATGATTTTCCTCTCTCATTCTCATCTCGCCTCTCTCTCTCTCTCTCCTCTGTTCTGTTCATAGTTTGATAAAGTAGTGGAATCCCTGAGGTAGCCCTGTACAGGCTTCTAGGCTACTTTAGATTCATACAAGGTATTGTATGTTACAACTGCCAGATTGCCTCTCTCTCTCTCGCTCTCTCTTTCTCTCTGTCTCTCCCTCTCTCTCCCTCTGTCTCCCTCTGTCTCTCTCTGTCTCTCTCTGTCTCTCTCTTCTCCCTCTCCCAGCCTCCCTCTTTCAATCTATCTCTCTTTCTTTCTCTCTCCCATTCTACCTCTCTTTTCTTCCCCCTTTCTTTTCATTGTGTGTGGTTAAAGTGGGCTGCGAGAGATGTATTAAAAAAATATATTAAGATGGATTAAATGTAAGAATAGATGTTGCACCGTCAGCACTGACTGCCCTGAATATGAACTGAATATGAACTGAACTGTTTTAAGAGAAAACCCTATTTTTTTTCGGAGGATATGAAAGTTGCTAGAAAAGGACGCATTTACATTTTGGGATGTTTTTGATGGATGTTTTTTTTAATGGATGTTTTTTTAGGAATGTTAATGAGTTGATCAAGGTTTTGGCCACATATTTTATATAAACCAATCAAGGAAGAAATTGGATTGGATTAAATGTACAGTACAGTTCTAGGACGATTATGGTCATCAAAAAAAGAGATCTTTCTCATGTGATGTTTACTGTAGAAATCCTCCAGGGGAGAAGAGGGATGAGTGAATAATGAAAGGAATGAAAAAACACATGGGTCTCTTTTTCTTTCTCTCTCCTCCCCACCCTCTTCTCTCTTGCTACCTCCCCACATTGTCTCTCTCCCCTCACCTTCTCTCCCTCTCCTTTCTCCCTCTCCATCTCTTTCACCTTTGACTCTCTGTCTCTCCCCCTTCCCTTCCTCTCTCTCCCCCCCTCCTCTCCCCTTCTCTACAAGAAAAGAATGCAACATTCTTGCCGTGCACATTTCATGTTGATATGTTTATGGCCTGTGTGTCATTTCCCATTGGTCAATTCTCTCTCTCCCTCTCTTCCTATAGGATGAAAATGCGACGTCACAGAGTGTTCTTGCTGTGCACAGTGGGCCTGTGTGTCATCTCCTTCCTCCATTATTACAAGGTAATATATATTGTTATATGTATAGCCTACAGATGTAGGATCTTCATTTGATCACTCTTTTGCTGCTGAGAATTTTTCCTGTCCCGCAGGAAATGCAGATGAGCACTGGACACCTGCTCTAACAGTATTCCACTCTTCATGTAGCCTCATTTTGACTAGCTAATAGCCTAATCACCGATCAAGCAACATTTTGGACTAAACTTTTAAATTCTGTTGCTTCAGGATTATTTTTGCTGTGACAACACAGGTCAAATTAAGATCTTTATATTGTATATATTCAATGTATTTTAAATGAAATTGTATGTGAGGTGCCAATGTACCGACAGTCTTGCCCAAGCTGTCTATTGTTGCTCATGTAATAACAAGGACGACAATAGAAATAAGTCGTCTGACGTTGTGTTTTCTCAATAATTTTACTGTGTGTATAGTTGTATAAATAGTTGAGGCAATTCTGTATGTTTTTTTTTTACATTTGTCAAATAAAATGTATTCATTCATTAATTCATTCACAATGCCAAAATGTAAGTTCCTGGGGGGGGAAATAAAGTTATAATTTTATTGTTGTTGATAAAGTCATTCTATTCTATTTGTTCCAGGCCCTGCACTACGTATCCCTGCTCAAGGAGCTGTCGGCCCCGTACCCCAACATCAAGTCCTTCATCATGGTGACAGGCTTCTTCTGGAGGGAGGGGGGCCACACCGTTAACGTCGGCTGCCTCGTCTGACTTCGCCGCCTCGCAGGAGGAAGGACCCCCGCCTGCCCTCAGGTGTGTGCATGTGTGTGTGTTGATGTTTTTGTATGACAGACATGGAAACTGCTGTGCGTGTGTGTGTGTGTGTGTGTGTGTGTGTGTGTGTGTGTGACGATGTTTCTGTATGACAGACATGGAAACTGCTGATGAAGTAGGGCTTTGTAAATACTTTTTATTGATTGATGACAACATGACCTTTCTGACCAACATGACATTTCTGTTTGTTCCTACAGGCCCTCGGACACCAAGCCCCGGATAGTAGGGCCTATAGGCCTTGGGGGAGGGGGTGGAGGAAGTAGAGGAGGTGGGGTGGAGATGAGGCTGAGAGAGGAACCTGCTGCGCCCCAACCATGGGGTCAACCAGAGGAGGATCCCAGACACAGAGACATGGATCCCAACGAGGTGAGACAGTTTGGTTGAACGGTCGGTTGTTTTACATGTCTTCACTGTGACTTTTCAGGATTGACAGTTTGGCTAATCTCTACACTGTGTTGACTATACTGCCATGAGTGTGAGCTACATACTGTCGATCTTAGAAACTGTTCTCGAGTCAGTGATCATGCCTGGTCATTGAAGTGCTAGGGAGCCTGGGATATCTCCTGCCAGGTGTGTTGACTACTCACTGCTGGGATGTGTTTGAGGTTCTTCAATGAGGGTGTTGGCTAAATGTTAGCTGTGTATTAGAAACCCTCCTCAAGGCAATGATCAGGCCTGGGCCTGTATCCACAAAGCGTCTCAGAGTAGTAGTGATGATATTGGATCAGGTCCCCACCTGTCCATATAATTGTATTCATCATGATATAAAAGGCTAAACTGATTCTAGATCAGCACTCCCACACTGAGACGCTTTATGAATACAGGCCCTGGGCATAAAAGTGCTTCTGAACCTGTGATAAGAAAGAGTGTCTTAGAAACTGTTCTCAAGGCCATTATCATCGGTAGTCTACCTCCAGTCAATACACCATTATCATCAGTAGTCTACCTCCAGTCAATACACCATTATCATCAGTAGTCTACCTCCAGTCAAATTAACTATATCAATAGTAGTAAACCTTCAGTCAATACACCATTATCGTCAGTGGTCTACCTCCAGTCAATACACCATTATCGTCAGTAGTCTACCTCCAGTCAATACACCATTATTGTCAGTAGTCTACCTCCAGTCAATACACCATTATCACTAGTAGTCTTCCTACAGTCAATACACCATTATCATCAGTAGTCTACCTCCAGTCAATACACCATAATCATCAGTAGTCTACCTCCAGTCCAAACGTCAAGGCTCTTTCTTTTAAATAAAACAGACAGTCTATGTCCCCATGTCAGGAGCAAAGCTTAATGGAATCTGAGTCATTGCATGTCAACAAAGTAGCAGTTAACACTAAGGGCTCTATTCCATCCGTATTGCGAAAGTACAGTTCAGCGTTCAACACCATAGTGCCCACAAAGCTCATCACCAAGCTAAGGAGCCTGGGACTAAACACCAACTGGATCCACCTCCCTCTGCCCTGACGGGCAGCCCCCAGGGGTGGGTGCTTAGTCCCCTCCTGTACTCCTTGTTCACCCATGACTGCGTGGCCAAGCACGACTCCAAAACCATCATTAAGTTTGTTGACGAGACAACGGTGGCAGGCCTGATCACCGACAATGATGAGACAGCCTATAGGGAGGAGGTCAGAGACCTGCCAGTGTGGTGCCAGGACAACAATCTCTCCCCTCAACGTGACCAAGACAAAGGAAAAAGAATTGTGGACTACAGGAATAGGAGGGCCGAACACGCCCCCATTCACATCGACAGGGCTGTAGTGGAGTGGGTCCTTGGTGTCCACATCACCAACAATCATGGTCCAAACACACCAAGAAAGTCTGCAGCTGCACCATCAAGAGCATCCTGACCGGTTGCATCGCCGCCGGGTTTGGCAACTGCTCGACATCCGACCGTAAGGCGCTACAGAGGGTTGAGCGTACGGCCCAGTACATCACTGGAGCCAAGCTTCCTGCATCCAGGACCTACAGTGAGGGAAATAAGTATTTGATCCCCTCTCAATCAGAAAGATTTCTGGCTCCCAAGGGGGCTTTTATACAGGTAACGAGCTGAGATTAGGAGCACACTCTTAAAGGGAGTGCTTCTAATCTCAGTTTGTTACCTGTATAAAAGACACCTGTCCACTGAATCAATCAATCAATCAGATTCCAAACTCTCCACCATGGCCAAGACCAAAGAGCTCTCCAAGGATGTCAGGGACAAGATTGTAGACCTACACAAGGCTGGAATGGGCTACAATACCATCGCCAAGCAGCGTGGTGAGAAGGTGACAACAGTTGGTGCGATTATTCGCAAATGGAAGAAACACAAAAGAACTGTCAATCTCCCTCGGCCTGGGGCTCCATGCAAGATCTCACCTCGTGGAGTTGCAATGATCATGAGAACGGTGAGGAATCAGCCCAGAACTACACGGGAGGATCTTGTCAATGATCGCAAGGCAGCTGGGACCATAGTCACCAAGAAAACAATTGGTAACACACTACGCCGTGAAGGACTGAAATCCTGCAGCGCCCGCAAGGTCCGCCTGCTCAAGAAAGCATATATACATGCCCGTCTGAAGTTTGCCAATGAACATCTGAATGATTCAGAGGACAACTGTGTGAAAGTGTTGTGGTCAGATGAGACCAAAATGGAGCTCTTTGGCATCAACTCAACTCGCTGTGTTTGGAGGAGGAGGAATGCTGCCTATGACCCCAAGAACACCATCCCCACCATCAAACATGGAGGTGGAAACATTATGCTTTGGGGGGGGTTTTCTGCTAAGGGGACAGGAAAACTTCACAGCATCAAAGGGACGATGGACGGGGCCATGTACCGTCAAATCTTGGGTGAGAACCTCCTTTCCTCAGCCAGGGCATTGAAAATGGGTCGTGGATGGGTATTCCAGCATGACAATGACCCAAAACACAAGGCAACAAAGGAGTGGCTCAAGAAGAAGCACATTAAGGTCCTGGAGTGGCCTAGCCAAACGTCAGCCTCGAAACCTTAATGACTTGGAGAAGATCTGCAAAGAGGAGTGGGACAAAATCCCTCCTGAGATGTGTGCAAACCTGGTGGCCAACTACAAGAAACGTCTGACCTCTGTGATTGCCAACAAGGGTTTTGCCACCAAGTACTAAGTCATGTTTTGCAGAGGGGTCAAATACTTATTTCCCTCATTAAAATGCTAATCAATTTATAACATTTTTCACATGCGTTTTTCTGGATTTTTTTGTTGTTACTCTGTCTCTCACTGTTCAAATAAACCTACCATTAAAATTATAGACTGATAATTTCTTTGTCAGTGGGCAAACAAACAAAATCAGCAGGGGATCAAATACTTTTTTCCCTCACTGTATATACTAGGCGGTGTCAGAGGAAGGCTCAAAAAATGGTCTAAGACTCCAGTCACCCAAGTCAAAGACTGTTCTCTCTGCTGCTGTACAAGAAGCGGTACCAGAGCATCAAGTCTAAGTCCAAAAGGCTTCTTAACAGCACCTACCCCCAACCATAAGACTGCTGAACAATTAATCAAATGGCCACCCAAACTATTTACATTGCGCCCCCCCCCAAACTATTTACACTGCTGCTACTCGCTGTTTATTATCTATGCATGTTCACTTTACCCCTACCTACATGTACAAATTACCTCGACTAACCTGTACCCACGCACATTGACTCGGTACCGGTACACCCTGTATATTATTGTTATTTTATTGTGTAACTTTTTTTTTAAGTAAATATAATATAGTAAATATTTTCTTAATTCTATTTTCTTAAAACTGAATTGTTGGTTAAGTAAGGTCTACACCTGTCGTATTCAGCGCATGTGACAAATAAAATTTGATTTGATTGCGTTACAGCATGATTGAAATTTAAAGGCAATGTTCCCACATTAGAGGAGACTGTATTCATGGTACATGCTGCATATGTCGGCTCAATCGGAAATGATGCAGAATGAAAAGAGCCCTAATAAAGTTTCTCTAGATTGATCTGTGAGGACAAGTAAAGTGCTAAACAGTTCACTCTTTGTCTTGTCTTCCTCAGGAGCGTGAAGGTGAGGACCTCCACTTCAAGCCCTGGTACCCCAGCCACCCAGCCCACCCTGTCAGACCTTACGCCCCAGAGGAAAAGGCCTCAGCTGGGATCGATGACCAGGTGGTGCCCTCCAAGGCTCCATCCCCAGACCCCTTAGAAACCCTAGGCGACATCCACACCCGCACCCACCAGCTCCAGAACGACCCCACCTCCTACTTCGTCCGCACTAAAGCCGGAGCCCTCTGCTTCCGCCAGGGGACGGAGGTCGCCACCCCCAGGGATGACGCGGCACGACCCGGGGGGCCTACTGTGACTGGTACTGGGGTAGGATCTCGAGCAGGCTCCCCTGGGCAACGTAAGTCCCTGGCAGTCTTGAACCAATCCCACCAACAACCACTCCATCCGTCGTCCTCCGGCACCTCCATTCCTCCCAAACCCAAATCAAGAGGACGAGGAGGCAAACGTCTGGTAAAATGTGTGTGTCGGCCGGGGGTGGCATGGACCCTACTGTGGGGTACCTACCATGGTCTACCACTCTAACCTGCCCACTAAGGAGAGACTGACGCCCAGAGAGAGACCCAGGAGGGTGATCAATGCCATCAACGTGAACCATGAGTTTGATCTTCTCCACGTGAGGTTCCACGAGTTGGCTCAGGCTGTGGATCTGTTCCTGGTGTGTGAGTCTAACTTCACCGCCTACGGAGAAAGACGACCACTACGGTGAGTGGACATAGCTGTCTTGCTGGCTTTGTGTCTGTTTGCCTCTCCAACTTCACCTCTGACAGAGAGAGACAACCACTTTGACAAGTGGACAGGATTATGATATGGCTGGCTGTCTGTTTGTCCATCTGGCTGGCTGTCCATCTGGCTGGCTGTCCATCTGGCTGCCGGTCTGTCCACCTGGCTGGCTGTCTGTCTGTCCACCTGGCTGTCTGTTTGTCCAACTGTCTGTCTGTTCATCTGGCTGGCTGTCTGTCCATCTGGCTGGCTGGCTGTCTGTCCATCTGTCTGGCTGTCTGTCTATCTGGCTGGCTTGCCTTCTGGGTGTCTGTGTGTCTGTCTTCTCTTCGTCTCTCTCTCCTGAAAGACTCACTTAAGCGTATCTGTTGACACACTGTCTGTATCTGTCCCTCCCTCCAGGTTCCTGCGTCTCCTCCTGAACGGCACCTATGACTATGTGCGCCACAAAATCCTCTACGTTTTCCTAGACCACTTTCCCGACGGCGGGCGCCAGGACGGCTGGATCGCTGATGACTACCTCCGTACCTACCTGACCCGCGACGGCATGGCCAGGGTGACCGGATCACGCCCCGACGACGTCTTCGTCATCAACGATGCCGACGAGATCCCCGCCCGCGAGGGACTTCTTTTCCTCAAGCTGTTTGACGGGTGGACCGAACCGTTCGCCATCCACATGAGGAAGTCGCTCTATGGGTTCTTCTGGAAGCAGGTAGCCTAGAGGGTTAGAGGTTACAGGGGCGGGCTTGTTAACAGAAGGTTACTGGTTCCCAAACCAGGCGCGAAAAAAATATCTATCCTGTGTAAACTTGATGGACAATCAAGTTTTTCTATCTTGTCTTTTCAAACAGGATTTGAGCCGACTACTAGAGGGTTGTTAGTGACAGATCCTAGAAAGATAAGATCTCTTGTTGTTGTGCCCTTAAGCTAAGCACTTAACCCCCTAAAACTGCTTACTGGTGTGTGTATGTGTGTGTATGTATCGGAGGGGTTGTGTGTATGTGTGTGTATATATATCGGAGGCGTTGTGTGTACCGTGCATTCGGAAAGTATTCAGACCCCTTCACTTTTTCCACATTTTATTACGTTACAGCCTTATTCTAAAATGTTCCTTATCAATCTACACACAATACCACATAATGACAAAGCAAAAACTGTTTTTATTTTTTATTTTAATCTCAATTTCAAGTCTCATAGCAAATGGTCAGAATTCTTATGTAAATAAGGTATTTCTGTTTTTGTTTTTTTTGCAAACATTTCTAAAAACCTGTTTTGGCTTTGTCATTATGGGGTATTGTGTGTAGATTGATGAGGAAAATTTTTTATTTAATCAATTTTAGAATAAGGCTGTAATGTAACAAAATGTGGAAAGAGTGAAGGGGTCTGAATACTTTCCAAATGCGCTGTATGTGTGTGCATGTATTGGAGTGGCTGTGTGTATGTATGTCTTAATGTGAGGGGATGGGTGTATGGGTGTGTTAATGTGAGGGGTTGTATGTATGTCTTAATGTGAGGGGTTGGTGGATGTATGTGTTAATGTGAGGGGTTGGGTGTATGTATGGGTGTGTGTTAATGTGAGGGGTTGTATGTATGTCTTAATGTGAGGGGATGGGTTTATGGGTGTGTTAATGTGAGGGGTTGTGTGTATGTATGTCTTAATGTGAGGGGATGGGTGTGTTAATGTGAGAGATGGGTCTATGGGTGTGTTAATGTGAGGGGTTGGGTGTATGTATGTGTTAATGTGAGGGGTTGGGTGTATGTATGTGTTAATGTGAGGGGTCGTGTGTATGTATGTCTTAATGTGAGGGGATGGGTGTGTTAATGTGAGAGGTTGGGTTTATGTGTGTGTTAATGTGAGGGGTTGGGTGTATGTGTGTGTGTTAATGTGAGGGGTTGGGTAATGGGTGTGTGCTAATGTGAGGGGTTGGGTGTATGGGTGTGTGCTAATGTGAGGGGTTGGGTGTATGTATGTGTTAATGTGAGGGGTTGGGTGTATTTTTGTGAATGTGTGTGTGTTAATGTGAGGGGTTGGGTGTATGGGTGTGTGTATGTGAGGGGTTAGGTCCAGAAAAACACATATTCCGTTTCTAAATTCCATCTCAATAAAGTATCACCTTCTTGTTCTAGCTGGGGTCGCTGGAGGTCGTGTCGGGGTGCACGGTCGGAATGCTCCGAGACGTCTACGATGCCGACGGGATACGTCTCCGGCGCCGGGAATACTACACCATGCCCGGTTTCAGGAAGTACGAGAACGACACAGGTCACATCCTGGTCCAGTGGGCCGTTGGAAGCCCCTTCCACTTTGCAGGGTGGCACTGTTCTTGGTGCTTTAGCCCTGAGGGAATCCATTTTAAGCTGATCTCGGCCCAGAACGGGGACTTCCCGCGTTGGGGGGACTACGAGGACAAACGGGATCTGAATTATATTCGGGACCTGATCCGAACGGGGGGTTGGTTCGATGGATCGGTGCAGGAGTACCCCCCCTCGGACCCCAAAGAGCACATGTACGCCCCAAAGTATATGTTGGAGAATTATGAGAAGTATCTGTACCTTCTGGAGAACCCATATGTCAAACATGATAAAATGATTGAGGGGTAACGAATTCGAGGGGGGGAGAATTGAAGGAAGTGAACGGGTAAGGAAGGAGGGCCCATGGGACTCACAAGGGGGAGGTATATGGAAACAAAATTAGCACTCATAATGGGGGAAGGACACAGAAGGAAGGAAAGCCTTAGCGCTGATGGGGAAGGATACAGATGTAAGGAAAGCACTGACGTTGGAAGGATACCTAACACAAGCTCCAAAAAGTCCTTATTTTGGGGTAAAAGGAAACATTGGACCAGCTTTGGGGGGAAACGACCACTGACTACTGACAAAATAGTCCTCCCTAGAAACGCTCTCTATATCAACCTCCTCACCTCACCTACTACTTTCCTAGTTCTGACTGACAGACAGGCCTTTATCCTGGGTTGGTACGGTGGGGGGCAGAGGGACAAAACAGGCGAATCGCAAACTTGTGGAAAAAGGAAGCAAAATATGACATTTTTGTTTCTGTTGATGTTTACTTCATCATATCGTCATAGCGACACAGACACTCCCTCGTCCCATTGCGTAATTCTCACTCACTGTTGGATACCTTCCTGTTGTGTCTTTAGTGACCCCCTGCTAACACACACACACACACTTTCTCCTCTCATCATATGCGAGTTAGATCTAGTGCCGTCTACAGTGTATTGCTTTCCAATGGTTAATATTTTGCCTTGCTTGCAAATGAACTGACAAGAGAAAAAGCCTGAATCGTTGTAGAAACTCTTGGTTAACTTTACACACATGGAACGGGACTTCTGCATCAGTTGCTGCAAACCACTAACACTCTGTGAGGTGTATGTGTGTTTGTGTTAATCTGTGTGCATGCACGCATGTGTGCACTGTGGTGTGTGATCCTGAAAGGTCAGAACACAGACAGACAGACAGCTCGGAATGAATGATGAAGTGATGTCGTCTCCATAGCCTTTTGTACAGCACAGCAGGAGGTGTATTGTTGTTCTATGTGGCCTATAAAGACAAAGATTTTTTTTTTTAAATACTGGTTGACTTTCTCTCTTTCGGTTTCTCTCCCTTGCCTTCTCTACTGCATCCTTCTCTCTCCATCTCCCTCCCCTCTGTCCCTCTTTCTTTCTCTCTCTTGCTCGGTCCGGTAAAAAAAGGTCACTTGATTGCTCGAGCAGAAATGTGCCGCCCACGTTGCCATGGTAACGAGAGGGAGGAAGGGGTGGAGGAAAGGGAAGAGAGGGAAGAGAGAAACGGGGTGATGAGGGAGGAGGGTGAGCTGCGTTCAAGTTAGGTCACTGAGTCCTTAGAGAGAAAGGGAAGGAAATCTAGAGCAACGCTGTGTGTGTGTTCCCTTTTTTATCCTCAGGAGAATGTAACTTAACTAAATGTAGTTTACTCCCGCTTATCTCCCTTCTTTCTCCCTCTGGCTATCTCTCTCTCTGGCACTCTCTCTCCCTCTCCTTTCCTTCTCTCTCTCTCTCTCTCTCTCTCTCTCTCTCTCTCTCTCTCTCTCTCTCTCTCTCTCTCTCTCTCTCTCTCTCTCTCTCTCTCTCTCTCTCTCTCTCTCTCTCTCTCTCTCTCTCTCTCTCTCTCTCTCTCTTCCTTCTCTTTCTGTGTGTCTCTCTGTATCTCATTCCTTCTCTCTCTTACTCCCTCTCCCACTTCCTTCTCTCTCTCTCTTTCCCCGGCTTCCACCTATCTCTCCATCTCTCCCTACAGTCCCGATAGCATAGACAGATCATGGTGCTTGATCATGCCTACTCTTGACTAGGCTCACTAGAGCCCAGCTCTCTCTCGCTCTCTCTGATGTTACCGTGGTGATGCCCTGCCCCTGCAATAGACGGAATCCTTGTGGTGGTCAACAGAACACTGAGGCATGGTGGGCATTTTGACAATGTCATATCCTAGTCTGATACCGAGATAAAGAATGATTGATTTTAGTGAGATAGGATGTGTCTCAAATGGCATCCTATTCCCTACATATGGGCCCTGGGCCTGGTCCCTTTGACTTTGGTCAAAAGTAGTGCACTATATACAGTTGAAGTCGGAAGTTTACATACACTTAGGTTTTTCAACCACTCCAGAAATCTCTTAGTTACAAACTATAGTTTTGGCAAGTCGGTTAGGACATCTACTTTGTGCATGACACAAGTCATTTTAACAACTGTTAAAAACAGATTATTTCACTTTAAATAGCTTGGAAAATTCCAGAAAATGATGTCATGGCTTTAGAAGCTTCCGATAGGCTAATTGAGGTGTACCTGTGGATGTATTTCAAGGCCTACCTTCAAACGCAGTTCCTCTTTGCTTGAAAATCAAAAGAAATCAGCCAAGACCTCAGAAGAAAAACTGTAGACCGCCACAAGTCTGGTTCATCCTTGGGAGCAATTTCCAAATGCCTGAAGGCACCACGTTCATCTGTACAAACAATAGTACGCAATTATAAACACCATGGGACCACGGAGCCATCAAGCCACTCAGGAAGGAGATGCATTCTGTCTCCTAGAGATGAACGTACTTTGGTGCAAAAAGTGCAAATCAATCCCAGAACAACAGCAAAGGACCTTGCGAAGATGCTGGAGGAAACAGGTACAAAAGTATCTATATCCACAGTAAAACGAGTCCTATATCGACAATTACGTGGATATATTGAAGCATCATTTCAAGACATCAGTCAGGAAGTTAAAGCTTGGTCGCAAATGGGTGTTCCAAATGGACAATGACCCCAAGCATACTTTCAAAGTTGTGGAAAAAATTTCTTAAGGACAACAAAGTCATGGTATTGGAGTGGCCATCACAAAGCCCTGACCTCAATCCCATAGAAAATGTGTGGGCAGAGCTGAAAAAGCGTGTGGGAGCAAGGAGTCCTACAAACCTGATTCATTTACACCAACTCTGTCAGGAAGAATGGGCCAAAATTCATCCAATCTTATTGTGGGAAGCTTGTGGAAAGCTACCTAAAACGTTTGACCCAAGTTAAACAATTTAAAGGCAATGCTACCAAATACTAATTGAATGTATGTAAACTTCTGACCCACTGGGAATGTGATGAAAGAAATAAAAGCTGAAATAAATCTTTCTCTCTACTGTTATTCTGACATTTCACATTCTTAAAATAAAGTGGTGATCCTAACTGACCTAAGACAGGGAATTCTTACTAGGATTAAATGTCATGAATTGTGAAAAATGTATTTGGCTAAGGTGTATGTAAACTTCCAACTTCAATTCTATGGAATAGGATAAACATTTTTTGTTACCTTTATTTAACTAGGTAAGTCAGTTAAGAACAAATTCTTATATGCAATGACAGCCTATCCCGGCCTCCCAAAACCCGGACAACGCTGGGCCAATTGTGCGCCACCCTATGGGACTCTCGATCACGGCCGGTTGTGATACAGCCCGGGATCAAACCAGGGTCTGCAGTGACGCCTCTAGCACTGAGATGCAGTGCCTTAGACTGCTGTGCCACTCGGGACACCCCATTTGGAACGCAGCAATAGATTCCAGGAAATATACTGTGAGTTTGGTTACAACCTCAGATTCAAACAGATAAATTAGCAAAGATAATACAATATCTACTGTACCAGGAATAGAAGGACATTGATTTTTACCCTGAATCTGGATCCTGTCGTTTTTCCACATTCTCTTAGGTCATCAAGGGGAAGTAGAATGAGAACGGCCATTTTACTGCAGGCTCTGTTCCAATCTGGCCCTCATACCATCATGGTCACCTAATCATCCCCAGCTTCCAATTGGCTCATTTGTCCCCCCTCCTCTCCCCTGTAACTATTCCCCATGTCGTTGCTGTAAATGACGATGTCTTTACAATCAAATTGACTATGAATAAATAAAGAATAAAGAGAATAAAGAGAGCCTGGACCTAACAGCACAGCTGAGACCAAACTAACACACCACCTCTACCTCTATCTAACTGGTCTAGTGTAGTGTGGGATGATAACACCACCTCTATATAACTGGTCTAGTGTAGTGTGGGATGATAACATCACCTCTCTATAACTGGTCTAGTGTAGTGTGGGATGATAACACCACCTCTATATAACTGGTCTAGTGTAATGTGGGATGATAACATCACCTCTCTATAACTGGTCTAGTGTAGTGTGGGATGATAACACCACCTCTATATAACTGGTCTAGTGTAGTGTGGGATGATAACATCACCTCTCTATAACTGGTCTAGTGTAGTGTGGGATGATAACACCACCTCTATATAACTGGTCTAGTGTAGTGTGGGATGATAACACCACCTCTCTATAACTGGTCTAGTGTAGTGTGGGATGATAACACCACCTCTATAACTGGTTTAGTGTAGTGTGGGATGATAACACCACCTCTATGTAACTGGTCTAGTGTAATGTGGGATGATAACACCACCTCTACCTAACCGGTGTAGTGTAGTGTGGGATGATAACACCACCTCTATGTAACTGGTCTAGTGTAGTGTGGGATGATAACACCACCTCTACCTAACCGGTCTAGTGTAATGTGGGATGATAACACCACCTCTACCTAACCGGTCTAGTGTAATGTGGGGTGATAACACCACCTCTACCTAACTGGTCTAGTGTAGTGTGGGATGATAACACCACCTCTATATAACTGGTCTAGTGTAGTGTGGGATGATAACACCACCTCTACCTAACTGGTCTAGTGTAATGTGGGATGATAACACCACCTCTATCTAACTGGTCTAGTGTAATGTGGGATGATAACACCACCTCTACCTAACTGGTCTAGTGTAATGTGGGGTGATAACACCACCTCTACCTAACTGGTCTAGTGTAGTGTGGGATGATAACACCACCTCTATATAACTGGTCTAGTGTAGTGTGGGATGATAACACCACCTCTCTATAACTGGTCTAGTGTAGTGTGGGATGATAACACCACCTCTCTATAACTGGTCTAGTGTAGTGTGGGATGATAACACCACCTCTATAACTGGTCTAGTGTAGTGTGGGATGATAACACCACCTCTACCTAACTGGTCTAGTGTAGTGTGGGATGATAACACCACCTCTATCTAACTGGTCTAGTGTAATGTGGGATGATAACACCACCTCTACCTAACTGGTCTAGTGTAGTGTGGGATGATAACACCACCTCTATCTAACCGGTCTAGTGTAGTGTGGGATGATAACACCACCTCTATATAACTGGTCTAGTGTAGTGTGGGATGATAACATCACCTCTCTATAACTGGTCTAGTGTAGTGTGGGATGATAACACCACCTCTACCTAACAGGTCTAGTGTAGTGTGGGATGATAACACCACCTCTACCTAACTGGCCTAGTGTAGCGTGGGATGATAACACCACCTCTACCTAACTGGTCTAGTGTAGTGTGGGATGATAACACCACCTCTACCTAACCGGTCTAGTGTAATGTGGGATGATAACACCACCTCTACCTAACCGGTCTAGTGTAATGTGGGATGATAACACCACCTCTACCTAACAGGTCTAGTGTAATGTGGGATGATAACACTACCTCTACCTAACAGGTCTAGTGTAGTGTGGGATGATAACACCACCTCTACCTAACTGGTCTAGTGTAATGTGGGATGATAACACCACCTCTACCTAACTGGTCTAGTGTAATGTGGGATGATAACACCACCTCTACGTAACTGGTCTAGTGTAGTGTGGGATGATAACACCACCTCTATATAACTGGTCTAGTGTAGTGTGGGATGATAACACCACCTCTACCTGACCGGTCTAGTGTAGTGTGGGATGATAACACCACCTCTACCTAACTGGTCTAATGTAGTGTGGGATGATAACACCACCTCTACCTAACCGGTGTAGTGTAGTGTGGGATGATAACACCACCTCTATGTAACTGGTCTAGTGTAGTGTGGGATGATAACACCACCTCTACCTAACCGGTCTAGTGTAGTGTGGGATGATAACACCACCTCTACCTGACCGGTCTAGTGTAGTGTGGGATGATAACACCACCTCTACCTAACTGGTCTAGTGTAGTGTGGGATGATAACACCACCTCTACCTAACTGGTCTAGTGTAATGTGGGATGATAACACCACCTCTACCTAACTGGTCTAGTGTAGTGTGGGATGGTCTGTGTGTGTGTGTTTGTGTCTGTGCGAGCGTGTACATGTGTGTGAATGAGTCATTGCCAGATAAGGTGTCTGTCTGGACTATGTTACTTCATAGGAATTTTATCATACCCTGTATCGTCATGCTGAAGTTTGTCCTCAGAAATACAGAAATTGAAAGACTTCAAATCCATGGGTTTTCTGAGATAGCAGTCTGCCGGAGTTTGCCCATGTCAACAGTAGTGCACTATATAGGTCATAGGGTGCTATTTGGGATACACTTGGGAGTGGGAGTCAGATGAAGGAGAGAGAGAGGGAGGAATGGAGGGGGAGAGGTCTGGGCTTCAGGGGCACAGGAGGTCAGTCACAATGGTTCTTTATTTCTTTCTTCCTTCTCTCTCTTTCCAAAAGGTCATGGTCTTTTTTTGTTTCAGTTTCATGCGGAATGTCCCCTCTCTCTCCCTCCTCCCTCCCTCCTGCCCTCTCTCTCTCTCCTTCCCTCCCTTACACCCTCTCTCTCTCCCCCAATCCCCCCTCCCTCCCTCTCTCTCTCTCTCTCTCTCTCTCTCTCTCTCTCTCTCTCTCTCTCTCTCTCTCTCTCTCTCTCTCTCCTATCCCTGGTTCTTGTCATAGTGATGGTGTGGTCTCTGTTGTGGCAGCCATTGTTGCTGTTTGTGCTAATGCGAAAATCCATCCAATTACTCCTCTGTTGTCTTATGTAAACAGAGAAGAGAGCAGTAGAGAGAAAGAGAGAATATTTGAGTTTTGAGGAGAGATAGGCGTACGATCATGCAGTTAAATCTAAGGTATGAGTCCAAGAGTGTGTTTGCTTGTGTGTGCGTGCGTGAGTACGTGTGCTTCATATGACGCATTGGAAAATGGCTATATTATCATATTATGGTCCCTACGTCTGAGCCTGCGTCATCACTGGTACATGTGTATTACGCTGCTAGGCTATAACCTTCAGCCCAAATGCACCCTATTCCCTATTTAGGGCACTTCTTTTGACCAGGGCCCGTAGGGAATAGGATGGGAAGCAGACATAAAAACATGGCCTACCTAGCTACCTTATCTTATTCAAACATTGACCTAAGCCTAATATTGTTTATGTATAATCCACCATTTAATGGACTAGTGGTTTAAACAGCAGATATATCCATTAGTGCGTCAGGCATATTGTCCTCACCTCAAATGGCACTCTATTCCCTACGCCGTGTACTACTTTTGACCAGAGCCCTATTCACCCTGGTCATAAATAGTGCACTATATAGAGAAAAGCAGGCCGTTCGGGACTCAGACATCATATCTGGTTTGGGATGACTGGAGATGTAATGGGTACCTATCCTTCACTGAAATATATTATTTCATATCTGTCTGATGACAGGGTTTGAGTAATAGTCCAAAAGCTTTGAGGAATATCAGCCGTATGTCTGTCTGCGTCCCAAGTAGCACCCTAGTCCCCTGTATACCCTATGGGCCCAGGTCAGAAGTAGTGCACTTTGAAGGGAATAGGGTGTCATTTGGAACACTCATGCTGTCTCTGGAGCTCATATTCATATCACAGACGGTTTATATCAGGACAGACTGTTGGCTTGAAGGAGGAGAGGAAGAGAAGGAAGGATAGAGGGATGACGAGAGAGCGCGCGCGAGAGAGAGAAGGGTAGAACCAGGAGGCCATATGCTGTGTCACCACAGATCAAAGAGTGTCGACATTGGAGAATCAGAGCGACAGATGGACTCTCAGTTACACACACACACACATACACACACAAACGCATAAAAACACATGCATGCGTACACACACACACACACACACATACCACCTGGCCGTTGATCACATGCCCTAAGTAGTGAGCTGGAGTATAGAGTGTGTGTGTGTGTGTGTGTGTGTGTGTGTGTGTGTGTGTTTAACCCTATAACCTTAATTTCACCTGTGCTTGGCTGCTCACTCACCCAACCGTCCCTTAGACACAGAGTCCTTAGTGCCAGAGCTGCTGGACTGAGACAGACTGAGATTGAGGGAGGAATGGAGAGAGAGAGATCGAAGGAGAGAGCAGGGGGGGGGTGGAGAGAGAGGAGAAAGAGGAGGAGAGAGTGAGTCTAAAGGTTCACCACATCCGAAAACAGAGTGAAAAAAGAGAGCGAGAGAGAGAGAGAGAAACAGGGATAAAAGTGAGGGAGAGAAACAGAGGGAGAAAGGAGAGGAAGAAACGTGGTCATAACAAACATTGTTCTATTGACACACTGTGTGCAACTCAATACATGATTTTTGTATTCTATTTTGTTATGCACTTACTTTCAAGTGAAACTCAGTCATCTTGTTGTTCATTGAGTTGAGAGAAGGCTGAGAGGGCGGTGTTGTGTTCCTTTGTCTCTGCTTTGCTATTTTACTTCCTTTCTTTTTTTGGTACTTTTTTAAAATGTTTTTTTTTTACCTCACACTTGGCAGCTTGTGGTTTAATGTTTTTTAAAGGTGTCATTCCACTTACAGTTTCCTACCTACACCTTCAAAATGGACAGTTCATTTCCGCCATTTTGGGTCAAAACAACTCAGTTATTTGGCAATTATTTGAATGCTGTTTGTCTTTATTCTCAGTAACCTTAACAACAGACGTCCTGCTGTGCTTTTATAACTGAGAGGTCAGCTTTTTATGATGTTTTTCAGTTGGTCTGCTGGTAGTCAAGTCTGACATGCTTTCTGGTTTGGACAACATCCACACACACAGGCTCGCGCATGGACACACACACGCAGACATACACACACTGTGGCCTCTGTTTTGGGCTGTGGACTGGACTGGGGACGATTATGGTGGCTGTGTCTTTGTCAGTTAAACTGCCTGTCTGACTACTGTAGCTACTTTGTCTAGTGTACTCTCTATCCTTTCTACACACACACACACACACACACACACACACACACACACACACACACACACACACACACACACACACTGACTGTCCTCTCTATCCTCTGTTAGGCCTTGAAGGCTCTCCATTGTACACAGAAGCCATTTCTCTGTCACTTTCTGCCTGAGTCTCAACCACTCTGAAACAGTTTGGGTCTTTCTGGGCCCAGAACCAAGGAGATGAATCTATATAGACATATTGTACACCACACACACACATGCTCACGAACAACCACACACCCACACACACAAATACACACACACAAATACACACACTCACACACCAATCCCACTCTCTTGTCTATGGTACCAAAGCCATACTGGCATCAACACATTTCCTTTCTTTGTTTTTCCTTCTCTTCTATTTATATTATGCCCTTCTTTCCTTCAATCTTTCCTTCAATCTTTCCTTCAATCTTTCCTTCAATCTTTCTTTCTTTCTTTCTTCCTTCCCTTCCTTCCCTTCCTTCTCTCCTTCCTTCCTTCCTTCCTTCCTTCCTTCCTTCTCTCTCCTTCCTTCCTTCCTTTCTCTTTGCCTAAGATGGTCAAAGATGTCAAATAATAAAAATAGACTGTATGTTTTCAGTTTTTTAAACAAATAAGCTTTTTTTTCGCATGCTGAATTACAGATCAGATGGTGCTTGGTTTCTGTCTGTGAAACAATGAAACACTTTATCAATGTTACTGGGGGATGTGGTTTGTTTTCTATGGGTGTTACAGTAATATTTTGTTTGTTTGTTTTGGTGATGATATAGAAGTTAGCGATGGCTAGGCTAATTTGGCTAGCCATTGTTGCCTTGATAATGGTATAGAAGTTAGCGATGGCTAGGCTAATTTGACTAGCCATTAATTCTTGTTTTGATCATGGGGATAAAGTTAGCAATGGCAAAACAGGGTTTTATTTCATACCGCTAACTCACTCTGGACTCTCTGTGTGTGTCTGTGGCCACTGGACCTAGCCTGTAGCCTATGGAAACCCAACCAGACAGTGGCCAGGATTAAGTCGGAAAGCACGTTGTCGGTAACGCACGTTTGATTGAATCCCGAGCTAAGTGTGTACAGGGAGATGGAGTAAGGCAGGGATTCAATCCGAAACCACGCTGTAGTGCGATGGACATTTAAAAGTCGTTCCTGATTGAGCCGACAACTACTGCCTTGAATGCAGCCTTGACGGTAACATTGCCTTTGAAACTTTAAAAGCTGCATTGTCTACTAGCATGATGGGACTGAATCCCATGTGACCTGCTTCACAGCCATGCTGTGCTGTGATGTCAAATAGGAACCACTAGGTGGCGTACTCTCCCTCAGTGAAAAGAAGCTCTAGTGAGAGACGCGAGCACACACACACACACACACACAGAGAGAGAGAGAGAGACAGGGGATACTTTCTTCACAGAAGCTCAATTGTTGTCTCATCAACTGCTTGTCTATTCCCCACTGACTGGCTTAGAAAGAGGGAGGGATGTTGCCTATACAAACACACACACACACTTGATCTGTCCAGTTCCGTCCATCTTGCCCTTGAGAGAGTCAAGGCCAAACCCTACTGGGGGGACAAGAAATAGGGGGTGGAGCCATGCACACACACACACACACACACACAGTTCCGCCACCTTGGCACCAGACCGCCATGCTGCTGCCACCCGATCCCTACTGGGTCCCAGGAGGACTCTAGAGAGTGTGTGTGTGTGTGTGTGTGTGTGTGTGTGTGTGTGTGTGTGTGTGTGTGTGTGTGTGTGTGTGTGTGTGTGTGTGTGTGTGTGTGTGTGTGTGTGTGTGTGTGTGTGTGTGTGTGTGTGTGTGTGTGTGTGTGTGTGTGCGCACACGCGCATGCCTGCATGTATGCTTGTGTATGTGTGCCAACCAGCCCCTCTCCAGTGTCTGTAGACAATTATCCCACTGGGGTGCATTGCCAGATTTGACTAATCACACACACATCCTGTCTGGGTTGTCAGATTTCAGGCTTTTATCTTTGCTGGTCTGCCTTTTCTGTCTTTTAATATAAGGTCACTGATTCGCTGTAACTACTCTGTGGTGGGACAAGGTGCTTCTGATTGGCTGTAACTACTCTGTGGCAGGACAAGGTGCTTCTGATTGGCTGTAACTACTCTGTGGGAAAAGTTTAGCTTCTGATTGTTAGAATGGATTGTTAGTTTAAATGATTTAAGGCATTCAAGCTAATGAAATGATCCTAATAAGAAACCAATGTTACATGTGGGTATTCAAACTGTATTCCCAGTTTACTCCAGGGGTGGAATTTGGCCCCCGCCCCACACACACACATCCTTGAGGGACAAAGAAAGATGATGACATGTTGTACAGTAACCGCATCTACATCCCCTTGCACTGAGATTATTTACATAAAAAAATATATATATCAGTTTGGGGATTTCTTCTTTATTATTTTGTGCTTGTTTGTTATTGTTGGAGGGTTGGATGTTCCTGTCATCTGAACAGCCTCTCTGTGACACTGGTTGTGTGTGTGTGTGTGTGTGTGTGTGTGTGGCGTTCTGTGGCTCGGTGTTCTGCTAAACCAATCGTCATCAGTCCAAGCAGCCTGTGTGTACTGTTTCTGTTAACTGTGTTCAGGGTTGTGTTCATTAGGCACAAACGTACAAAAACTGACAAACAGGGAGGGAATACTGGTCCAATCAGAAACTCTTATTTTCATTCTCCGTTGCTCAATGTTTTAAAACATTTCCTGTTGAGGATCGTAATGAACATGACCCAGACCTCCCTGTGCTCAGCAGCTTAACAGGGTGAAGGAAGAAAACAAGACAGAAGGATGGAGGGATTTTGTAAAAAATGAAAATAAAAGATCTTACTTTTCATTTTATTTATTTTTTTCTTCTCTTCTGTGGGCGTGGGGTCTTATTACAAAGAAGAGTGTACATTTATAAGTTAATTTTAGAAAAATTTAAATAAAACGTTTGTTCTTCTGTATATGAATGGCTGTATGTTAACCTTGAACTAAAAGTAATGAATTCTATGACAAAGAAATATAATAAATTAATTTAACATTTCTATCACTTTGTCTCTTTATGTATGATGTTGCATTTCTACAGTACTTTGCATCACCCTAGTCAGACGGTCATATATTCATGCTCCGGGCTGTTTCCCCTAGGTACATATCCAGGATCAGCCTCCCCTCCCCCAACCCTGCCCTTAACCCTTAGTGGGGGAAATGCAAAACTGACCCAAGATCAGCATCTAGGTGCTACTTCACCCTACTCCTACGTTCATATATGTTCATATATTTCACTAGAGGGCAGTGATGGAACAAAGATCATATGATCATGAGCAGTGGCCACGCTAACCGGTCATGGCTAGAAGGGATGCAGCTTTTGTCAAATTAACGTCAGATTTGACGTTCCGCAGCAGGTTAGGAGAACTTTTTACGTTAATTAGACAAAAAAAGGATCCCTTCTAGCCGTGACCACACTAACCCTGGTGCTGGAAAGCTACAAGTGGTGCAGGCTTTTGTTCGAGCCCAGCACTAACAAGCCTGATTCAAATAATCAACTTATCATGATCTTCGGTGTGGACCATGATTCGATTTCTACAAGAAACTGGAAAACCTGACAAACAGATGTTAG
>CM059812.1:48574441-48609441 GCA_030435695.1 Brachymystax lenok tsinlingensis
CACCATATGAGACAGAGTATTACACATGTAGGACAGTAGTGTATGTGACACCATATGAGACAGAGTATTACACATGTAGGACAGTAGTGTATGAGACACCATATGAGACAGAGTATTACACATGTAGGACAGTAGTGTATGAGACACCATATGAGACAGAGTATTACACATGTAGGACAGTAGTGTATGTGACACCATATGGGAAAGGTATCTACAGAGAGGGAGAGGCAGAGAAAGACAGGATGTGGGTTTAACCTTCTGTAGTAGAGTGGTGAGAGAGAGGCTGAAAGAAAGGGTTGTGAGAGAGAGTGGGAGGAAAGAGAGAGAGAACAGAAGAAAGTAGCTCGCCTCGAGAGACTTAGAACCAGTGTTTGGGCTGCGATTGCTGAGGGGTCGTTGATACGCACGCACCACACACACACACACACACAAATGAGTCATTATTCAGCCTATATGGAGTACTAAGCTAGAACTGGGTCATAGGAATATCCTTCAGCAGTTAGTCTGAGAGGAGAAGAGGAGTATGGAAACAAGTGAACTGTTTGTTACATAAAGCAATAACCAAATGTCTGCTACTGTAGCTTCTACACACACACACGCACACACTCCCTAATGTCAACCCACGCCAACCCAGGACCCCAGCAGTACAGTATTAATATCCACCAGACGCACACTAAACTCACAACAGGGAGATCAGACTGGCATAGCACCTTCAATCAGGCTCCCCGTCCTGTTCCCTTCAACTGGAGAAATAACATGTTTGCCTGTGTGTGCGTGTGTGTGTGTGTGTGTACAGTATCTTCAGCAACATCTACTTGTTTCCCAGTGCACAGTATGAACCCTGAGACCATCACTAATATGCCAGCTGGCTCGCTAGTCACTACCCCTCCTTCATCCCTCCATCTCTCACCAGAAACACTGTCAAACACAACTACAGTTAGATCCCTGAGCGAGAGAGAGAAAGAGAGAGAGAGAGAGAGAGAGAGAGAGAGAGAGAGAGAGAGAGAGAGAGAGAGAGAGAGAGAGAGAGAGAGAGAGACAGGGAGAGAAGTTGAGGAGTGATGGGAGATAGAGAGAAAGACGGGGAGATAATTAAGTTCAGGGTTGACAGAACGGGAATGAAAAAGAGATGGAATGGAAAGAAATGAAAATAAGAAAAAACTGAGGAGAAGAGGAAGATGGAGAAAAAGACAGAGAGAGAGAGAGAGAGAGAGAGAGAGAGTGGTTAAAGAAAATAAATTAGATGATGAGTCATTTCAACATGACACAAGGCTACTTTTAGCCAATCACAGCCCAACATTACGTAAAAAGAACTCCTGCCACATTTTCTGACCTCAAAATCTCTGCCAACAGTTCAAATATTGAACAACTTATTATCAGCCGTAATGTAAAAAGGAACTGAAAGCAGAAATGTTAAATAAAATAAATAGGAATATCAATACACATTAATGAGCACAGACATTATGTCAAATAGTCTAACTGGGCAGTACAGGTCTCCTTCTCTCCATCTCTACTCTGTAATATTTCTCTCCTTCTTGTTGTTTAACTCAATCGTCACCTCCTCCCCCTTTCTAATTTACAACATCTGTCTTCACCAGTGTTGTGGCTTCACAGATGTGGAGAAGAAGCCCAATACAACCTCCCAGAGGAGAGCTGTCTGATAGTTCAACCACACAGACGTACAAACAGAGAGAGAGAGAGAGAGAGAGAGAGAGAGAGAGAGAGAGAGAGAGAGAGAGAGAGATGTGGTGTTAGTCTCCACAATTCAGAGGTTAAATGCCTACTCTTCGCAGATGACCTGTGCCTGCTGTCACCCACAGCACATGGCCTACAGCAGAGCCTGGACCTGCTAGAGCAATACTGCCAGACCTGGGCCCTGGCAGTAAACCGTAAAAAGACTAAAATAATGATTTTTCAGAGACGATCCAGATCTCAGGGAATTAGACCAAAGTTCTCAATTGGTACAAAATATATAGAGTACTGCACACACTACAACTACTTAGGTTTAAAAATAAGCTCAACTGGACACCTTAATGAGGCAGTGAATGAACTGAGAGAGAAAGCACGCAGTGCATTCTACGCAATTAAAAAACTAATTCAAATTGAAATACCTATTAAGATTTGGCTAAAACTAATTGAATGTGTCATTGAACCAATTGCACTTTATGGCAGCGAGGTGTGGGGTCCACTTGCAAAACAAGATTTCACCAAATGGGACAAACACCCCATTGAAACCCTGCATGCTGAGTTCTGTAAGATTCTCCTACATGTCCAGAGGAAAACTACAAACAATGCATGCAGGGCAAAATTAGGCCAATATCCACTAATAATAAAAACTCAAAAAAGAGCAATTAAGTTTTGGAAACATCTCAAATACAGTGACCCCCTCTCATATCATTACCAAGCCCTGCAATGCCAAGAGCTGAGCAAAGAAAAGAGTCCCCTCATCCAGCTGGTCCTGGGGCTGAGTTCACAAACCTGTTCTACTAACACACTGAAGCCTCAGGACCAGAACATCCAATCAATCAGAATAAAACAAATTACATCACAATCAAAACAAAACTACATTGCTCATTGGGAAACACAAGCACAAGCACAAGCACAAAGCAAAATGCAGTGCTATCTGGCCCTAAATCAACAGTACACCATGGCAAACTGGTTCTACTGACCAAAACCTTAGAAAAACCTTGACAAAGTACAGGCTCAGTGAGCACAGCCTTGCCATTGAGAAGGGTAGACACAGGAAAACCTGGCTCCCTGTAGAGGAAAGGCTGTGCAACCACTGCACCACAGAAGAACCTGAGACAGAGCTGCATTTCCTGACAAAATGTCAAAAATATAAAACAATTAGAGAGTGTCATTTCCCCAAATTTGAAACCCTTATCCAAGGTTTCAAAGACCTCTCTGATGAGAATAGGCTACCCGTCCTGTTGGGGGACGAAGCAGAGAGCTGTGGGTTGGCAGCGCACTACATTGCTGCCTGCCATACGTTGAGGGACAGTGTCTGACAGACCAATCAACCTGCACATGTCCTCTACTGTATGCTTAGTGTTATTGTTTAATGTATGGTTATTTTGACCCTTGGTTATTGTTGTTACTGTTGTCCCGTTGACAATTTTGACTGTTATTATTTTCATATTGTAAAAGAGAGAGAGAGAGAGAGAGAGAGAGAGAGAGAGAGAGAGAGAGTGGTTAAAGAAAATAAATTAGATGATGAGTCATTTCAACATGACACAAGGCTACTTTTAGCCAATCACAGCCCAACATTACGTAAAAAGAACTCCTGCCACATTTTCTGACAGTTAAAATAATGAACAACTTATTATCAGCCGTAATTTAAAAAGTAACTGAAAGCAGAAATGTTAAATAAAATAAATAGGAATATCAATACACATTAAGGAGCACAGACATTATGTCAAATAGTCTAACTGGACGGTAGTGTCTCGGTCTAAAGTAGTGCCCTATGGAATAGGGTGCCATTTGGAACACATAGTTTCTATGTTCTGATGAATGTCATAAACATTCATAGCTGTCTCATAAATGGAAAGTTACTGCTGACCTAAGGGATGTAAAACCTTTAGTTTGCGTTCTGCAGTGTGTGTCCACATGTGTTTGTTTGTTTGTGTGAGACTTATAGCCCTTTCCTGAAGTCGCATGACCAAATCATCCTCTAGTGGCCTCATGGGTGGAATGTTATTCATGTTTTTTATAATTTCATAATGAATAAACATATATTTTTTTAACCCGAAAATCCGGTGTTTCTATGTGAAACAATTTTGTTATATTTCAGTCTTCTGTGATGTACACTGCTCAAAAAAATAAAGGGAACACTTAAACAACACAATGTAACTCCAAGTCAATCACACTTCTGTGAAATCAAACTGTCCACTTAGGAAGCAACACTGATTGACAATAAATTTCACATGCTGTTGTGCAAATGGAATAGACAACAGGTGGAAATTATAGGCAATTAGCAAGACACCCCCAATAAAGGAGTGGTTCTGAAGGTGGTGACCACAGACCACTTCTCAGTTCCTATGCTTCCTGGCTAATGTTTTGGTCACTTTTGAATGCTGGCGGTGCTTTCACTCTAGTGGTAGCATGAGACGGAGTCTACAACCCACACAAGTGGCTCAGGTAGTGCAGCTCATCCAGGATGGCACATCAATGCGAGCTGTGGCAAGAAGGTTTGCTGTGTCTGTCAGCGTAGTGTCCAGAGCATGGAGGCGCTACCAGGAGACAGGCCAGTACATCAGGAGACGTGGAGGAGGCCGTGGGAGGGCAACAACCCAGCAGCAGGACCACTACCTCCGCCTTTGTGCAAGGAGGAGCACTGCCAGAGCCCTGCAAAATGACCTCCAGCAGGCCACAAATGTGCATGTGTCTGCTTAAACGGTCAGAAACAGACTCCATGAGGGTGGTATGAGGGCCCAACGTCCACAGGTGGGGTTGTGCTTACAGCCCAACACCGTGCAGGACGTTTGGCATTTGCCAGAGAACACCAAGATTGGCAAATTCGCCACTGGCGCCCTGTGCTCTTCACAGATGAAAGCAGGTTCACACTGAGCACGTGACAGGCGTGACAGAGTCTGGAGACGCCGTGGAGAACGTTCTGCTGCCTGCAACATCCTCCAGCATGACCGGTTTGGCGGTGGGTCAGTCATGGTGTGGGGTGGCATTTCTTTGGGGGCCGCACAGCCCTCCATGTGCTCGCCAGAGGTAGCCTGACTGCCATTAGGTACCGAGATGAGATCCTCAGACCCCTTGTGAGACCATATGCTGGTGCGGTTGGCCCTGGGTTCCTCCTAATGCAAGACAATGCTAGACCTCATGTGGCTGGAGTGTGTCAGCAGTTCCTGCAAGAGGAAGGCATTGATGCTAAGGACTGGCCCGCCCGTTCCCCAGACCTGAATCCAATTGAGCACATCTGGGACTTCATGTCTCGCTCCATCCACCAACGCCACGTTGCACCACAGACTGTCCAGGAGTTAGCGGATGCTTTAGTCCAGGTCTGGGAGGAGATCCCTCAGGAGACCATCCGCCACCTCATCAGGAGCATGCCCAGGTGTTGTAGGGAGGTCATTCAGGCACGTGGAGGCCACACACACTACTGAGCCTCATTTTGACTTGTTTTAAGGACATTACATCAAAGTTGGATCAGGCTGTAGTGTGGTTTTCCACTTTAATTTTGAGTGTGACTCCAAATCCAGACCTCCATGGGTTGATAAATTTGATTTCCATTGATAATTTTTGTGTGATTTTGTTGTCAGCACATTCAACTATGTAAAGAAAAAAGTATTTAATAAGATTATTTCATTCATTCAGATCTATGATGTGTTATTTTAGTGTTCCCTTTATTTTTTTGAGCAGTGTATATAAAGTGTAATACTGGGATGCACTTAAGCACAAATTAAGGGATGGAGAAAGAGAAGAGAAGAAGGGATGACAGAGAGGATGAGAGTTTGATGTGTTACCATGCTTTTTTACCAATCGTTTATCATACGTCTTAAGTCATTTGCAGCTGTGTGTGTGTGTGTGTGTGTGTGTGTGTGTGTGTGTGTGTGTGTGTGTGTGTGTGTGTGTGTGTGTGTGTGTGTGTGTGTGTGTGTGTGTGTGTGTGTGTGCGTGCGTGCGTGCGTGTGTGTGCGTGCATGTGTGGTTCATTGTTTAAATATGACAGTACAGGTCTCCTTCTCTCCATCTCTAATCTGTAATATTTCTCTCCTTCTTGTTGTTTAACTCAATCATCACCTCCTCCCCCTTTCCTCCACATCTTCTCTCTCAGAAGCGTCTTTGAACACCCACATACACACACACTCCTCTGACCCCTTTCCAAATCCAACAGCTCGCTAATCTACATCCCCCAATTTACAACATCTGTCTTCACCAGTGTTGTGGCTTCACAGATGTGGAGAAGATGTGGAGGAAATACAACCTCCCAGAGGAGAGCTGTCTGATAGTTCAACCACACAGACGTACAAACAGAGAGAGAGAGAGAGAGAGAGAGAGAGAGAGAGAGAGAGAGAGAGAGAGAGAGAGAGAGAGAGAGAGAGAGAGAGAGAGAGTGTGTTTCATGGTCAGGTGTGCAGCCAAAGCGTGCCAGACCTCTGCCCTCCCTGGCTCTGTATTCATTGAGGCCAGACCTCTGCTCTCCCTGGCTCTGTATCCATTGAGGCCAGACCTCTGCTCTCCCTGGCTCTGTATTCATTGAGGCTTCAACAAGTGATCGTTCCCAAACATAACAGAAAACAGCCCAACATCAAGGCTATAGGCTCTCGAAGAATTCCAACCTACTTTTTCGGGCTTCCAGGTTTTCCTAATGGGTATTCTTGGTATTCCCGGGACACACATGGAGACAGACAGGTCTTCCAGAGGTCTCCCTAAGACATAGAGAGAGGGCCAATCCAGTGAGGGAAGACAGAGGTGAAAGATGACAACACTGAATGAAAAATAAAAATGATTCAAATGATCAAACTTAACATGCTATTCTATGAAGACAGTTTGTTTGTTCATTTATGCATCATTTATTTATGTAACCTGTATTTAACTAGGCAAGTCAGTGACGACGCCAGCCAGTGTCTTGCCGCCCCTCACAATCATGCCCGGTTGTGATAGAGCCTGGATTATAGGTAGAACCAGGGCAGCTGTAGTGACTCCTCTAGCACTGAGATGCAGTGCCTCAGACCGCTCGGAAGCCCCGAGTTAAAGAGGTAAATGTTATAATTGGCACAGAAATACGAACGCATAGACTCCAATAGTCTACTTGGCAGACAGGGACGAAGAAAGAAAGCGAAGAACATATGATAAAGAAGATAATATATGAGCTCTGATGGAGGTTTAGTGTACAGCTGAACTATTCTGACATTAGTAATGGATGTGTAGGGAGATGTGGTGGAGGGATGGAGGGAGTCATCAAGAGAGGAGAGAAAGGGAGGATGGGATATAATCAGAGAGAGAGAGAGAGAGAGAGAGAGAGAGAGAGAGAGAGAGAGAGAGAGAGAGAGAGAGAGAGAGAGAGAGAGAGTGTGTTTCATGGTCAGGTGTGCAGCCAAAGCGTGCCAGACCTCTGCCCTCCCTGGCTCTGTATTCATTGAGGCCAGACCTCTGCTCTCCCTGGCTCTGTATCCATTGAGGCCAGACCTCTGCTCTCCTGGCTCTGTATTCATTGAGGCTTCAACAAGTGATCGTTCCCAAACATAACAGAAAACAGCCCAACATCAAGGCTATAGGCTCTCGAAGAATTCCAACCTACTTTTTCGGGCTTCCAGGTTTTCCTAATGGGTATTCTTGGTATTCCCGGGACACACATGGAGACAGACAGGTCTTCCAGAGGTCTCCTAAGACATAGAGAGAGGGCCAATCCAGTGAGGAAGACAGAGGTGAAAGATGACAACACTGAATGAAAAATAAAAATGATTCAAATGATCAAACTTAACATGCTATTCTATGAAGACAGTTTGTTTGTTCATTTATGCATCATTTATTTATGTAACCTGTATTTAACTAGGCAAGTCAGTGACGACGCCTGGCCAATTGTGCGCCGCCCCTCACAATCATGCCCGGTTGTGATAGAGCCTGGATTATAGGTAGAACCAGGGCAGCTGTAGTGACTCCTCTAGCACTGAGATGCAGTGCCTCAGACCGCTCGGAAGCCCCGAGTTAAAGAGGTAAATGTTATAATTGGCACAGAAATACGAACGCATAGACTCCAATAGTCTACTTGGCAGACAGGGACGAAGAAAGAAAGCGAAGAACATATGATAAAGAAGATAATATATGAGCTCTGATGGAGGTTTAGTGTACAGCTGAACTATTCTGACATTAGTAATGGATGTGTAGGGAGATGTGGTGGAGGGATGGAGGGAGTCATCAAGAGAGGAGAGAAAGGGAGGATGGGATATAATCAGTGAGGAGGGAGAGAAGACGGGGAGGGAGGGAGGGAGGGGAAGCAAGCAATCTACAGCGTTTATAGGAGAGAGGGAGGCCGAGTAAAGTTTCTTACCCCGTTACAACATTTCCCTCGCTCCCAGCTTATCCCCAACGCCAAGACATTCGCGAGCATCGCTAGGAGGAACTCAAGGTAAGTGAATCAGGACTTTGTCAACTGGAAACTGTGTAATAACATTGTTATATCTATTGCTGACAAGTCAACTAATTGTTTCCATGAATGCACGCGGATGCATAACACGTTTTTGCCGCTTGCTTCCCCACTGAATGTTGTTTTTTTTTCCGTTGGAAATAAATGACTCCCAACAGAAGCCAACTCAGCAGTGTTCTGTGCATTTGCGCCTGAATGGAAACTAGAATAATATTTTCGAAGATGCACGTTGCTACAAGTAATTACTTGCTTAAGCTTTGTATAAGGATGTGTTCCATATAAATGTATGCTGTGCGTCTGTGTGGACGTGGCTGCTGTAATGAATCCATTATGACAGAAAGACAACCGTGTACTGTAGGCGTTTTTTCTATCTCTGGGTCAATTCTACAATGTTGACAGAATAACATTGTCATGCACATACGAACGACAAATTCACTAGGCTATACAAATATTTGCATACAACAAGGTACATTTGCATTTGATTAATAAAAATATTGATGTATATTATTTGTTGGCTTTTGAACTTGCCTGAACTGTAGCATAAGTAGGCTATAGCCAAGCTACTGACGTATAACGTATTAAGTTATTTATAACTGCTTACTTTAAAGTATGATAACAGATGCCAAAGACATTTAAAAGGGCAATCTGCGGTTCCAACAACCACGAAGCAGGGGCCCCTCCACAGTTGTGCAAAAACAGCTTTAAAAAATGTGTGGTGGGTAAGGAGATCCTGAACTATTGGGTTCCTCAATTTATTTTATTTATTTTATTTATTTCACCTTTATTTAACCAGGTAGGCAAGTTGAGAACAAGTTCTCATTTACAACTGCGACCTGGCCAAGATAAAGCAAAGCAGTTCGACACACAACAACACAGAGTTACACATGGAATAAAACAAACATACAGTCAATAATACAGTAGGAAAAAAAGAAATCTATATACAAAGAGTGCAAATGAGGTAGGATAAGGAAGGTAAGACAATAAATAGGCCATGGTGGCAGAGTAATTACAATATAGCAATTTAACACTGGAATGGTAAAAGAAAACTGTGCAGTAGATGAATGTGCAATGTAGAAAAACTGGGGTGCAAAGGAACAAGATAAATAAATAAATACGGTAGGGGATGAGGTAGTTGGTTGGGCTATTTACAGATGGGCTATAAACAGGTACAGTGGTCTGTACACTGCTCTGACAGCTGGTGCTTAAAGCTGTTGAGGGAGATAAGTGTCTCCAGTTTCAGAGATTTTTGAAGTTCGTTCCAGTCATTGGCAGCAGAGAACTGGAAGGAGAGTCGGCCAAAGGAGGAATTGGCTTTGGGGGTGACCAGTGAGATATACCTGCTGGAGCGTGTGCTGACGGGTTGGTGCTGCTAAGGTGACCAGCGAGCTGAGATAAGGTGGGACTTTACCTAGCAGGGACTTGTAAATGACCAGGAGCCAGTGGATATGGCGGACGAGTGTAAAGTGAAGGCCAGCCTACGAGTGTACAGGTCGCAGTGGTGGGTGGTATATGGGGCTTTGGTAACAAAACGGATGGCACTGTGATAGACTGCATCCAGTTTGTTGAGTAGAGTATTGGAGGCTATTTTGTAAATTACATCACCGAAGTCGAGGATCGGTAGGATGGTCAGTTTTACGAGGGTAAGTTTGGCAGCATGAGTGAAGGAAGCTTTGTTGGCGAAACAGGAAGCCAATTCTAGATTTCATTTTAGATTGGAGATGTTTGATGTGAGTCTGGAAGGAGAGTTTACAGTCTAACCAGACACCTAGGTATTTGTAGTTTTCCACGTAATCTAAGACAGAACCGTCAGAGTAGTGATGCTGGACGGGGACAGGAAATCTTGGTAGCGATCGGTTGAAGAGAGCATGCATTTAGTTTTACTTTGCGTTTAAGAGCAGTTGTAGGCCACGGAAGGAGAGTTGTATGGCATTGAAGCTCGTCTGGAGGGTAGTTAACACAGTGTCCAAAGAGGGGCCAGAAGTATACAGAATGGTGTCGTCTTGCATAGAGGTGAATCAGAGACTCACCTGCAGCAGAGAGACATCATTGATGTATACAGAGAAAAGAGTCGGCCCAAGAATTGAACCCTGTGGCACTCCCATGGAGACTGAAAGAGGCCCGGACAACAGGCCCTCTGATTTGACACACTGAACTCTGTCGGAGAAGTAATTGGTGAACCATGCGAGGCAGTCATTTGAGAAACCAATGCTGTCGAGTCTGCCGATAAGGATGCGGTGATTGACAGAGTCGAAAGCCTTGGCCAGATCAATGAAAACAGCTGCACAATAATGTCTCTTGTCGATGGCGGTTATGATGTCATTTAGACCTTGAGCGTGGCTGAGGTGCACCCATGACCAGCCCTGAAACCAGATTGCATAAGCGGAGAAGGTACGGTGGGATTCGAAATGGTCGGTGCAATTTGTTTGTTAACTTGGCTTTCAAAGACCTTAGAAAGGCAGGGAAGGATGGATATAGGCCTATAACAGTTTGGGTCAAGAGTGTCTCCCCTTTGAAGAGGGGGATGACAGCAGCTGCTTTCAGTCTTTGGGAATCTCAGACGTCACGAAGAGAGGTTAAACAGGCTAGTAATAGGGGTTGCAACAATTTCGCAGATAATTTTAAAAAGAAAGGGTCCAGATTGTCTAGCCCGGCTGATTTGTAAGGGTCCAGATTTCGCAGCTCTTAGAACATCAGCTGACTGGATTTGGGAGAAGGAGAAGTGGGGAGGCTTTGGCGAGTTGCTGAGGGGGTGCAGGGCTGTTGACCGGGGTAGGGGTAGCCAGGTGGAAAGCATGGCCAGCCATAGAAAAATGCTTATTGAAATTCTCAATTATTGTGGGTTTATCGTGGTGACAGTATTTCCTATCCTCAGTGCAGTGGGCAGTTGGGAGGAGGTGCTCTTATTCTCCATGGACTTAACAGTGTCCCAGAACTTTTGGAGTTTGTGTTACAGGAGGCAAATTTCTGCTTGAAAAAGCTAGCCTTGGCTTTCCTAACTGCCAGCGTATATTGGTTCCTGACTTCCTGAAAAGTTGCATATCACGGGGCTGTTCGATGCTAATGCAGAACGCCACAGGATGTTTTTTGCTGGTCAAGGGCAGTCAGGTCTGGAGAGAACCAAGGGCTATATCTATTCCTGGTTCTAAATTTCTTGAATGGGGCATGCTTATTTAAGATGGTGAGAAGGCACTTTTAAAGAATAACCAGGCATCCTCTACTGACGGGATGAGGTCAATATCCTTCCAGGATACCCTGGCCAGGTCAATTAGAAAGGCCTGCTCGCTGAAGTGTTTTAGGAACGTTTAACAGTAATGAGAGGAGATCGCTTTGACTGCAAACCCACTACGGATGCAGGCAATGAGGCAGTGATCACTGAGATCTTGGTTGAAAACAGCAGGGGTGTATTTGGAGGGCAAGTTAGTTAGGATTACATCTATGAGGGTTCCCGTGTTTACGGCTTTGGGATTGTACCTAGTAGGTTCAAATATGATTTGTGTGAGGTTGAGGGCATCAAGCTTAGATTGTAGGATGGCCGGGTGTTAAGCATGTCCCAATTTAGGTCACCTAGCAGCACGAACTCTGAAGATAGATGGGGCAATCAGTTCACATATGGTGTCCAGAGCACAGCTGGGGGCAGAGGGTGGTCTATAGCAAGCGGCAACAATGAGAGACTTGTTTCTAGAAAGGCAGATTTTTAAAAGTAAAGTTCAAATTGTTTGGGTACAGACCTGGAAAGCAAGACAGAACTCTGCAGGCTATCTCTGCAATAGATAGCAACCACTGCCCCCTTTGGCCGTTCTATCTTGTCTGAAGATGTTATAGTTAGGGATGGAAATTTCAGTGTTACTGGTGGTCTTCCTAAGCCAGGATTCAGACACGGCTAGGACATCCGGGTTGGCAGAGTGTGCTAGGGCAGTGAATAAAACAAACTTAGGGAGGAGGCTTCTAATGTTGACATGCATGAAACCAAGGCTTTTACGGTTGCAGAAGTCAACAAATGAGAGGGCCTGTGGAATAGGAGGAGCTAGGCACTGCAGGGCCTGGATTAACCTCTATATCACCAGAGGAACAGAGGAGGAGTAAGATAAGGATACGGCTAAAGGCTATAATGACTGGTCGCCTAGGGGCGTTCGGAACAGAGAGTAAAAATAACAGGTTTCAGGGGGTGATAAAATAGATTAAAGGCATAATGTAATGACTGACAGTCTCAATCACCTGGACTCATTTTCTCTCTCTGTTTCTAATACTGTAAAATACAAATGTGAAGACTGTCAGTACTGTTATTTTGATACTAGTGTTACTGTTTAGCACTATTGGCACGCCATCGTGCCCAGCAGGGAATGATCAAACTGTAAAAAGTGACTTCCCACAGAGTGAAAGTAAAGCTTCCTCCCTTCTTTCTCATCACACTTTCATCCATCCATCATTCTAGCCATTGATCCATCTTTGTAAAGACTGTTAACATTCCAGGAGTTGTGTAAAACACCAGTGATTTCCTCTTTGGCCCTATCGCTCTGTCGCTCTGATTCACACACACACACACACACACACACACACACACACACACACACACACACACACACACACACACACACACACACACACACACACACACACACACACACACACGGACACGGACACGCACACACATACAGTAAATGCACATGCTTGCATGCACACATACTCCCCTACACACTACACACATACTCCCCTACACACATACACACTCATCCATTCTTGCTCTCTCTCTCCCTTCCTCCACTCCATCCTCTACAGTGTTGTCCAACTCTAAACTCTCAACATGTGTCTCTCTCAACCCCGAGCCACACCCTTCCCTAAATACGGTGGACTCGAACTGGTCGTAAATGGCAGTAGTAAAATCCAAGTGTGTTTCTCACCGCTCCTCTCCTCAAGCAGGAAGCACCAGGTTTATTCAGGTAACGGTCTGTGATGCTATTTAGTGTTCATGTCCCACTGATACCTCCCGATGTGACCAGATCATTCAGACACCAAGGAAGTGAGAAAGCTTAGCCTGCCTCTGATGTTCTCACTAGATGGCCAAGCTGCAAAGTCTATATTGTCTATATCGTAAAAAGGCATGGGAACAGGTTAGCATTGTGGTTAAGGTTAGGGTTAGGTTTCAGATCAGATTTGAAGAAGATCAGTTGTAGAACTAGGCAGGGCTTCTGACTTTGCATCTTGGCCAGATAGGGACAGCTCTAATGTGGGCTGAGTTTTCTATTAGAACCCATAACTCTCTTACATTGCCAATACGCTCTCCTATAAGCTTTACTCCCGCAATTCAGGGAATTCGAGATATTTAACCTGCTTTAGTTAAAGCCAATGAAATCACTGGTACTGTAAAAATGCGTGTGAACTTTTTCCCTTGATCAGATTAGAAGTTAAATTCACAAAGACTCAAGTATTCAAGGTTATGGAAAGCTGCGTCTAGTCTAGATAGAATCTTTTTCTAACATGATCCAGCTGAAACCTTGAGAATTCTGTTTAGACCCAATCAAATGTGACTAAATACACAGTTCCATAGTTTAGGACCTAGAAGGAACTATAGCCCCGTTCCATCATTGGACTGACGGAATGGTCTTGAACAGCATTTACTGTGATGTGAAAAGTCTCCCTAGATTGCAAAGCTCTCTCTCTTCTCCCCCCGATCTTTGTCTCTGTTTCTTCTCTCTTTCTCGCTCTCTGACTCTCTGACTCTCTCCCTTCCCCCCTTCTCTTTCCACGTACCCTCCTCCCTCTCTCTCCTAGCTCTCCTCACTCTACCTCCTTGGCCAATGATGTAACACACACAGTGATTGGCTGTCTAGGATCTCCAGTGTGTCAACCCAGGCCTGATGCCAGAATCAAATTAGTGAGAGAGAGAGAGAGAGAGAGAGAGAGAGAGAGAGAGAGAGAGAGAGAGAGAGTAAGAGAGGGGGTGAGAGAGAGAGAGAGAGAGAGTTAACATGGGTTCAGAGTGGATGTGGTAATACGGTGGTAATGTGTTCATGTTTAATACAGTGCAGGTGTGAGCATGAGCAGGTAGGTTGAGGGACACACACACACTAAAGAGAAGTGATCATGCCCCGTACATGAGCCAATACCAACACATCCAGCTGTCCCTGATCTCACTCATTACCTTGCCTTCTCTCTCCCCACATCTCTCTCTCTCTCTCTCTCTCTCTCTCTCTCTCTCTCTCTCTCTCTCTCTCTCTCTCTCTCTCTCAATTCAAATCTCTCTCTCTCTCCTTCCTTCCTTCCTTCCTTCCTTCCTTCCTTCCTTCCTTCCTTCCTTCCTTCCTTCCTTCCTTCCTTCCCTCCCTTCCTCCCTATTTCTCTCTCTCCCTCCCTTGCTCTCCCTATTTCTCTCTACCCCCACCCCCAAGTCATTAAGGCCTCTCGCTCTCCCTCAGGTATGGTCATCATGTTGGGGGTGTGTCTGTCTGTCCTATTGCTCCTCCCCCTGGCCTCGTCCAGCCCCTCCCCCTCCAGACCTCCCCAAAGACCATGCAGACGATGCTGCGACCCCCTGCAGCCCCCAGAATCCTCTGCTGCACGCCCTGCCCACCACGCCGCTGCCACGCCAGAGGTCCACACCTACATCAACATGACCATACTCAAAGGTAAGGGACAACACACACACACATTATCAGTATCTTAGATGACCAACATCAAAGGTACAGTACAAAGAAACATCCCAACAGACAAGATGAGATATAGGCATTGCCTTAGAGCAATGTTTCCCAAGCCAGCCCTTCAAAACTAGCCTTTATAAGGATGTGACAGCTTGTTCAAAAGAAGACACTTGGCAGGATCAGTAATCAGCAAGGCCAACATTCTTAAAGAAGAAAGAACACACACAGAAGACACAGGGAATCAAACCGAACACACACACACACACAGACACACTCTTCAAAGAGATAAAGGCCTTGTGAGGACGTGTGTGTTAAATTTCCAAGCCGTGTCCCTCTAAAATGTCATGTATTGCTTCATCTGGTGTGTGTGTTTGTGTGTGGCTATGGTTTTATCTGTGTGCTGTGATAGAGATTCCATGTCAGGTTAAGCTGACCCCTGACCCTATCCCAAAAACAACAGGTAATTCTGTTTCTCTCACTGTTTCTCTCACTCTCTCATTTTGTTTCTCTCACTCTAGATTAATTGAAATCCTTGTTTACAGTGAATGAGGCAGGGAGGGAGGGGCGGCGGGAGGGACGGCGGGAGGAGGGGGTGAGAGGCTCCCAGAAGGCAGAATTCACCTGGCACTGAACCTGATGATGTGGCTGAAAACACACCCAGATAAATACACACCCACACACCCTCATATAATCAAGCAGTGCAGTGTGTGAGAGGATTGATATTAATTCACTGCAACAACCAAGTTTAGTTAGGAAAGAGGCACTAGCTAACTATATAAAGGCTACATATATAGAGACTAACCTTAGCTAACTAAGTCTAACTATATAAAGACTACATATATAGAGACTAACCATAGCTAACTAAGTCTAACTATATAAAGACTACATATATAGAGACTAACCATAGAAAACTAAATCTAACTATATAAAGACTACATATATAGAGAGACTAACCATAGCTAACTAAGTCTAACTATATAAAGACTACATATATAGAGACTAACCTTAGCTAACTAAGTCTAACTATATAAAGACTACATATATAGAGACTAACCATAGCTAACTAAGTCTAACTATATAAAGACTACATATATAGAGACTAACCATAGAAAACTAAATCTAACTATATAAAGACTACATATATAGAGACTAACCATAGCTAACTAAGTCTAACTATATAAAGACTACATATATAGAGACTAACCTTAGCTAACTAAGTCTAACTATATAAAGACTACATATATAGAGACTAACCATAGCTAACTAAGTCTAACTATATAAAGACTACATATATAGAGACTAACCATAGAAAACTAAATCTAACTATATAAAGACTACATATATAGAGACTAACCATAGCTAACTAAGTCTAACTATATAAAGACTACATATATAGAGACTAACCTTAGCTAACTAAGTCTAACTATATAAAGACTACATATATAGAGACTAACCATAGCTAACTAAGTCTAACTATATAAAGACTACATATATAGAGACTAACCATAGAAAACTAAATCTAACTATATAAAGACTACATATATAGAGACTAACCATAGCTAACTAAGTCTAACTATATAAAGACTACATATATAGAGACTAACCATAGCTAACTAAGTCTAACTATATAAAGACTACATATATAGAGACTAACCGTAGCTAACTAAGTCTAACTATATAAAGACTACATATATAGAGACTAACCATAGCTAACTAAGTCTAACTATAATCCAGGCTGTATCACTACCGGCCGTGATTGGGAGGCGGCGCACAATTGGCCCAGCGTCGTCTGGGTTTGGCTGGTGTAGGCCGTCATTGGAGATAAGAATTTGTTCTTAACTGACTTGCCTAGTTAAATAATTATTACAAAAAAAAAAAAAAAATATATATATATATATATATATATATATATATATATATATACAGTAGCAAGAAAAAGTATGTGAACCCTTTGGAATTACCAGGATTTCTGCATAAATTAAATTTGATCACAACAATAGACAAACACAGTCTGCTTAAACTAATAACACACAAACAATTATACATTTTCATGTTTTTATTGAACACACCATGTAAACATTCACAGTGCAGGGTGGAAAAAGTATGTGAACCCTTGGATTTAATAACTGGTGGACACTCCTTTGGCAGCAATAACCTCAACGAAATGTTTTCTGTGGTTGCGTATCAGACCTGCACAACGGTCAGGAGGAATTTTGGACCATTCCTCTTTGTAAAACTGTTTCAGTTCAGCAATATTCTTGGAATGTCTGGTGTGAACCGCTCTCGAGGTCATGCCACTGCATCTCAATCGGGTTGAGGTCAGTTCCAGAAGGAGTATTTTCTTCTGTTGAAGCCACTTCTGTGTTTTGGGTCGTTGTCCTGTTGCATCACCCAACTTCTGTTGAGCTTCAATTGGCGGACAGATAGCCTTACATTATTCTGCAAAATGTCTTGATAAACCTGGGAATTAATTTTTCCGTTGATGATAGCAAGCTGTCCAGGCCCTGAGGCAGCAAAGCAGCCCCAAACCATGATGCTCCCTCCACCATACTTTACAGTTGGGATGAGGTTTTGATGTTGGTGTGCTGTGCCTTTTTTCTCCACACATAGTGTTGTGTGTTCCTTCCGAACAACTCAACTGTAGTTTAATGTATCCACAGAATATTTTGCCAAACAGGCGCACACACACATACAAATAAACATACTAGAAAACAATGACCCAGAAAACCCCAGTGAAAAGCACAAACATATATATGGTTCCCAATTAGAGGTAACGACAATCAGCTGCCTCTAATTGGGAACCATTAACCCAACATAGAAATATATATCCTAGAACAAAAAACCCTCCTAAACAAAACACAAACTCAACACGCCAGCCTGCTAACCCAGGCCTGGACGTGACATTACCCCAAAGGCACAGACTCCGACCGCGCCAAAAAGGCCCCCGGGGTCCTCGGGTGGGTCTTTGTGTCCTTGGTGGCAGCTCCTGTGCTGGAGGCCCGGGGCTTGAAGCCGGAACAGTACGTACCAGGCTGGGACGACACCCTAGAGGCCTGGTACGTGGAACAGGAACATTACGTACCAGGCTGGGACGACACCCTAGAGGCCTGGTTCGTGGAACAGGAACAGTCCGTGCGGCTCTCTTGAAGCGCACAGGGGCCCTGGTGCGGGAAGCAGGAACAGGCTGTGCTGGGCTCGCGATGCGCACAGGGGTTCTAGTGCGTGGAGCAGGAACAGGTCGTTCTGGGCTCGCGATGCGCACTGGGAACCTGGTGCGGGGAGCAGGAACAGGCCGTGCTGGGCTCGCGATGCGCACAGGGGTTCTGGTGCGTGGAGCAGGAACAGGCCGTGCTGGGCTCGCGATGCGCACTGGGAATCTGGTGCGGGGAGCAGGAACAGGCCATGCTGGGCTCGCGATGCGCACTGGGATTCTGGTGCGGGGAGCAGGAACAGGACGTGCTAGGCTCACGATGCGCACAGGGGGCCTGGTGCACGGAGCAGGGACAGGACGTGCTGGGCTCACGATGCGCACAGGGGGCCTGATGCGTGGAGCAAGGACAGTCCGTACCGGTCTCTGAACGAGCACTGGAGACACTGTGCGCTTCCCTACATGACCCGGTGCCTGACCAGTGCCACACTCACTCCGGAAAGCACGGGGAGTTGGCTCAGGTCTCCAACCTGGCTCACACAACCTCCCCGTGTGCCCCCCCATTTTTTTTTATTGGGGCTGCCTCTCAGGCTTCCTCGCCAGCCGTGTTCCCGCATACTTCTGCCGCTCAGTCAATCGCTAGCTCCAAACCTTCCCTGGGACGGCGATACTCCTCAGCCTTCCACCAGGGTCCCTTTCCAGCCAGGATTTCTTCCCATGTCCAGAAATCCCGATTCTCTCGCTGCTTGGTCCTTTTATGGTGGGTCATTCTGTCACGATCTTCTTTCGGGACGGACCAAGACGCACCAATGCTTCCAGTATACATGCTTTATTTAATCGTAACGTAACTGGCAAAAAAATTAACAAATAAAGATCGTAAGTCCGGTGTGGCTAAACAGGCGCACACACACATACAAATAAACATACTAGAAAACAATGACCCACAAAACCCCAGTGAAAAGCACAAACATATGGTTCCCAATTAGAGGTAACAACAATCAGCTGCCTCTAATTGGGAGCCATTAACCCAACATAGAAATATATAACCTAGAACAAAAAACCCTCCTAAACAAAACACAAACTAAACACGCCAGTCTGCTAACCCAGGCCTGGACGTGACAGCTGTGGAACGTTCAGGTGCTCTTTTGCATACTTCAGAAGTGCATCAATGTTTTTTTTGGACAGCAGTGGCTTCTTCCGTGGTGTCCTCCCATGAACACCATTCTTGTTTAGTGTTTTTCAAATGATTGTCCTACTGATAGTAATCATGGCTTGAAGGCTTAATTTCTTAGGGAGCGGCAGCAGAGGTGACGGTTTTGGAGAGTCTGGCGTGCCCAAAGTAAAATGCCTGCCGCTCAGGCCCAGAAAATAGGATATGCTCATAATTAGTACTATTGGATAGGAAACACTCTGACGTTTCTAAAAGTGTTAAAATAATGTATGTGAGTATAACAGAACTTTTCCTCTGCGAAAACCTGAGGAAAATCCATCCGGATTTGCAGTTTATTTTGTACATGACCTTTTTCTCCAGGCTGCCTATTGATTTCTATGTTATCTAGGACTGAGACTGCAGTACCTATGGCTTCCACTAGACGTCAACAGTCTTTATACAGTGTCTGGAGGCTCTAGCACTAAGCAGAACAGATAGGAAGAGGAAACAGTCAGGGAACCACATTTGTCAACAACGTTTCACGGGCGCGAGATTGTGAGCGCACCCCACTTTATTTTCCTATTTTCCATTGGATGTCTTCGTTGGACACTTGGGAAGCCCTCAGCAGAAGTTCTTCGAAAGGTAAGTGATCTTTTTTAGCTCTTATATGGGTTTTGTGTGACCCGCACTGGATATTAATTTATGCTAATGGAGAAAATATGAGGTGCTATCCTCAAACAATCAAATGTTGTGCAAATGAAGCTAGTGGTTTTAACTACAGATCTACAGATCTAGGATCAGTGTACACTATCCTAACCCTGACCATCACTATCTAGACATCAGGAAGAATACTGTCCTCACATGAGTGCTAAGAGGCGACTGTATCTACAGCATGATCATTTAAACAGGACCTGGACAAGAGGGGGCCTGTTCAGATCATGTGGTTAAAGCATCAGAGATGTCCGTATATGGTCAATGGGTGTGGAAAATCCACTAACCCCCGGATAAGGGAGCACACACACACACCAGAAGAGAGGTATTTTCTTGCTCATGCTATCTCAGATAGATCTAGACTCCATATGTACTTTCTCTTTCCCTCCCCAGGTGATAAAGGTGACAGAGGAGATAAAGGCATGCCAGGGAAAAACGGTAAAGAAGGTCCCCATGGTTACCGGGGTCCCATGGGTTCTCAAGGGACTAAGGGCCAGGCGGGCGCCCCGGGAGATGCCTGTAAGCCGCAGCACTCCTCCTTCTCTGTAGGGAGACGTAAATCCCTCCACAGTATAGACTACTACCAGGCCCTGGTGTTTGACACGGTGTTCGTCAACCTCCACGAGCACTTCAACATGTTCAAAGGTAATTGAAGAACCACAAGGAGGACACGCACACACACACACACACACACACTGTTTTTCACACTTCTTTATTTTGTATTTTATTTTATACCTATTTTTCTCCCAAATTTCTGGATATCCAATTGGCAGTTACAGTCTTGTCCCATCGCTGCAACTCCCGTAAGGACTCGGGAGAGGTGAAGGTCGAGAGCCTCCGAAACACGGCCCTGTCAAGCCGCACTGCTTCTTGACACACTGCACTGCTCGCAGTGTTGTGTAGTCCCAGCCCAGTCTCTAGGGTGCAGGCTTTTGTTCCAGCCCAGCACTAATAATAAAAAAACACCTGATTCTAACACTTTCTCTTCTCTCAAGGTATATTCTACTGCCTGGGATCTTCTTCAACATCACCTATTTGCAGGTTTTTGTTCCAGCCCAGCATTAAAACACTCTGACTCTAACACTAACTAATCACTTTCTCCTCCTTTCTCTGAAGGTAAATTCTACTGCTTCGTCCCAGGTATCTACTTCTTCAACGTGAACATCCACACGTGGAACTTCAAGGAGACCTACCTCCACCTGATGCACAACGATAAGGAGCAGGTGATTCTCTACGCCCAGCCCAGTGAGAGGTCCATCATGCAGAGTCAGAGTGTTATGATGGACCTGGCGCTGAACGACGAGGTGTGGGTCAGGCTCTACAAGAGGGAGAGGGAGAACGCCGTCTATAGTGACGACGTGGATGTCTATATTACCTTTAATGGATACCTGGTGGCGCCTAGTGTCCAGTGATCAAAGTGGAGGAAGAGGGGGAGGAAACTCTGTGTTGGATTTTGGTTGTTTTATCATGCCTAAAGTTCAGTGATGAAAAAGGAGGAAAGAAGAGAGAGAGGGAACTTGCGGTGGTGTTGGATTTTTGATTTTGCTTGTGCCTATATTGCCTTCAGTGCTCACCAAATTCACATGGAAACTGGGTTGATTTTGGTTGTCCCTTTGTAGTGCCTTCAGTGCTCACCAAATGGAAACTCTGGGTTGGTTTTGGTTGTCCCTTTGTAGTGCCTTCAGTACTCACCAAATGGAAACTGGGTTGGTTTTGGTTGTCCCTTTGTAGTGCCTTCAGTACTCACCAAATGGAAACTCTGGGCTGATTTTGGTTGTCCCTTTGTAGTGCTTTCAGTGCTCACCAAATGGAAACTCTGGGTTGGATTTTGTTTGTCCTTCCGTTGTGCCTAAAGCAGCCAATGATACAAATGACCTGCACACACGTTTTCCTCTGCCTTACGGTGTATTTCTCTCAGGTACTTTGAATGGGGAGGACTGTGGGCACTAATCAATGAGATCGAGATCACTATGCAGTGTTGTGTAGTCCCAGTGAGAAACATTGGCTGACGTCTTTTCAACATATCTTTTTACCAAAAAGACATATTTTCAATGTCTTTTCAATGTATGTTCAGCGCCTTTTCAACGTCTTTTGCTCATAGGGTGGTTTTGGGACTAGACTTGAATGGACCTTGCATTGTTGCTATGGTGACCTCGAGGAAAGCTTTGAAAGTGAAAAGGGAAAATGCCAGCCATATCAAATGAATATATAGAGATTGTTGAGTAAGTAATGCAAGATTGTATTGATATATATATTGATAACTCAGTGTTATGTGTTTTTATAGAGATTTACTTTAAGCCGCAGAGCAGCTTGTAACATGTAAATATTTGTATAGATTTTTGTTACCTAAAACATTTTATCACTAGCCTGGGTGCCAGTTGGTCTTTGCTTTAGCTGAACAGTTGTTGTCACATCCTCAACACAATAAGGTACTGTTTCTGAATCCAGTTTGAAAAAGTTCTGCATCCAGGCTGGCCTTACCCTAACCCTATACCACTGAAAATACTGAATTCCATTGCATCAAAACAACACATACTGTATCAGAAAAATATAAACCAAACAATCATTTGTACAACCCATTCAAACTAGAAGCCCATTCTAAACCAGACCTTCTAGAACCGTTACTCCCCATTGTCAGTTGAGCTGGTTGAACAGATGCATTCTTGACCTTTCACCTAGAGGTTAAAAGTCAAACCCTGACCCCCTGACCCCTGCCTGAGTATACAACCGCTCATTACTGTCAAGATTTCAATATGTCCTAGTATTGCAATACATGGGGAATAGGGTGCCAAAAGTAGTGCACTATGTAGGGAATATAAGGTGTGTCCTAGTATGTCATAGTAGTGCATTATGTAGGGAATATGGGTGCAGTCTGGGATTATCAGTTTTGTTTGACAGCTCCGATGAAAAACCCAACTAAAAACTAAAGAGAGGAAAAACAACATCTCCATGTGTGGTTTGGATGGGGATGGTTGAATTGGTTGCCAGATGGACGACCATATCTGTCCTATTACTGCTAATTCCATCTTTAGTCCACAGGGACTGGGGCTACACTGGAGATAGAGGAGAGACCGACTGGTGCATTAGGCCATGACTAGATAGCTTTGTAGCCAATTAGAAGAGGCTTTACTGGTGTAGTTCCCTAGTCTGTAGCTCTGTAGCCAAATAAAAGAGGTTTTACTGGTGTAGTTCCCTAGTCTGTAGCTCTGTAGCCAAATAGAAGAGGCTTTACTGGTGTAGTTCCCTAGTCTGTAGCTCTGTAGCCAAATAGAAGAGGCTTTACTGGTGTAGTTCCCTAGTCTGTAGCTCTGTAGCCAAATAGAAGAGGCTTTACTGGGGTAAATCTCAAGTCAATAGCTCTGTAGTCAATTTTATAGTGTACCATAGTGATGTACATCCTATGGCTGTTGTACTGTAAGTACCTGTTTCCTGGATATCACTCAAAACCAAGAGCAGAAGTTGACACAGTTGGTTTGCTGTACCCAGGAGGCAGAACAGCATAAACGCCTTGTGGATTGGGTTATTAGTATTTACCCTGTGCCCCAAAGCATAGCCATTTATAACCTCGTTCAAACAGTTGTTCTGTTTCCTGCACATCTCTACGAGTGCAGGTGCACTTTCAAGGAGTCCTCTGAGAGTTGTTGGTAGACGGTCTCTCTAAAACTAGCCTGGTCCCAGATCAGTTTGTGCTATTTGGCATGACAATGACCATTGCAAGACAGTACTAACAGATCTGGAACCAGGCTACACTAAAAGTGAAAAGCAGCCAAACTCATGTTCCTTACTAGATACATTGTATTAGTCCTATTAGATGGTTGTGTAGTTCTCTTGTATTTAGCAGCACTTAGAGCCGTTTATATCATCATTAAAGACGTTTAAGGCAGTTAACCCACTGTTCCCCGGGCGCCGAAGACGTGGATGTCGATTAAAAAGGCAGCCCCCCGCACCTCTCTGATTCAGAGGGGTTGGGTTAAATGCGGAAGACACATTTCGGTTGAAGGCATTCGGTTGTACAACTGACTAATAATGGTGACTTTGACTTTTTTTGACTTTTTTTGACGTGGAGCCAGTTCATAACAGTAACTGCTCTATCTGAGGTAAACAGTAAAGTAGCTTTGAATCGCCCCACTATCCTATAAACACCATGCTCTATAAAATGAGCCATAAAGTAAGTTGTAGTGTTATGTTACCTGTGAAATAGTGTGATATAAAACTCCCGCAGTTACTGCTGTTAGAGTTCAAGGTTTAGGTGGGAGGGTAGTTGGTAGTATGAGCAGTTGGTATGACAGGCTATGACAGGTTATGACGTATGTTATATCATGCTTATGGCATGTTTACAAGACAGGTTTCTGGAGAAGGGTTCTCTCTCTCTCTCTCTCTTGCTCTCTCCATGCCTGTCTCTCTCCCTCTGTCTCTCTCTTTCCTTTCTCTCTCTCTCTCTCTCTCTCTCTCTCTCTCTCTCTCTCTCTCTCTCTCTCTCTCTCTCTCTCTCTCTCTCTCTCTCTCTCTCTCTCTCTCTCTCTCTCTCTCTCTCTCCATCTCTCTCTCTCTCTCTCTCTCTCTCTCTGGGGCTGTGTTTTCTCTCTCTCTTGCTCTCTCTCCATCTCTGTCTCTCTCTCCCTCTCTCCTTTCTCTCTCTCTCTCTCTCTCTCTCTCTCTCTCTCTCTCTCTCCTCTCTCTCTCTCTCTCTCTCTCTCTCTCTCTCTCTCTCTCTCTCTCTCTCTCTCTCTCTCTCTCTCTCTGGGGGCTGTGTTTCTTTAAGTCAGAAACAGGAAGCTAGAGGGAATGACAACCAGACCTCTGACTGACCGCACTACCCTGAGAGAAAGAAGGAGGATGAGAGAAAGAGGAAAAGGGAAAAAAGGGTGAATGGAAGAGAGAGAGAGAGAGAGAGAGAGAGAGAGAGAGAGAGAGAGAGAAGAGAGAGAGAGAGAGAGAGAGTAAGAGACTGCCTTCTCATGAGAGAGGAGAGAGGGAAATAGAAAGATAGAAAGGGTAAGGCAGAAAGTCTCTGCGAATGTATCCCAGATGGGAGAGTGGGGTCACGGCCCCTCAAGTTAGGACATCTCTAAGATCGGCCCTTTCTAGTAATGTAAACGTACAGTAGAATAGCATGAACTGAGTAAGAGCTGCCAACTCTCATGTAAATAAGCATAGTTTTTCCTGAGGGAACATTCTCTGGCCTAAAGTAAACCAGATATATGTAAATATGTGGTAATGATCCTCCTTTCAGACACAGTAAATTAGTAAGAGCTGCATGATAACAACGACTTACGTACAGTAACAGTAGTACATCTTATTGTGTGGGAGGAGAAAGGACCTGGGGTTTTCTAAAGCACCTCCCCCCTGAGGTTGAGGTGAGTGAAGCTTTCTTGGCTCTCCTTCTCTCTTTGTGTGTTTGGCGTGCCCGCACGCGTGTGTGTGTGTGAGGCTTTCTTGGCAGGCTTGGTGGATGTAGGGATTTTACCTACCGCGCTTAAGAGGCTGTTGCCAACACAAACACACACACAGAGGGCCTGAAAGAGAGAGAGAGAGAGAGAGAGAGAGAGAGAGAGAGAGAGAGAGAGAGAGAGAGAGAAAGAAAGAAAGAAAGAAAGAAAGAAAGAAAGAAAGAAAGAAAGAAAGAAAGAAAGAAAGAAAGAAAGAAAGAAAGAAAGAAAGAAAGAAAGAAAGAAAGAAAGAAAGAAAGAGAAAGAGGGAGGGAGGAAGGAAGAGAAATAGAGGTTGATTAATGGTATGCATGTATCGGGGACTTAATCACACAGGGTCAAAGGCAGGGGTTCCACAGCACTGGTTTCTACCTCCATCCTAGCTGTAGTGTTTGTCTATTCCCCTCACTGTTTAACACAGTATAAACCAGTTCCAGTTTGTTAAAAGGGAAAATGCTGCCTACTCAGTGTATCAGAAGGAGAGTTTGTAAAGCACAGCTGGCTGTTTTAATGAAAGCACCAGTTGTCAGTGTTCCAGGAGTGATATAGGTGCAGACATACACAGACCTTTAACACGTTTCTCCATTATAGTTCTGAATCTTCCTGCTATCGTTCAGCTAATTGAACACTTTTTCATCATCTCTCTCTTGCTTTCTCCATGCCTCCTTCCCCTTCCCTCTCTCTCTCTCTCTCTCTCTCTCTCTCTCTCTCTCTCTCTCTCTCTCTCTCTCTCTCTCTCTCTCTCTCTCTCTCTCTCTCTCTCTCTCTCTCTCTCTCTCTCTCTCCTCTCTGTCCCTCTCTCTCTCTCTGTTCCCTTGTGAAAGCGTTAATAGACATTTTTAGGGTGGCAGGTAGCCTAGTGGTTAGAGCGTTAGGCCGGTAACTGAAAGGTTGCTAGTTTGAATCTGTTGATCTGCCTTTGAAAGGCACTTAACCCCCACTGCTCCAGGGCTGCCTCCAATAACGTCGGATCTGTAACCCCACTGTCTGAGAGTGTCTCAGGGGGAGTGGGAGAAGGAAGAAACACATTCCCATTGGCCACCACACTTGTACATGTGTGAAGCAGGAGAAATATAAGCACCCCCTATTTAACATAATATTACATAGATTATTCTACCTAATGATTGGGTAATGACTTGAACTGGTGATGTCAGCAGGGGGTTAGTTCAAGAGGAGACGTTGTTGCACTGTCCTTCCTAATGATGATTAAGGATAGGATTGGGCGAGGGAAAACTGATCCTAGATCTGTACCTAGGGGCGACTTCTATCTGGAGCCAACTATACGGGCATAAACAAGAGGGAGTCGAGGAGCTTCTTAATTAATTATGGGTAATTAGAATATATGCACAATTAGGAATATAATTATTTATGTTTTTGATTGATTGATTGATCAGACTAACGCTAGTAAACGTTTATAATCTCAAGGGATGATGTCAGTGAGTTGGTGCTTAAAAAAAAAATCAATCGATGGGTGCTAAACTGTGTGTTTATAAGTGCATGTGCTATTTGTTTTATACATGAATACTATTGATGTTTATATTCTATACAGTATATTCTATACGTTTTTGTGTATTAAAGACGTTTTTTGAAAGAGTGAAGTTTTTTGTTATACTATGAGACAGAATGGCACACACACACACACTATCACTCGCACATGCACACACACACACGCATGCATGCACAAACAGACACAGACTGGCTCCAGCTCTATAGCTGTAATTACACACTAGGCCACCACAACTATCTCTGACCCCACCCAACGCTTTACTGAGGGGCAGCCTGGGACAAGCACACACACACACATCGAACTGCAGTGCCAGACAGCAGTGTCATACTGCAATACAGTGGCAATACCAGTCTGTATTCTCTCTCTCTCTCTCTCTCTCTCTCTCTCTCTCTCTCTCTCTCTCTCTCTCTCTCTCTCTCTCTCTCTCTCTCTCTCTCTCTCTCTCTCTAATAATAATCATTATTAATTAATGAGTCCTGCAGCTCTTGTTTACCTCTCATTATGGTGGTGTTTGTATGTGTATGTGTGTGTATGTGTTTGTATGTGTGTGTATGTATGTGTGTGTGTGTCTATGTATGTGTGTGTGTCTGTATGTGTGTACAGTTACATACACAGGTTGGAGTCATTCAAACTCGTTTTTCAACCACCAACAAACTATAGTTTTGTGCATGACACAAGTAATTTTTCCAACAATTGCTTACAGACAGATTATTTCACTTATAATTCACTGTATCACAATTCCAGTGGGTCAGAAGTTTACATATACTAAGTTGACTGTGCTTTTAAACAGCTTGGAAAATTCCAGAAAATGATGTCATGGCTTTAGAAGCTTCTGATAGGCTAATTAACATAATTTGAGTCAATTGGCGGTGTACCTGTGGATGTATTTCAAGGCCTTCCTTCTAAATCATGGGAAAAACAAAAGAAATCAGCCAAGACCTCAGAAAATAAATTGTAGACCTCCACTAGTCTGGTTCATCCTTGGGAGCAATTTCCAAACTCCTGAAGGTACCACGTTCATCTGTACAAACAATAGTACGCAAGTATAAACACAATGGGACCACGCAGCCGCCATACGCTCAGGAAGGAGACGCGTTCTGTCTCCTAGAGATTAACGTACTTTGGTGCGAAAAGTGCAAATCAATCCCAGAACAACAGCAAAGGACCTTATGAAGATGCTGGAGGAAACAGGTACAAAAGTATCTATATCCACAGTAAAACGAGTCCTATATCGACATAACCTGAATGGCCGCTCAGCAAGGAAGAAGCCACTGCTCCAAAACCGCCATAAAAAAGCCAGACTACAGTTTTGCAACTGCACATGGGCACAAATATCGTACTTTTTGGAGAAATGTCCTCTGGTCTGATGAAACAAAAATAGAATTGTTTGGCCATAATGACCATTGTTATGTTTGGAGGAAAAAAGTGGAGGCTTGCAAGCCGAAGAACACCATCCCAACCGTGAAGCACGGGGTGGCAGCATCATGTTGTGGGGGTGCTTTGCTGCAGGAGGGACTGGTGCACTTCACAAAATAGATGGCTTCATGAGGAAGGAAAATGATGTGGATATATTGAAGCAACATCTCAAGACATCAGTCGGGGAGTTAAAGCTTGGTCGCAAATGGGTCTTCCAAATGGACAATGACCCCAAGCATACTTCCAAACAGAGTCAAGGTATTGGAGTGGCCATCACAAAGCCCTGATGTCAATTCCATTGAAAATGTGTGGGCAGAACTGAAAAAGCGTGTGTGAGCAAGGAGGCCTACAAACCTGACTCATTTACACCAGCTCTATCAGGAGGAATGGGCCAAAATTCACCCAACTTATTGTGGGAAGCTTGTGGAAGGCTACCCTAAACGTTTGACCCAAGTTAATCAATTTAAAGGCAATGCTACCAAATGCTAATTGAGTGTATGTAAACTTCTGACCCTGTCACGACTTCCGCCGAAGTCGGCTCCTCTCCTTGTTCGGTCGGCGTCGCCGGTCTTCTAGCCATCGTCGATCCACATTTCATTTTCCATTTGTTTTGTCGGTGTTTTCCACACCTGGTTTCAATTCCCTCAATTACATGTTTGGTATATAACCCTCTGTTCCCCCCCATGTCTTTGTGTGGGATTGCTTGTTTGTAGTGCTTGTGCACATTATTTTGACTGGTGCGTTACGGGTTATTTTGTGCCCATGTACTCTCGTGTTGTTTGAACCGTTGGGTTGTATATTAAACGACTACATATATTACCCAGTTTTGCTCTCCTGCGCCTGACTTCTCTGCCACCAGTTACGCAACCCTTACAGACCCACTGGGAATGTGATGAAAGAAATAAAAGCTGAAATAAATCATTCTCTCTACTATTATTCTGACATTATTCTGACTTAAAATAAAGTGGTGATCCTAACTGACCTAAAACAGGGACTTTTTAATAGGATTAAATGTCAGGAATTGTTAAAAACTGAGTTTAAATGTATTTGGCTAAGGTGTTTGTAAATGTCCGACTTCAACTGTATGTGTGTGTATGTGAATGTATGTATATATGTATATATGTCAGTGCGTGCGTGTGTGTGTGTGTGTCTGTATGTGTATGTATGTATGTATATATATATATATGTGTGTGTGTGTGTGTGTGTCTGTGCGCGCGCGTGTGTGTGTGCGTATGTATGCATGTGTGTTTTCTGTCTGTAATAGACTAGACTCTCTCTGGGTACCAGACCCAACAGTACTCAGAAACATATCCCCTTCTAATTTAACACTCCAATAATACCCTTTCAGTCTGCTGGTTTATTGATGAAACATCATGATGACTCCGACCCTCATGGTTGGCGTTCCAAATGGTGCCCTATTCCTTATATAGTTCACTACTTTAAACCAGAGCCCAGAGGGAATAGGGTGTCAGTTAGGATTCACTCATGTTTTGAAAGGTTTCCAAGCTCTAGCTCTAATTTTCAATGGTGAACATCATGTAATTGAAAAGGAAACGGCGCAACTCACGCTCACCATTTTAAAGATTGACGTTTCGGCCTTCAATGGCTTTCATCAGAAACCTTAGATCATGTAACGAAATATGCTGAAAGCAATCAGCATTTCAAGTGTAGTGCACTGACTGAAATGATCTGTGCATAACCCATTCCAATCCACAGCAGTATATATACAGACAAACATTTGATGAAGGAATCAAGGCCGATTGCAGGTGCATTGAAATCTGACCCTACGAGGTCCAGAGTACTGCTGTTTTCTGTTCTACCTGATAATGAGTTGCACACACCTGGTGTCCCAGGTCTAAATCAGTCCCTGATTAGGGGACAAATGAACAAAACCAGTGGAGCTTTAAGGTCCAGATTTGAATTTGAGTGGCCTATTGCGTTGGTATGGTAGTACTTAATTATGTTGTAATTCTAACAGCTTCCCCAGGTGGCAGTGTTGGACGTAGAGCCCAATACTGCAGAGTGTGTATTTGCCCAGCGGAGCCAGAAAGTCTGCTTGTTAGGTTGATGAACTTTGGTGCCAGAAGGTCAATGCCCCTGTCAAAACCATGACGGACTTCTAAATATACTAAGGACTGACACAGAGAATAGATCACAACAATTACTACATGATAACAATGTTTTGGGATGATGATGATGATGATGATGATGATGATGATGATGATGGTGAGAATGTTGAAGGTCAGCCAGGTCCAGAGATGTGTTCTTTGATCCAGCCGGTGAGTTTGGTGACGCGGGTGTAGACGCCGTAGTAGTCGGCCCGGCCACACCCCTTTCCCCAGCTGACCACGCCCGCTAGGAACCAACGACCCGAGTTCTCCTGGCAGACCAACGGACCGCCCGAGTCACCCTGGGAAAGAGAGGGAGGGAGGGAGAGAGAGAGAGAGACAGGGGAAAGAAGGGGGAGGGAGGCGGCATAGACAAAGTAAGAGAGAGACAAAGCGAGAGAGGGAGACAGAGAGAGAGAGAGAGAGAGAGAGACAGACAAGGGGAGAGAGAGAGCAAGAGAGCGCAAGAGACAGAGAGAGAGAGAGGGGAAAGAAGGGGGAGGAGGCGGCATAGACAAAGTAAGAGAGAGAGAGACAGAGAGAGAGAGAGAGAGAGAGACAGACATGGAGAGAGAGAGCAAGAGAGAGAGAAAGAGAGACAGGGGAAAGAAGGAGGAAGGAGGCGGCAGAGAGAAAGTAAGAGAGAGATGATGAAAAAGTTTTCAATTAGCTGAACGATAATAGGAAGATTCAGATATTAAAGGACATTGAACTCCCGGCTCCTACTGAAACCCCCTGTACCCTCCCTCACCTGAGGTGCCAACCAATCAATCTGTGCGTTGAGTGTGTGTGTGTCTAAATCGCTTCCTGTACCTGACAGGCATCCTTCTCTCCACTGCGGTAGCCGGCGCACAACATCCTGGGAGTGACCATGTAACCGTAGGAACGGAAGCAGGCCTCTTCGCTCACCAGACGCACGTCCACCTTCTGCAGCCCGTTATTGGGAGTGCCTGAGGTTAGAGGTCAAAGGTTTGAGGTCAATCACAGTGTTTCCATGGCGAGGAATCAAGCAATTACTGTTTATCCAACTGGTTGAAACTTATTGGGCATGATAGGTTACCTTTCGTTTTTTTTTGCTCTCTTGTTTTGTAATTATTTGTGCTGCTGCAAGTGTTTGGAGGACTACATACAACTGAATACATGAAAATATATTTTTCCTTATAAAACCTCTCTAAACACCCTCCCTCCCACCCTCCTCACCTCCTTCCCGTAGCGCCCCCCAGCCCGTGACCCAACAGAGTAGCTCAGGTTCGTGCTGGTGTGTAGGTGATGGCAGGCAGGCAGGCTGGGCCAGGGTCCCTGGAACTGCAGGTCTCTCCAGTTGCAGCAAAGCCAAGTCATAATCGTGTGTCTCGTCGTCGTAGTACTGGTGCAGGAGGATCTGTTGCACCCGAATGGCATCCTCCATCTGACTGCTGCGGTTCAATAGGAGCTTACCTAGGTAGACTGTCCACGCTCTGGGAGAGAGACTGGGGGAGAGGGGGGAGATGGATGGGGAGCGAGGGAACATTTTATTTCTAAACAAAAACACTACTTTGTCTCTTCCTGTTTACACGCTAGGAAAGTAAAGACTTGGGGTGGTGGAGGGGGAAAGAGAGGGATGGACGGAGGGGATAGGGGATGAGACGAGAGAAGAGGGAGAGGGAGAGGGAGAGGGAGAGGGAGAGGGAGAGGGAGAGGGAGAGGGAGGGTAGTCGAGAGGAGAGGAGAGCAGAGGAGAAGGAGAGGAGATGAGTCGAGAAGAGGAGACGAGAGGAGCAGAGAGGAGATGAGGAGAGGAGAATGAGGAGAATGAGGAGAAGGTGGAGAATAAGGAGAATAAGGGAAAACAGAATGGTAGACAACAAACAAGCAAACAAGAAACAAAACAACATTAAAACAAAAACAACCTTTCTTGATGCTCTGTTCCTGTACTCACCGTTCGTCATAGAAACAGTGGGCAGCAGAGACTACCCATTGGTTGGAGACCAGAGCCCCTCCACAGACATGACGTCCACCGATCTGAAGGCTGACCTGCCATGGCCACTCCCCCTCAGTAGCATTGACTCCTCCCACAATGCGACTGGTGAACTGCCTCAGACCACAGTCTGGCAAGAGGACACACATACAGGTACGGAAACACAAACACACACACACAGAGGTACAGAAACACACATACACACATAGAAACGCACATGGATACACACACACACATACACAGAAACGCACGCAGATACGCACACACACACACAAACAGAGATACATAAATGAGCATGAGAGAGAGATTGTAGTGTGTGTGTGTGTGTGTCTTCTTCTCTCACCACAGTGTCTCTCATCGGAGGCATCAGGACAGTCGGTGATGAAGTCACACTCTGGGTTAGGCTTCTTCAGACACGTCCCGTCAGCACACACATACGTCATGTCTGTACACTGCACACCTAGAGGCACACACACACATTATGTATCAATACACCGCAAACCTGTACACACACACACACATAATACACACACGCACCCTCTGTGCAGTTCTCTTCATCCATGGCCTCAAGGCAGTCTGGGTGCTGGTCACACACCTTGAAGTAGTCAACACACTGACTGTCCTCTGGACACCGATACTGGGCTATACACACTGGGACACACACACACACATTGAGTGTCAATCAATCAGCCATTTGGTGCTAATGATATATGCTATACAGCCCGATGATTGTCCCAAACCTGTTATAGGTCATTTTAACATTTTTATAATTACTAATATATTTTTTTAGTTGTTGAATGTTCCTCTCATCTCACTAGATGTCGTTGAGTAATGTATGAAAACATTTTTGTTCCATGGGGATTTCCAGTGAGGATTTGGCCTTTTGAACAATCATAGCTACATGCACTAGGCTCAATGAAATGTAAATGCCTTAATAGATGTTTCACAATTTAAATCTTATGAATGTGTTTTAGGTTGGGAAACTGACCACAGTTCCTCTCGTCCAGTCCGTTGGGGCAGTCTTTGATGCCATCACAGGCTGGAACACACAGACCATTTAGAGTACACAGGAACTGACCAGGACAGGCTGCAACACACAGACCATTTAGAGTACACAGGGACTGACCAGGACAGCCTGGAACACACAGACCATTTAGAGTACACAGGAACTGACCAGGACAGGCTGCAACACACAGACCATTTAGAGTACACAGGAACTGACCAGAACAGCCTGGAACACACAGACCATTTAGAGTACAAAGGAATTGACCAGGACAGGCTGGAACACACATACCATTTAGAGTACACAGGAACTGACCAGAACAGGATGGAACACATAAACACACACTTTCAAGACACCCAAATAGAGTACATCTTTCAAAAGTAGGAAGTAGTATTTATTAATATGCTTACTACCCAGTGGAGGCTGCTGAGGGGAAAACGGCTCATAATAATGACTGGAATGGAGTCAGTGGAATGGTATCAAATACATCAAACACGTGGCTTCCATGTGGTTCATACCATTCCATTCCATTTCAGCCATTATTATGAGCCGTCCTCCCCTCAGCAGCCTCCACTGTTACGACCGGTAGTATGTAATACAAACACACATTACTGTATGTCATAAGCACATCCTTTCTTCCACTTTCTCATCTCTTCATCTGTCACGGAACATCATTTCAGCACACAACCTAAAAATTATCCTAAACACCTCTTGTTCACAATAACTCACGATCTGATTGGTTGAACAGACAGACAGTCTGTAGAGAAAGATTACCTATAACACCTTCACCCTAACTCTAGGTCTGAGGTCAAACCCTTGACCAATGTCTGTCATCCAGGCACCAGACTCACGATCTGATTGGTTGAAGAGGCTGTAGTGGACCTGGAGACCAGGCCCTGTGATTGACACCTCGGACGTCATGACAACGCTGGTTGCCGTGGAGAGGAGGTAGAGGCGCTCAGCATACGGCTGGAGACCTCTCGTCCCACAGAACCTGAGGCAGAGACACAGGTCACATGATACAGATGAAACAGGTGTGTGCATGTGTGTGTGTGTGTGTGTGTGAAATGGCTGTGTGTGTGTGTGTGTGTGTGTGTGTGTGTGTGTGTGTGTGTGTGTGTGTGTGTGTGTGTGTGTGTGTGTGTGTGTGTGTGTGTGTGTGTGTGTGTGTGTGTGTGTGTGCGCCCGTGTGTGTGCGCCCGTGTGTGTGTACCTGCGGTTCTGTACCATCCACTGTCCCTGTGTACAGGCCTGGTTATAGTTGGCCCTGCTCAGTTCATAACCTTCAAACTCCAGAGAGAGTCCATAGTCTGCAGAGGGCACCTAGGACACACACACACACGCACACACAAACACACACGAACACACAGACACACAAACACACACGTTCAAGAAAACAAATATGCCCACACACACACACACATGCAAATCACAAACACACACACATGCAATGCATACATATGCATACACTTGGGGTCACACACACACACACACACACACACACACACACACACACACACACACACACACACACACATACACAGACACAAATAAAATTGAATACAACAGAATAGAACAGAAGGGTCCCATGTTATGACTTGTTAGAAACAATAAAATACAGTAGAAGACAATATAAGACTGTAGAAAACAGTAGAAGACCGTTGCAGACAATAGAATACAATAGAAGACCGTAGCAGACAATAGAATACAATAGAAGACCGTAGCAGACAATAGAATACAATAGAAGATAGTAGAAGACAGTAGAAGACAATATAATACAGTAGAAGACAGTAGAAGGGGATGTACAGTATAACACTCACAGTGAATGTCCAGGTACA
>CM059812.1:48611941-48671941 GCA_030435695.1 Brachymystax lenok tsinlingensis
CATTCAAGAGTTTTTCTTTATTTTGACTATTTTCTACATTGTAGAATAATAGTGAATACTTCTAAACTATGAAATAACACATATGGAATCATGTAGTAACCATAAATGTGTTAAACAAATATTTTAAATTCTTCAAAGTAGCCACCTTTTGCCTTGATTACAGCTTTGCACACACTTGGCATTCTCTCAACCAGCTTCATGAGGTAGTCACCTGGAATATATTTTTTATTTTACCAGGTAAGTTCACTGAGAACACATTCTCATTTCCAGCAACAACCTGGGGAATAGTTACAGGGGATGAATGAGCCAATTGTAAGCTGGGGATGATTAGGTGACCGTGAGGGACAGCTTGGGAATTTAGCCAGGAAACCAGGGTTAAAACCTCTACTCTTACGATAAGTGTCATGGGATCTTCAGTGACCACAGAGAGTCAAGACACCCATTTAATGTCCCATCCAAAAGACAGCACCCTACACAGGGCAATGTCCCCAATCACTTCCCCGGGGCATTGGGATATGTTTTTAGACCTGAGGAAAGAGTGCCTCCTAGTGGCCCTCCAACAACACTTCCAGCAGCATCTGGTCTCCCATCTAGAGACCAACCCTGCTTAGCTTCAGAAGCAAGCCAGCAGTGAGATGCAGGGTGGTATGCTGCTGGAATGCTTTTACAACAGTCATAAAGGATTTCACACATATGCTGAGCACTTGTTGGCTGCTTTTCCTTCACTCTGCAGTCCAACTCATCCCAAACCATCTCAATTGGGTTGAGGTCAGGGGATTGTGGAGGCCAGGTCATCTGATGCAGCACTCCATCACTCTATTTACTGGTCAAATAGCCCTTACACAGCCTTGAGGTGTGTTGGGTCATTGTCTGTTGAAAAACAAATGATAGTCCCACTAAGCGCAAACCAGATGGGTTGGCGTATTGCTGCAGAATGCTGTGGTAGCCATGCTTGTTAAAGTGTCACCATCACACCTCCTCCTCCATGCTTCACGGTGGGAACCACACATGTGGAGATCATCTGTTCACGTACTCTGCGTCTCACAAAGACACGGTAGTTGGAACAAAAAATCTCACATTTGGACTCATCAGACCAAAGGACAGATTTCCACCGGTCTAATGTCCATTGCTTGAGTTTCTTGGCCCAAGTAAGTCTCTTCTTATTAATGGTGTCCTTTAGTAGTTGTTTCTTTGCATCAATTTGACCATGAAGGCCTGATTCACGCAGTCACCTCTGAACAGCTGATGTTGAGATGTGTCTGTTACTTGAAACCTGAGAAGCAATTATTTGGGTTGCAGTCTGAGGTGCAGTTAATTGGAGATTTCTGAGGCTGGAAACTCTAATGAACTTGTCCTCTACAACACAGGTAACTCTGGGTCTTCCTGCGGCGGTCTTCATGAGAGCCAGTTTCATCTTTGTGACTGCACTTGAAGAAACTTTGAAAGTTCTTGAAATGTTCCGTATTGACTGACCTTCATGTCTTAAAGTAATGATGGACTGTCGTTTCTCTTTGCTTATTTGAGCTGTTCTTGCCATAATATGGACTTGGTCTTTTACCAAATAGGGCTATCTTCTGTCTACCCACCCTACCTTGGAATGAGTAGGTTTGTCCAAACTTTTGACTGGTACTGTAAAAATATAGGCTGCATGATATAGATACACATGATAGTGTATACTGTGCATCAATGTTGTGTGGGTAGGTATGTTTAATACCTAGATACAGTTGAAGTCAGAAGTTTACATACACTTAGGTTGGGGTCATTAAAACTCATTTTCAACCACTCCACAAATTTCTTGTTAACAAACTATAGTTTTGGCAAGTTGGTTAAGACATCTACTTTGTTAATGTAATTTCTCCAACAATTGTTTACAGACAGATTATTTAATTTATAATTCACTGTTTCACAATTCCAGTGGGTCAGAAGTTTACATACATTAAGTTGACTGTGACTTTAAACAGCTTGGAAAATTCCAGAAAATGATGTCATGACCTCAATCCCATAGAAAATTTGTGGGCAGAACTGAAAACGCGTGTGCGTGCAATTTATGAGCAATCTACAAACCTGACTCAGTTACACCAGCTCTGTCAGGAGGAATGTGCCAAAATTCACCCAACTTATTGTGGGAAGCTTGTGGAAGGCGACCCAAAACGTTTGACCCAAGTTAAACAATTTAAAGGCAATGCTACCAAATACTAATTGAGTGTTTGTAAACTTCTGACCCACTGGGAATGTGATGAAAGAAATAAAAGCTGAAATTTAATGCTACCAAATACTAATTGAGTGTATGTAAACTTCTGACCCACTGGGAATGTGACGAAAGAAATAAAAGCTGAAATAAATAAATCTCTCTACTATTATTCTGAAATGTCACGTTCTTAAACCAAAGTGGTGATCCTAACTGACCTAAGACAGGGAATTGTTACAAGGATTAAATGTCAGGAAAATGTATTTGGCTAAGGTTTATGTAAACTTCCGACTTCAACTGTATATTTACAGTCATAGACATACAGTACTAGGTATAGAAATACATGACATAGATAAGAATGTAGACCTGTATTTATAGATCTGGTTTTATGTACCCAAAAGCAAAGACTTTGGTGGAGTTGAAGTAGCGAGATAGATCTGAGCCCTTCACTATCCTCCTCACCTGAGAGACAGAGAGCGAGAGAGAGATGGAGGGGGATAGAGAGACAGAGAGAGAAATATATATATATATATATACATAGAGAGAGAGAGAGAGAGAGAGAGAGAGAGAGAGAGAGAGAGAGAGAGAGAGAGAGAGAGAGAGAGAGAGAGGATTTACATTGAAAATAAAAAGTTGTGAAACATAAAGACAATACAGAGACATTGTGTGTGTGTGTGTGTGTGTGTGTGTGTGTGTGTGTGTGTGTGTGTGTGTGTGTGTGTGTGTGTGGGAATGCGTGTGTCCCAGGTTATTTTCCCATAATCCCTTGTCCTATACCATATCCTGTACTTCCTTGGCCTGGGCTGTGAAGGCTGGGCTGGTGTGAGAGGAGAGACCAGAGGAGTAGTTCCTGTTGAGGATAGAGAGTCTAGCAGTATACTGCTGCTGTACCCTGGGCTCCAGTACCCACACCCTGTACTCTGGAGGGAGGGATGGGGGAAGGGGAGAGACTTACTGGCATGTTACATATCAGATAGCCAGTCATAGTGTGTGTTATCCAGATAGCCAGTCATAGTGTGTGTGTGTTATCCAGATAGCCAGTCATAGTGTAAGTGTGTGTGTGTCCCTGGTTATTTTCCCCAAATCCCTTGCTCACCCAGAAAGTACCATGCCAGAGTGGCTCCTCCGGAGAGGATGATGATGGTGACAATGATAAGGAAGGCTAGGAGACACCTGCAGGGTCGACTCAACATCTTAGAGGACGTCACCGAGGCTTCGTCACTGGGCCCCACCTGTAAACAACAACAAACACACACACACACAATGCACCCGAGTTAACAACTGGCCTCGGATCAGAGTTTACGTTATTATACTGTATGATCAGGTCTGTAAGAACAGTGGATGAGGATTCTGCACAGACTAGTGTAGAGACCTCGTGCTACAGCTAGAACTAAAACTGACACTGATCTAAGGTCAGTTGTACCATTCCCCATTCATAGGTTAGGTTTAGGATTTGAGGAGATTAAACTGACCCCAGATCTGTGACTATTGTCAACTTCTACCTGCAGCATAAATCAGCATAAGGCCTGCAGATAGCTATAGTAAAAGTAGGTGAATCCTGAAGCTTGGACAGAGCATTTTTCTTATCAAATAAACTAAAGGCTATTATAAAATGACTAAACCATTGTGCATTGAACATAAAATACATCTATTCTTTATTTATATAGTAACTAAATCATAGGCCTACATTGTCAATATCACAATACTTATATAGCCTACTGACCCATTCCAATGGCAGGTCCACAGGAGCTGGTGCTACCTCCAAATCACAGGAGCGCGACTTTTTGGAGCCGTGCCCGAGCGCCATAACTTCACAAATCCGTTATTCCGCGCGAGACCATCTCTGTCCAAAGAAAGACCGGTGGTGGATAGTTGGAACGTTTTATTTCTTCATGTATCTCGGTAGAACCGTCCAGAGTCAGACATGTCGGTAACGACCGCTAGTAACGACAGGGGAGACAACTCTACCTTTTATTTGCTAGTCCAAAGGTAGGCTAGAGCCCTCGGTCAATATTTCCTAAATTGCGTTGGATCTCCCGAATTCCGATTGGACTAGATAAGCTAGTAACCTAAACTTGAACCAATAATATCAATAGCCTAAAAGCTAAACTTATTTATTTAACGTATTAAAAAATGGAGAGACATTTATTCTCTCTCTGGTAACTGCCAAAACATGAATCATTTAAGAATAGTCCCGTCCTCGTTAAGCCTGTAGCACCGTACATCCTCTCAGGGCATAGGTAACACGTATGGGCTCTAATGACATCACCAGTCGACGCCTAACAACAGCACCTTCATCCTAGCAGCCCGGCCCCCGCATCCCACAACAGGTGTGCCTGTGTCCTCTATCCGTAAATTGGTCCAATGGGAGTGTTTGTAGAAAGGATAACTCACCACACGGTCAGTTTATTCTTTATTTTAACCTTTATTTAGCTAGGCAAGTCAGTTAAGAACAAATTCTTATTTACAATGACGGCCTAGCCCGGCCAAACCCAGAAGACACAACCCGAATGTGATGCAGCCTGGATTCGAACCAGGCACTGCAGTGACACCTTAATAATTGGCTGAAATATCAAAAACACAAAACAGTCAAACAACAGTCTATGTTAGACAATACATATCTTTATCAATTGCTGTCAATAAGATTGTAATACAATTCTGCTGCCTTATAAAACATTTTTTTATTCTAACTTACAATAATGATAATTCATAAAACCAAAAAATTTTGAACTGCAAAATTGGTCTATGCAATAAACCAGCACTTCATTTGTTTAAAACACATATTGTCAACATTATTATTTAAATATGTCATTGAATTGTCTGGTTAAATAAATGTAATCTGAAATTAACAAAAAATTGTCTGGAACATCAGCCACTTTCCACATGATTTTTTCAGAGACATTACATTCAAGATGGTCATGTTATACATAACATAATAATACATTCTTCATTTCTACTGAGAGATTCATCAGTATCAGATCAGTATTTACTGTGAGCACAATCATAGTATCATATTGATATCATAAATAGATGTAGTACTGTCATGAGAGGTAGAAAAGTGTTTAGAAGTGGTATACAAACGTATAGACAATTCCCTGAGCATTCAACAGAAACTATATGACATGAGATGTATACGGTCTGATATACCACGTCTTTCAGCCAATCAGCATTTAAAACCTCTTAAGGATGTGACCCTTTTTTTAAAAAAAATCCTAAAATGACCCAAATCTAACTGCCTGTAGCTCAGGCCCTGAAGCAAGGATATGCATATTCTTGGTACCATTTGAAAGGAAACACTTTGAAGTTTGTGTAAATGTGAAAGGAATGTAGGAGAATATAACATATTAGATCTGGTAAAAGATAATACATTTTTTGTTGTTGTACCATCATCTTTGAAATGCAAGAGAAAGGACATAATGTATTATTCCAGGCCAGGTGCAATTTAGATGTTGGCCACTAGATGGTAGCAGTGTATGTGCTGTAAGTTTTGGACTGATCCAATGAACAATTGCATTTCTATTCAATATTTTGTATCAAGACTGCCCAAATGTGCCTAATTTGTTTATTAATAACTTTTCATGTTCAAAACTGTGCACTCTCCTCAAACAATAGCGTGGCATTATTTCACTGTAATAGCTACTGTAAATTGGACAGTATAGTTAATTAACAAGGATTTAATCTTTCTGCCAATATCAGATATGTCTATGTCCTGGGAAATGTTCTTGTTACTTACAACCTCATGCTAATCGCATTAGACTAAGTTAGCTCAAGGGGACCCACCGATCTTGAAGAAATTAACAGAAACTATATGATATGAATGGTAAACTCAACGGTTATTTCTTCTTTGTTTTCTTAAACAAACAAATTAGTCTACAAGACAAAACACTGTTTATGACTTTGCGTAACACAAAGCAATGCACACTAACTGTCTCTATCCACTTGTTACCTTCCTATCGAACCACAGCTATGCATGCATATCTATATACATATCTATGAATGTATGGATCTATGTAAAACCTACCCATACCTCACACACCACAATAAAATGGCAATCTGGGATTCAAACAGCAACAAATGGATGTACCAATCCCAGATTGCCCCTTTAACTCCCTAGAGTCGATTGAGGTACCGGTGCGTCAATCTAAGTAAATAATAAAATAAATACCCATTAAAATCTGTCAGTTTAAGCTAGAGATATCTGTTTATATCTGAATCCGCCGATATTGCCCTTCCGCATCTGCGATGAAAAGTGACAGAGCCAGAGCGATGTTTGTCAGACCATGAGACATCCTGAAAATCGATCTTCTCACGAAAACGTCTGTAGCATCTGAACGGTTTGGCCTATAAAATATGAAAAGATGAGACTCTCACGGACATGTTTGATCCCACTGTGGAAAGGGGAGATTCTCAAGAACGCATTCTCTGTTTTGCTCTACGATCTACACTAGTGTCACGGGAGTCGCCTGAAGGTAACCAATCAGTTTAGTCAGTTTAAAATGTTTTATTAAAGTATGGAGGTAGTTTTGTGCCTACCAAAAAAAAGGGGTGAAATACACTACCGGTCAAAAGTTTTAGAACACCTACTCATTGAAGGGTTTTTCTTTATTTTTACTATTTTCTATATTGTAGAATAATCAAAGCTATGAAAGAACACATATGGAATCATGTAGTAACCAAAAAACGAATCGAAATATATTTTATATTTAAGATTCTTCAAAGAGCCACACTTTGCCTTGATGACAGCTTTGGCATTCTCTCAACCAGCTTCATGAGGTAGTCACCTGGATTGCATTTCAAATAACAGGGGTGCCTTGTTAATAGTTAATTTGTGGAATTTCTTTCCTTAATGTGTTTGAGCCAATCAGTTGTGTTGTAACAAGGTAGGGGTGGTATACAGAAGATAGCCCTACTTGGTAAAAGACTAAGTCCATATTATGGCAAGAACAGCTCAAATAAGCAAAGAGAAACGACAGTCCAACATTACTTTAAGACATGAAGGTCAGTCAATATGGAACATTTCAAGAACTTTCAAAGTTTCTTCAAGTGCAGTTGCAAAAACCTTTAAGCTCTGTGATGAAACTGGCTCTCATGAGGACCGCCACAGGAAAGGAAAACCCAGTGTTACCTCTGCTGCAAAGGATAAGTTCATTAGAGTTTCCAGCCTCAGAAATTGCAGCCCAAATAAATGCTTCACAGAGTTCCAGTAACAGATACATCTCAACATCAACTGTTCAGAGGAGACTGTGTGAATCAGGCCTTCATGGTTGAATTGCTTCAAGAAACCACTACTAAAGGACACCAATAAGAAGGAGACTTGCTTGGGCCAAGAAACAAAAGCAATGGACATTAGACTGGTGTTTTTGGTTCCAACAGCCGTGTCTTTGTGAGACGCGGTGTGGGTGAACGGATGATCTCCGCATGTGTATTTCCCACCGTAAAGCATGGAGGAGGAGGTGTTATGGTGTGGGGGTGCTTTGCTGGTGACACTGTCTGTGATTTATTTAGAATTCAAGGCACACTTAACCAGCATGGCTGCCACAGCATTCTGAGGCGATACGCCATCCCATCTGGTTTGGTTTAGTGGGACTATCATTTGTTTTTCAACAGGACAATGACCCACCACACCTCCAGGCTGTCGAAGGGCTATTTGACCAAGAAGGAGAGTGATGGAGTGCTGCATCAGATGACCTGGCCTCCGCAATCCCCCAACCTCAACCAAATTGAGATGGTTTGGGATGAGTCGGACCGCAGAGTGAAAGAAAAGCAGCCAACAAGTGCTCAGCATATGTGAGAACTCCTTCAAGACTGTTGGAAAAGCATTCCAGGTGAAGCTGGTTGAGAGAATGCCAAGAGTGTGCAAAGCTGTCATCAAGGCAAAGGGGGGCTATTTGAAGAATCTCAAATATAAAATATATTTTGATTTGTTTAACACTTTTTAGGTCACTACATGATTCCATATGTGTTATTCATAGTTTTGATGTATTCACTATTATTCTACAATGTAGAAAATAGTAAACATAAAGTAAAACCTTTGAATGAGTAGGTGTTCTAAAACTTTTGACCTCCCCTATTCTAGTAACTTTCTCAATCCTGGTTGGAAGATTACCGGAATCTGGATGGAATAAGCAGGAATTCCGGATTCTTCCAACCAGGATTTCTGGATAACCAGGGAATTTTGGGAAAATTACAAGACTTTTCCAAACCTAGACCCTGGTAAAAATGTTTTCATAGCTCAGCTCTGAGCTTCTTTCACTGGCATGTAGTCGCCACTAGAGGGCTCTATAGCCATTGAAGAAGACAGGAGAGACATCTCCTCGATGAGCCTGCCTGGAGCCAACCCCAACCCAGAGAAGGTGAAGGGTAAACCGGTCAGTGGAATAGGTAAAGGGGTGGAACAGAATGGAAATATATTGTTATTGTTAATAAGAGGGATATGGTTGAAGGCGGTCGCAGTAGGCCCGACCGCATCCTCCACGCTCTCCTGACTTTCCTGATCCTCTCCCCCACTGCCAATGCCTGAATCTGGGCTCTGGAGGGCCAAGAGTTGGGCCTGGAGCTGGAGCTTATCCACACGTTCATAGGAGGAAGACATTGTGAGAGAACCTCCTCCAACCCTCATCTCCGTACCCTTTCCCCCTTCACTATCCAACCCAGGTAGGGTGAAGGGTAGCTGGGGGAAAGTGGACAGGGAAATGGGTAAAGGGGTGGGGCAGAATGGAAAGTTATTGATATTGATAAGAGAAAGAAGCGGAACAAAATGGACGTCCTGAGAGACAAAATGGGGGAGGGTTGAAGTAGGCCCGTCCGCATCCTCCACGCTCTCCTGACTTTCCTGATCTTCTCCCCCACTGCTGATGCCTGAATCTGGGCTTATGAGGGCCCGACGCTCGGCCTGGAGCTTCTCAACACGCCCGTAAGAAGAAACCTGGAGGATATCTTCACCTGCACTGATGCCTTCAAGTATACCTCCACCCCCCATCTCTCTATCCTTCCCTCCACCACACATCTCTCCATCTTTCCCTCCAACCCTGATATCTCTGTCCTTCCCCCATACACTTCTATTACTATCCATCCTTTCTCCTCTGTTCTCCTCCTTCCATTCTTCTATGTCTTCAGTAGTGCCACCTACTGGTCCGTAAGGGGAGTGTACAGAGCAGGGTTCTAACTTGGTGGAGGTGGATCCAGGCTGGGAGCATTGAGATAAGAAGTAGCTGCAGTTGGAGAAGCCGGAGCAGGAGGAGTGGCCACTGTTGTCCCATCTCTTCTCCTGTGGTGGTGCCGTCCTAAAGGGGGTGACGTTGTCCAGGCTGTCGGTGATCTCTACCTGGGAGATGTCTTCACTGTGCAAGGCAGAGTTGACGGATTCAAGGGCGAACAAAGGACCCAGCCAAGCCTGTAGGCACACACACGCATGTACACACGCACGCATGTATACACACACACAAACACACAGAGAGAGAGAGAGATACAGAGGAGAGGAAAATTAAAGGATTATTATTTTCATTCCTGTCCTCTTTTGATTGCAGAGGAGGCTGGTAAGGTGAAGACGGCATTATCTTCCGACAGGTGGCTTCAGTCATACATGATGCTAATGTAAGACAATGGTGAGGACAGCTCATAATAATGTCTGGAATGGAATGAATGGAAAGGTATCAAACACAATTGATACAATGTGTTTTATCTGTTTGTTACCATTCCATTCATTACCATTATAACCTAACTACAGCCATTATAACCCAACTACAGCCATTATAACCTAACTACAGCCATTATAACCTAACTACAGCCATTATAACCTAACTACCGCCATAACAAGGTAGTGTTCAATTCAGGGAATAGGGTCCCTTTTGGCACATGACTTCAGTCAAAAGTAGAACGGACCTTGAAGTTTCCATGGTGATGGACGTTGAGGCCCTCAAAGTACCTGGAGGGATCTGGTATAGGAGGATTCAGAATCTTCTTGACCCTGTCAGCAATGAACGGAAATGAAAGGAAGTTGCACTTAACCAACTACAAAACATTACATTTAATACATGATGTTTACTTTGCAGTCCGTTGGTGTTAAAATACTTCACATTTACTTTGAACCACACACACACACACACACACACGCACACACACACACACACACACAGCCAGTACTCACTTTCCTTTGCAGAGCAACATGGAGACGAGCAGGACCAGTACAACAACAGCTCCCAGCACGGTGACCACCACAAAGTCCTGTTCTAGAACATCAGGACTACCTGAGAACAGGACCAGAGGAACAACATAGAACATACTTAGAACATATTTAGAACTTTTATAACAACACCACTATTTTATTAAAAGATTTGCATAGAAAAGCGTTCATTTACATTTCTGTCTGTAAGTTTGTTTTGTTTTGAGCATGTGTCTGCCTATCTAAGAATGAAAGAAATAGATAGGGAAGGAAGGAAGGATAAAGAAGAAGAAGCTATTTTTCAAGATTCATATGGAAACACACTACTATGCCTGCATTCCAAATGGCAACATATTCCCTTTTTAGTGCAGTACTTTTGGCACATAGGGCTCTGCACTATGTAGGGAACTATAGGGCCATTTGGGACAGCCCAAGTATATATAGGCCCACATTCAAACATGTACTAATAACCAATGACATCACTGATGCTGTATTTACCTGTTGGCTTCATCTGGCCCAGAGTGGAGACCCATGATGCACTGGGGCTCCAGTCGCTCCACTGGCAGTCTGGGTAATCTTCTGGGTCGGCTCGGACCCTGACTCTGACCTGGTACCTCCTTCCTCTCTCCAGCATGTCAGGGTCCAGGTCAAAATACATCTGTTTGTCTCCTCTGTTCACCTCCACAGCATCCTGCAGTAGCACAACATACAGTAGGTGTACTTTTAGATAGTGTATAAAGAGATGTGCACTCCTTCACTGTATTCTCTCTTTCACATCTCTCCCATTTCCCTCTTGTCATTATCTGTCCACTGTCTCTGTCTCTCTTCCCCTCTCTCTCTCTCTCACCTCCCAGTGATGTCGTTCCTGTTTCCATTGTAGTTGGAAGTCATAGTTGGATATCATTTCTGAAATGGGACCTCCTGGTGTCCAGGCGATTGACGCATTGGTGATGTTTGGCTTGCCAGGGGGATGCATTTTAACTGCCAAACACAAAACAATACAGTTAATGTAGTCATAGTAGTACTAATATATTACTAACATAGCACTAATATCACTGTAACAGAACTACTAGTACTAAGTTGAATTAGAAATGTTAGTATCAAGTATGTATTAGTATTAAGTTGTATACAGTGCATTCAGAAAGTATTCAGACCCCTTCCCTTTTTCCACATTTTGTTACGTTAAAGCCTTATTCTAAACTGGATTTTCTTCAATCTACAGACAACACCCCATAATGACAAAGCGAAAACAGGTTTTTTGAAATGTTTGCAAATGTATTAAAAGTAAAAAACAGAAATACCTTATTTACATAAGTATTCAGACCATTTGCTATGAGAATCAAAATTGAGCTCAGGTGCATCCTGTTTTCATTGATCATCCTTGAGATGTTTCTACAACTTCATTGGAGTCCACCTGTGGTAAATTCAATTGATTGGACATGATTTGGAAAGGCACACACCTGTCTATATAAGGTCCCACAGTTGACAGTGCATGTCAGAGCAAAAACGAAGCCATGAGGTTGAAGGAATTGTCCGTAGAGCTCCGAGACAGGATTGTGTCGAGGCACAGATCTGGGGAAGGTTACCAAAAAATGTCTGCAGCATTGAAGGTCCCCAAGAACACAGTGGCCTCCATCTTTTTTTAAATGGACAAAGTTTGGAACCACCAAGACGCTTCCTAGAGCTGGCCGCCCGGCCAAACTGAGCTATGGTCACTCTGACAGAGCTCCAGAGTTCCTCTATGGAGATGGGAAAACCTTCCAGAAGGACAATCATCTACGCAGCACTCCACATATCAGGTATTTATGGTAGAGTAACCAGACAGAAGCCACTCATCAATAAAAGGCACATGACAGCCCGCTTGGAGTTTACCAAAAGGCACCTAAAAGACTCACACCATGAGAAACAAGATTCTCTGGTCTGATGAAACCAAGATTGAACTCCTTGGCCTGAATGTCAAGCGTCACATCTGGAGGAAACCTGACACCATCCCTATGGTGAAGCATGGTGGTGGCAGGATCATGCTGTGAGGATGTTTTTCAGCGGCAGGGACTGGGAGACTAGTCAGGATTGAGGGAATGATGAAAGGAGCAAAGTTCAGAGAGATCCTTGATGAAAACTTGCTCCAGAGCGCTCAGAACCTCAAACTGGGGATAAGGTTCACCTTCCAACATGACCCGAAGCACACAGCCATGACAACGCAGGAGTGGCTTCAGGACAAGTCTCTGAATGTACTTGAGTGGCCCAGCCAGAGCCCGGACTTGAACCGGATCGAACATCTCTGGAGAGACCTGAAAATAGCTGTGCAGCAACGCTCCCCATCCAATCTGACAGAACTTGAGAGGATATGCAGAGAAGATTGGGAGAAACTCCCCAAATACATCTGCGCCAAGCTTGTAGCGTCATACCCAAGAAGACTCGAGGCTGTAATCACTGCCAAATGTGCTTTAACAAAGTACTGAGTTAAAGTGTCTGAATACTTATGTGCAATTTGTTTTTATATACATTTGCCAAAATGTATAAAAAACAGTTTTTGCTTTGTCATTTTGGGGTATTGTGTGTACATTGATGAGAAAAAACTATTTAATGCATTTTAGAATAAGGCTGTAACATAACAAAATGTGGAAAAAGCCAAGGGGTCTGAATACTTTCCGAATGCACTATAAATAGCTTTCCAGCATGTTTGCATTGCATTATGTTGTATCATAGTGTACAGATTTTATGCATTTTGTATGCAGACCTAAGAAAACCTCATAAAGTTATAGCATTGTATCATTGTAGTTTGTGTACAATTAATGTAGTAGTAGTAGGTTAGTAATAGCTGACGTATCGTACATAATATCACTCAATCACTGCACACTTACTGTGGTTAAATGGTTGATACAGGTAGTTAATCTCCATCACATAATCTTCTGCTTGTCCACACCGTACACCAATGGGTATTTTATCATTTTTCCAAAAGAACTGAAAGATAATTTACAGAAGTTCAGTTATCTAGGGTTGGTTGTCTATTGGTCTATATATATATATATATATATATATATATATATATATATATATATATATATATATATATATATGATGTCATTGTTTTATTATTATTATTATCATCATTAGGAAGAAATGTTATTAAAAATAATTTTTAAATGACACATTTCTGGTTAATTTATTCATCCATATAACATTCATGTTATTATTTTTATAATCTGTTATTAAAATCATAGTTTGTATCTATAATAATGCACATATGTAACCAAGCATTGTTTTTTCCTTGATGTATTTTTATAAAACTCACTGGATTGCCCTCAAAGACCAGACTGCCGCCTCTCAAAGTTGTGTTGGAACCGACCAAGGACTTCATCTCACATTGCCTGTAGTTACAACAGTGAACCATTGTTTCAGTTAGCATCCCAAATGGCACCCTATTCCATATATAGTGCACTACTTTTGACCAGGACTATTGGAATAGGGTTCCAGTTAAGGTGCATCCTTAGTCTTCTTTACCTTTTAAACCCAGGGTATTCACCATGCAGACTGCATGGCATGTCTGGGGGCACGCATGTGTTGTTCAACACACATGTGATGTTACTGATGAAGTCATTGACACACTGCAGACCTTTGAGAAACAGAGACAGAGAGAGTGAGAGAGGAGAGAGAGAAAGAGAGAGAGAAAAAGAATAAGAGTTTTATTATAAGGGTCAATATAATGTTTTATAAGGCTCTATATCATGTTTTACAAGACTCTATGTCATGTTTTACAAGGCTCTATATCATGTTTTATAAGGCTCTATGTCATGTTTTATAAGGCTCTATATCAAGCTCTATGTCATGTTTTACAAGGCTCTATATATTGTTTTATCATACACTGCCATTCAAAAGTTTGGGGTCACTCTGAAATGTCCTTGTTTTTGAAAGATTTTTTTTTTTGGTCCGATAAAATAACATCAAATTGATCAAAAATACAGTGTAGACATTGTTAATATTGTAAATGACTATTATAGCTGGAAACGGCTGATTTTTTTAAGGAATATCTGCATAGGGGTACAGAGGCCTATTATCAGCAACCATCACTCATGTGTTCCAATGGCACGTTGTGTTATCTAATCCAAGTTTATAATTTTAAAAGGCTAATTGATCATTAGAAAACTCTTTTGTAATTATGTTAGCACATCTGAAAACAGTTGTGCTGATTAAAGAAGCAATAAAACTGGCCTTCTTTAGACAAGTTGAGTATCTGGAGCATCAGCATTTGTGGGTTCAATTACAGGCTCAAAATGTCTAGAAACAAAGAACTTTCTTCTGAAACTCGTCAGTCCATTGTTATTCTGAGAAAAGAAGGCTATTCCATGCGAGAAATTGCCAAGAAACTGAAGATCTCGTACAACTCTGTGTACTACTCCCTTCACAGAACAACGCAAACTGGCTCTAACCAGAATATAACGAGGAGTGGGAGGCCCTGGTGCACAACTGAGCAAGAGGACATTAGAGTGTCTAGTTTGAGAAACAGACGCCTCACAAGTCCTCAACTGGCAGCTTCATTAAACAGTACCTGCAAAACACCAGTCTCAATGTTTCTCAAACTAGACACTAATGTACTTGTCCTCTTGCTCAGTGAAGAGGCGACTCAGCGATGCTGGCATTCTGAAAAACAGCTTCTATCTCATTGCCATCCACAGGCGGTTCTGGGGGGGCAGTGCCCTGTGACAACAATTTTGGACCCCTTGTGGCCCCCCTAAATGTGGAGTATGAAATAATTTTTGCATAACAAATTTTTGCTATCGTTCTTTTTTTACATCCGTTATTAGACAGTGGCAACGTGGAACACTAATTAACCCCACACATTTACTAGAGGGACATGGTCTTTTGCCTACTAATGCCTGCAATGAAGTGAAGAAAACAATATGACAACAATAACGTCTAATGTAACTGGCCCCTCTAACAGTACAACTGGCCCCAGCTTGGCCCCCCCAGTTGAAAGGGTCTAGAACCTCCACTGTTGCCATCAGACTGTTAAACAGCCATCACTAGCACAGAGAGGCTGCTGCCTACATACAGACTTGAAATCATTGGCCACTTTAATAATTGGAATACTAGTCACTTTAGTAATGCCACTTCAATAATGTTTAATGTCTTGCATTACTCATCTCATATGTATATACTGTATTCTATACTATCTATTGCATCTTGCCAATGCAGCTCTGTCATTGCTCATCCATATATTTATATATTCTTATTCCATTCCTTTACTTAGATTTGTGTGTAATTAAGTATCTGTTGTGGAATTGTTAGACATTACTTGTTTGCTGCACTGTCAGAACTAGAAGCACAAGCATTTCGCAACACTCGCAATAACATCTCCTAGCCATGTGTATGTGACCAATACAATTTGATTTGATTTGAGTTACTGCAAGTCACAAAGAAAACAGGCGCTGCCTCCACTATTCCAGCACCATTTCAACTTCAACATTTCATCATCTTCAAATCACCTCTGCTTAGTCTAATGCAGTGACAACTAAAATATACCCCCAAAAAAAATGTGTCCAATCAACATAAGCTAAATATGATGTAAATGTCCATGGTTCTGATTTATGTGTGCACGCGTGCGCGTTTGTGCAAGTAGAAAAACATGTTGACTCCTCCTCTCTTTCATGTTGAAGAAACGTTCTGTCGTACAGTACAAGCTTATTCTTTTGTCCTAGGCTACCTGGCTAAAATGCTTGCTTGAACTTCCATCCTCCCAGGCCAGGGGCACAACGATGTATGAATTAATGGTTGGATCAGAATTGCCGTTGGCCAATACGGAGAACTAAGTAAATCCACAAGTCCAAATCCCTATCTCCATCAATGGCTAATTTAGGAAAGGGACACCGGAGGACAACAACACAACAACACACGCATCAATTCAAGTTTATTCTGTTAATGACGTACACTCTCAAATAGGAGAGACGCCAAATCCAAGCTGGCTTGCCTTGATACTTTTTTTTCATTTTCGCCAGGACCATTCACAGTTGAGCTTACCCAGTTTAGCTCAACGCTCCTACAGGTGAGGTTAGCATTTTTTTCTACGGGGGGCTGATATTTCACACTCATCATTATTCATGATTAATTCAGGATTATCCATAATCATGGTAGCATCCACATTAATGTAGAAGTGTTTAGAAACATATTCTATTCTTATTTACAATAAAAGTGACTCCAAAATGACCCAATACATTATTTACCATTAATTTCTATTAGGCACAAAATAATAACACGTTTGTAGAGTCACAAGCTTGATGAATATACGACCTAATACTTAACCTTTTTTACTACTTTAATACACATATTAGTGAATTTATCCCAATACTTTTGGTACCCTAAAATGTGTGGACTATGTACAAAAAGTGCTGTAATTTCTAAAAAGGTTCACCTGATATGGAAGAAAATACACTCAAAATAAAGCTGACAGTCTGCACTTTAACCTCATAGTCATTATAAATGTGCTTGTAATGCATTGTGAAGGGTATTGATGACTTACAGGGCTGTGGTTGGCTGGAGCAGGTTAGTAGGGGGAGGAGCAGGACGACATACAGTGAGAGCAGAGGGAGACGGAGACACCATAGAACCTCCATTATGACTTCTTCCTGGTCCTTTTTCTCATTCTAGAACACAGTAGGAGGCATGACCTTAGCAACAGGTGACAGGTGGCTTAGTCAGTGTTCCAAATGGTATCCTATTTATTATCTAGGTCACTACTTTTGACCAGGGCTCATTGGGCTCTGGTCAAAAGTAGTGAACTATGTAGGGAATAGGGTGCCATTTTGGATGGAAGAATGACTGAAGCATAAGAGAGAAGAAAAAGTGCAATTTTCTATGTCAGTCTGCGTGGTGTGTTTTTTCCATGAAAGTTGATCAAGTGTTCAGTTTCACCATAGCCACACACGCATACACGCATACACGCATACACACATACACACATACACACACATAGAAAGCCACAGAAACTGAACAGGTGTGCAAGTGGGAGAGGGATCCATGAAAACATCCTTATTTACAGAATAGAAACGTATTAGTGCACATAAGGAGAAATACATGTCAGATATAATTAACACCTGGAGAATACAAAGAAGCATCAGTTTTACTGTTACGCATATCAGTAGACATGAAGGTTATTGGCATAAAACATCTTATTAACAAAGTTGCATTTGTTTAAACCAACCTTTCTTACACACTGGTATGCCAGTAACAAGCCAAGCACAAACTTAAACACTGTAAACCCATTTAGTAGGTTATTCAAATTTGCATAGCATTTTAGGTGCACTTCAAAAATTTGAATTTTTAAAAATATTTCCGATATTTTGTCTCTTACCTTTAGATATTGAACGGCCCAAGCTGGACAGCGTGTGTCATTGGAGGAGCTGTGATGGAGATAGATAAAACACACGGAAAGGGTTGGATGAAGGAGGAAAGCTGTATTGATGATGTTTACTAACTATGGTATTACTCCAACTCTAGTGAGGCTGACACATAAGTGAATGAGTGTCTGTCTGTCTAACCACCTATCTCTCTCTCTCTCTCTCTCTAGCTCTCTCTCTCTCTCTCTCTCTCTCTCTCTCTCTCTCTCTCTCTCTCTCTCTCTTTCTCTGTGTCTCTCTCTCTCTCTAGCTCTCTCTCTCTCTCTCTAGCTCTCTCTCTCTAGCTCTTTCTCTGTCTCTCTCTCTCTCTAGCTCTCTCTCTCTCTCTCTCTAGCTCTTTCTCTGTCTCTCTCTCTCTCTCTCTCTCTCTAGCTCTCTCTCTCTCTGTCTCTCTCTCTCTCTCTCTAGCTCTTTCTGTGTGTGTGTGTCTCTCTCTCTCTCTCTCTCTCTCTCTCTCTCTCTCATTACCAATATCAACGTGTCCCCTACCCACGACTAGCGACTCCCTGTGACACGTTCTAACATACTCAGGTTTCAGAAATATACACTTAGCCACACACTATACTGTCACCTAAAGATGTTTCTAGAATCATGGCCAGAGATGCAACAGGTGAACCATGCTAATCATCTGAGACACTGTTGTCCTTTGACAGTCACTACTGCTGTTATTGATCTGTCTGTACCTGAAACCGTGCTGTGCAAAGAGAATACATTGTCAGGGCCTGTATTCATAAAGGATCTCAGAGTAGAAGTGCTGATCTAGGATCAGTTTTGCCTTTTAGATCATGATGTATAAGATTACATGGATAAGGGGAACTGATCATAGATCACTTTATGTAGGTCCTTATTGACCACATCATCGGAAGAACAGCATGTTTACATATGAGCCTATGTCTGAAAAGATATCTATAGTTTCCATAGCTATACATGGGCAGTGTGCTGTTTGCTTCCATTCTCTCATGTTGTTTTTTTTTTGTAGAAGGTCACTGTGGTTAGAGAGACTTATGTTCAGCCTGAGGTGTGAAGTTTCCCCTCCTTTTTTTAGAAAAACAAGATGTGTTGAGAGGGTGAGAAGAAGAAGAAGAAGAAGAAGAAGAAGAAGAAGAAGAAGGCTCATAATAATGCCTGGAATGGAGTTAATGGAATGGTATCAAACACATGGAATCAGTGTGTTAGATCTGTTTGATACCGTTCCATAAATTCCGTTCCAGCCATTACTATGAGTCTGTCCTCCGATTAAAAGTGCCACCAGCCACCACTGGTTTCTGTACATTGTTAGCTGTGAAGCCTTCTGATGTCGTGTTCGCTGTCAAATGTACCAACAGTCCTGTGTGTCCCAATTCAGGGCTTTCTAACCCTAACCTGGTAGCCTGGTCCCAGATCAGAGTTTCCCTGCCTTAACCCGATAGCCGGGTCCCAGATCAAGGATTTCCTGCCTTAACCTACTAGCCTGGTCCCAGATCACGGCTTTCCTCCCTTAACCTGATAGTCTGGTGGCAGATCAGGGCTTTCCTGACATAACCTGTTAGCCTGATCCCAGATCCCATGCCCACGCAAGCTCGAATGCAAGTGCAGTCTTCACGCAAGCTAACACACACACATTATATATGCACACACACGTACACACACATATTGTGCATGCATGAACACACACACAAGTGCATTCTGCATGCATGAACACACACAGTACTCACGCACACATGCATACACACACACACACAAAAGGGCTGCAGGTAAGAAAACCACAACGTCCTCGTTTCCCAGAATGTTTACAAGCTGTTTCCAATAACAAACAAACCTCAAACCACTAACACCCCCGTCCCCTCCTCCTCTCTTCTCTACCTCTCTTCTCATCCTCTCCCAAACCAAACCTCACACTAAAACCCCCTCCCTTCTTCTTCTTATCGTGTACACCTCTCCTCTCACCCTATCTTCTCTCTGACGTCCTTTCCACTAACGCTCACTCCCTGACTCTCGCCTCCTCCCCCCTCACCCCCTCCTGTCTTTTATACTTCCTCTGTACTTGTGGCTGGGTGTATACATCCTGTCCTACTTAAACACTGGACCAAATCAACCCCTAGGTTACATCCTAACTGGAACCCTATTCCCCATATAGTCCACTATATACCCTAGAGGCCCTGGTTAAAAATAGTACACAATATAAGGAATAGGGTCCCATTTGGAACGCATTCCTAAGCCCCTCCACAATGAGGACAGTGGTCTCCAGTTCAGTCCTACTGGAGGCCCACAAGGTGTGCAGAGTTTTGCTCCAGTTCTATTTGAACATCCTGTCCTACTAAACCCAGACCCTAATCAAAACCTAGCCCCTCCATAATGAAGCTCTAATCAGCTCCTAGCCCTCTACATAATAAAGCCTTAATCAGCTCCTAGCCCCTCCATAATGAAGCTCTAATCAGCTCCTAGCCCCCTACACAATGAAGATCGAATCAGCTCCTAGCCCCCTCCATAATGAAGCTCTAATCATCTCCTAGCCCTCCATAATGAAGCTCTAATCAGCTCTTAGCCCCTCCATAATGAAGCTGTAATCAGCTCCTAGCCCTCCATAATGAAGCTCTAATCAGCTCCTAGCTCCCTCCATAATGAGCCCTAATCAGCTACTAGCACCCTAATGAAGCTCTAATCAGCCCCTAGCCCCCCTCCATAATAAAGCTCTAATCAGCCCCTAGCCCCTCCCTAATGAAGCTCTAATCAGCTCCTAGGCCCCTACACAAAGACTCCTAATCAGCCCCTAGCCTCTTCCACAATGAGGACAGTGGTCTTCAACCTTGATTTTAGAGATCTAAAGGGTGGGCAGGGTTTTGGTGCAGCCCAGCACTAACACAGAACTAAAGGTCTGCAAAAAGATATGCACAAAGCTTGAAAAATATGAACAAAAGCCTGGGGTTCTCCGGGACCAGGATGGAAGAATCCTTTCCCAGCGCATAGCCTAGACACATTTCATCAGCCCCAAAGGATGGGAGAGGTGTATGCAATATTGTAACAGCTTCGCTCTCTGTGTGTCTCTTAAGTGGTAATAGTCATCATCATCATCATTATCATCATCATCACTACCATGATCATGACCTCAACAGTGTAATACTGTGTCTTCCAAATGATCACACTCGCCTGGTTCACCAACTACTTTGCCGACAGAGTTCAGTGTGTTAAATCGGAGGGCCTGTTGTCCGGGCCTCTGGCAGTCTCTATGGAGGTGCCACAGGGTTCAATTCTTGGGCCGACTCTCTTCTCTGTATACATCAATGATGTCGCTCTTGCTGCTGGTGATTCTCTGATCCACCTCTATGCAGACGACACCATTCTGTATACTTCTGGCCCTTCTTTGGACACTGTGTTAACTAACCTCCAAACGAGCTTCAATGCCATACAGCACTCCTTCCGTGGCCTCCAACTGCTCTTAAACGCTAGTAAAACCAAATGCATGCTTTTCAACCGTTCGCTGCCTGCACCCGCTAGCATCACTACCCTGGACGGCTCTGACCTAGAATATGTGGACAACTACAACTACCTATGTGTCTGGCTAGACTGTAAACTCTCCTTCCAGACTCACATTAAACATCTCCAATCCAAAATTAACTCTAGAATCGGCTTTCTATTTCGCAACAAAGCCTCCTTTACTCATGCTGCCAAACTTGTACTAGTAAAACTGACTATCCTACCGATCCTCGACTTCGGCGATGTCATCTACAAAATAGCCTCCAACACTCTACTCAGCAAACTGGATGCAGTCTATCACAGTGCCATCCGCTTTGTCACCAAAGCCTCATATACTACCCACCACTGCGACCTGTATGCTCTAGTCGGCTGGCCCTCGCTACATACTCGTCGCCAGACCCACTGGCTCCAGGTCATCTACAAGTCCCTGCTAGGTAAAGCCCTGCCTTATCTCAGCTCGCTGGTAACCATAGCAGCACCCACCCGTAGCACTCGCTCCAGCAGGTATATCTCACGGGTCACCCCCAAAGCCAATTCCTCTTTTGGCGCCTTTCCTTCCAGTTCTCTGCTGCCAATGACTGGAACGAACTACAAAAATCGTTGAAACTGGAGACACTTATCTCCCTCACTAGTTTTAAGCACCAGCTGTCAGAGCAGCTCACATATCACTGCACCTGTACATAGCCCAACCAACTACCTCATCCCCTACCGTAGTCATTTATTTATCTTGCTCCTTTGCACCCCAGTATTTTTACTTTGCACATTCATCTACTGCACATGTACCATTCCAGTGTTAAATTGCTATACTGTAGTTACTTTGCCACATGGCCTATTTATTGCCTTATGTTCCTTATCCTACCTCATTTGCACACATTGTATATAGATTAGTTTTTTCCTACTGTATTATTGTCTGTATGTTTGTTTTACTCCATGTGTAACTCTGTGTTGTTGTATGTGTCGAACTGCTTTGTTTTATCTTGGCCAGGTCGCAGTTGTAAATGAGAACTTGTTCTCAACTTGCCTACCTGGTTAAATAAAGGTGAAATAAAAAATAAAAATAAAAACACACACATGGGCACACACACAGGCAGAGCAGCTTTTCTTTAATGAACAACAAATGTGATCCATAACCACCAGAATACATCACAGATGTAGAATTTTAATTTGACCCAGTTTGCTATAGCAGGAAAATGTGGAAATGTGAATTATTTAGTGGATTATAGTTATAGTTATGTTGCTTATGGATATTTGTTGTAGGGGCTGATACATTTTTCGATAGGGCAAATCAATTCTGACATTTTAAATTACAAACTTTAGAAGCCTTGAACCTTGAATACACTACAAGTTTGCGTTTTCTACTCTGCAGGAAAATTCTCAGTAACAAAGAGTGATCAAATTAAGATCCTATATCTGTATATGAATATTCAAAGAGAGCCTTACCTTGTATAGTGCACCTTCTTGTAGTCTCAGAAACACAGGCTTCTCAATGCTCTACATTTGAGTTACGTTTCACTCTGAACTGAAGGACGAAACAAGTCCTTAACGATGAATCAGTTTCTTGTGGCTCAATTGGTCACCACTGGATGATTCAACCCCTTCAATGACGAGAAAAACGTCTGCCTGCCTTCTCTGAAAAGTAAAATAAGTGAACAGAAAAGAGATTGCTGACTGAAAAGGGATTTCTGTGGCTTCACTTAGTTTCAACTGAAACCACACGTCATCAACGCTCCTACCTGTACTTGTCAGAAGCGGGGGTTAAACACAAAAAGTACATTTTTCAGATCTTCTTTCGGTCTCTGTTCTTGTTCCTTTTTTTCTAAAGCGTCCAATATGACTTCTGTTATTGTGAAATGTTGAGATTATATAAAGTGTGAAATTAGAACATTTTATGTTTTTATTCCTTTCTGGAAATAACAAGTGCAAAAGCTTTGAAAGTGCCGTGTGTGGCGAGTGAGGTAGTGAAAGAGAGCGCGAGAGCGAGAGAGACAGAGACCAAACAAGACGTTTTGCTGCCCTCAAGGGGACAAAGTATGAATAGAGTATGGCCTTGGTGTAACAAGTAGTTGATTTTCACAGCCGCGTTTCTCCTCCACAAGCAACTATGAAAGGAGGCTATTTAGCATGTCATGAACAGTCTTCTTTCAACCGTATCCAGGTGCTTTATATATATAGCAAAAGGATAAAGAGGTTTATTTTCTGTTCCCAATGCACCAGACGTCCTGTTCTGATAGCCTTTAGCCGTACCCTCATCCTGCTCCTCCTCTGTTCCTCGGATGATGTGGAGGTAAACCCAGGCCCTGTAGCCCCCAGCACCACACCTATTCCCAGGCCCCAGGCACTCTCTTTTGTTGACTTCTGTAACCGTAAAGCCTCGGTTTCATGCATGTTAACATCAGAAGCCTCCTCCCTAAGTTTGTTTTACTCACTGCTTTAGCACACTCCGCCAACCCTGATGTCCTGGCCTTGTCTGAATCCTGGCTTAGGAAGGCCACCAAAAATTCTGAGATTTCCATACCCAACTACAACATTTTCCGCCAAGATAGAACTGCCAAAGGGGGAGGAGTTGCAATCTATTGCAGAGATAGCCTGTAAAGTTCTATCATACTTTCCAGATCTATGCCCAAACAGTTCGAACTTCTAATTCTAAAGATTAATCTCTCCAGAAATAAGTCTCTCACTGTTGCCACCTGCTATAGACCCCCCTCAGCTCCCAGCTGTGCCCTGGACTCCATATGTGAATTGATTGCCCCCCATCTATCTTCAGAGTTCGTTCTGTTAGGTGACCTAAACTGGGATATGCTTAACACCCGGCAGTCCTACAATCTAAGCTAGATGCCCTCAATCTCACACAAATCATCAAGGAACCCACCAGGTACAATCCTAAATCTGTAAACATGGGCACCCTCATAGACATTATCCTGACCAACTTAATATTTAATAATATTAGATACAAACCATACATTCAACCATTAGAGATCACTGATTACAATACACACCATCAGGAAGAGGTTTTCAGGGGTGGGGTATATTTTTCTCTGCTCATACAGGCCTAAGGCACTAATATGGAGGTCAAAAATAAATAATTATAAATGTTTTATTTCAACATGTATTATTTTTCAAATGTGATTCATCAGGGGGTGCTGAAGCACACTCAGCATCCTTGCTTCCTGCGGCTGTGCATACCATGTGTTTCTTCCACATTAAGTACATTCCTAGGACTACAGAATGTCTTCAGGTTTAAAGTGTGTGTGTGTTTCCTGTGTCTGTGTGACCGGTGGGTGGGTCCACTCGGCCATCCTGTATCCCTGCTAAACAGTGGGTGGTTCTGGTCCAAGCGTAGAGACAGATAACAGACTGAACCCTTTAATCTGATGATCATGAACACACACACACCGGTTGGGTCAGTAGATTCAACATGTATCATGAGGATGAGTCACCTATTATTACACAAGGATATGATTTTCCTTGGAGACCTCTGAATGCAGACATAGAAGAACTTCCTGAAATGACCATATCCATTCACTGATACAGGACAAGTTTAGTAGGTGGGAACAGGAGCACAAACAGTTGATGGTCAAACTGCAAGGTTACAATTACTAAAATACACTATATACAAAAGTATGTGGACACCCCTTTAAATGAGTGGATTCTGCTATTTCAGCAATGCCCATTGCTGACAGGTGTATAAAATCGAGCACACAGCCATGCAATCTCGATAGATAAACATCGGCAGTAGAATGGCCTTACTGAAGAGCTCAGTGACTTTCAATGTGGCACCGTCATAGGATGCCACCGTTCTAACAAGTCAGATCGTCAAATTTCTGCCCAGCTAGAGCTGCCCCGGTCATCTGTAAGTGCTGTTATTATCACGTTTTAGGAGAAGACCCAGATGCAGACAGTGTCGAAGTAACAAAAGTTTATGACTAGAACAGGGGGAAGGCAAAACAACAGGTCAAGGGTAGGCAGAGGTCAGTAACCCAGATCAGAGTCCAAAAGGTACAGAACGGCAGGCAGTCTCGGGGTCAGGGCAGGCAGAGGTCAATAATCCAGGGTGGTGTAACAAGGTACAGAACGGCAGGCAGACTCAGGGTCAGGGCAGGCAGAATGGTCAAGAACCGGGAACTGGAAAACAGGAACTAGAACAAGACAGGAGCAAGGGGAAAACGCTGGTAGGCTTGACGAACAAAAACGAACTGGCAACAGACAAACAGAGAACACAGGTATAAATACACTGGGGATAATGGGAAAGATGGGCGACACCTGGAGGGGGTGGAGACAAGCACAAAGACAGGTAAAACAGATCAGTGTGTGACAGTTATTGTGAAGTGGAAAAGTCTAGGAGAAACAACGGCACAGCCGCTGGTGGTATGCCACACAAGCTCACAGAATGGGACCGCCGAGTGCTATCCTCTGTGCATGTGTGTGTGTGTGTGTATGTGTGTCCTATACCATATCTTGTACTTCCTTGGCCTGGGCTGTGAAGGCTGGGCTGGTGTGAGAGGAGAGACCAGAGTAGTTCCTGTTGAGGATAGAGAGTCTAGCAGTATACTGCTGCTGTACCCTGGGCTCCAGTACCCACACCCTATACTCTGGAGGGAGTAATGGGGGAGGGGGAGAGACTTACTGGCATGTTACATATCAGATAGCCAGTCATAGTGTGTGTGTGTTATCCAGATAGCCAGTCATAGTGTGTGTGTGTTATCCAGATAGGCAGTCATAGTGTGTGTGTGTTATCCAGATAGCGTGTGTGTTATCCAGATAGCTAGTCATAGTTTGTGTGTTATCCAGATAGCCAGTCATAGTGTGTGTGTTATGCAGATAGCCAGTCATAGTGTGTGTGTGTGTGTGTGTGAGTGAGTGAGTGAGAGAGACAACTCTAACTTTTATTTTTAAATCCAAAGGTAGGCTAGAGCCCTCGGTCAATATTTCCTAAAGCGCATTGTATCTCCCGAATTCCCATTGGACTAGATAAGCTAGTAGCCTAAACTTGAGCCAATAATAACAATAGCCTAAAAGCTAAACTTAATTTATCCTACACGTAAAAAGTAATTGATTGCGAGACATTTATTGTCTCTGTCTGGTAAATGTCAAAAGATTAAACATTTAAGAATTGCCCCGTCCTCGTTCTCGTTATTGTCATTATTTCGCCTCCATGGCCTATTTATTGCCTTACCTCCATACTCTTCTACATTTGCACACACTTGACATAGATTTTTCTATTGTGTATGACTGTACATTTGTTTATGTGTAACTCTGTGTTGTTGTTTTTAATCACACTGCTTTGCTTTATCTTGGCCAGGTCGCAGTTGTAAATGAGAACTTGTTCTCAACTGGCCTACCTGGTTAAATAAAGGTGAAATGAAAGAATGTAAAAGCCATCGCCTGTAGCACCGTACATCCTCTCGGGGCATGTAACAAGTGTAGGCTCCATTGACATCACCAGTTGACGCCTAACAGCAGCAGCACCTTCACCATCATCCAGGCAGCCCGGCCCCCGCATCCCACATGGTCCGCGCTATCTGGTATTGTTGGGACGGCTCTACCCCATTGAAGTTGAAAATTAAATGAGTTAAAGTAAGGGTTAGGGTTTAGGGTTTAGGGTATGGATGTCCTAAGGATCCCGGATAGCACTGACCCATCCCAAAGGTATGCCTATGTCCTCCATTCGTACATTTCAATGGGTCCAAAGGAAGTGTTTGTAAAATATATAATGCACGCACGCACACACACACACGCACACACACACACACAGTTGATTCTTTATTGTCTGAAATATAAAAAACACCAACTTTCAAGCAACGTAGTCTATGTTAGACAATACATCCCTTTACCAATAACTGTCAATAAGATTGTAATAACAATTAAGCTGCCTTATACAATTAAAAGGCTAACTTACAATAATGACAATTTGCAAAAACCCAAACATAATTTAATCTGCAACATTTTTTTTTTCTTTCATTTTTTTTTTGAATATTTAAAACATACAATATACTTGAAGTGAAGCCGCTCAACAACAACTACATCACATTAGTCATCTAACAGACTCCCATCCAGAGAGACACACAGAAGCAACCAGGGTCAACGCCCTGCTCAAGGGCACGTCGACAGGACCAAGCTCCCAACCGCCACCAGCCTTCCGAGACCCACACAGTTCCCCAAGAGCTGCCCCTCAACCACCCGAGAAAAATGTCATCCTTCCAAAGCCCCCAACACACCAACAACCAACACAATGAACAAAAGACAAAAAAGACAAAGGAAAACAGAAAACAACAACGCAAAAACAAAAGACATCAAGGACAACTAAAATCATAACAGCAAGGCCAACTGAATATGTTGGAGTGCATGTGTGGCACTATTTACATGGTGTGTGTGCCCGTGTACGTGCATTTGAAGTGTGTGTATGTGCATGTGTACAAACACCTGCACGGCATCAGCCTCAGGCAAACAGGGATTAGCTGTAACAACACTGCCTCTTTGTTTTGTTTACTTTTATCTTTGGCCATCATTCTATCCCCCACCAAGCAACTCCAATTCCACATCCCAACCCTCAGCTTCCCTCAGCCCATCCCATCTATTTCTGCTGACCACCCTCTTCGGATTTCTATGCACCAAATATCTTTCAACTATGCTGTGATGTTTAACATACAACAGTATTATTTAAATTTACAAAGATAATAATATCATTTCATGTTATTGAATTGTCTGGTTAAATAAATGTTCCACGTGAGTTTTCAAAAGAGACATTGCATTCAAGATGGTCGTGTTATACATAACATAATAATACATTCTTCATTTCTACTGAGAGATTCATCAGTATCAGATCACTATTTACTGTGAGCACAATCACAGTATCATATTGATATCATAAATAGATGTAGTACTGTCATGAGAGGTAGAAAAGTGTTTAGAAGTGGTATAAAAACAACAAGGCCTGGGGGTGTGGTATGTACCAATATACCACAGCTAGGCACGATGCAACGTGGAGTAAATTATCCTTATATCACAAACGCCCGAGGTGCCTTAAACTGGTTACCAAAGTAATTGAGCAGAAAAAATAACATTTTGTCATATCCGTGGTATACGGTCTGATACCATGTCTTTCAGCCAATCAGCATTCAGGGCTCGAACCACCCAGTTTATAAAAGCTTATAGACCATTTTCTGAGCATTCAACAGAAAATGCATGACTTGAGTGGTAAACGCAACCGCTATTTCTTCTGGGTTTTTTAAATGAACAAAGTAGCCTACAAGACCAAACACTGTTAATGACTCTGTAACACAAAGCAATGAACACTAACTGTTGTCTCTATCCACCTGTTACCATCCCATAGAACCAATTTAAATTTAAATCAAATCAAAATCAAATACAATTTTATTTGTCACATACACATGGTTAGCAGATGTTAATGCGAGTGTAGCGAAATGCTTGTGCTTCTAGTTCCGACCATGCAGTAGTATCTAACAAGTAATCTAACAATTTCACAACACTGTCTCTATCCACCTGTTACCAACCCATAGAACCACATTAACTGTCTCTATCCACCTGTTACCATCTTATAGAACCACATTAACTGTCTTTATCCAATGAGAGGCTTTGAAGCCACCGGTCGGCCATATTGGCACTCCTCAGAAAAGCAGTCCTCCATAGAGTACCACAGTATGAGTCATAATACACAGAAAACTTAGCAGTCAAACAGGGAAATGGTTCCAATCGTTTTTACACCATACATTTTTTCCATAGGGGATTTTGGAAACACTTAAAATAAGGGCTGTGTTTTGTGTAGGACAAGGTGACTTTTATCAATATATTCGCCTGTATTTACCCCCCAAAAAGGTGATGCTAATTAGCTGCTAATGTGGCTATCATAAAGAACTACAAATGCCATGAGGGAAAGGTAATAATTATTTTTTTTAAATTCAATGTAACCTTTATTTAACTAAGCAAGTCAGTTAAGAACAAATTCTTATTTACAGTGACGGCCTACCGGGAACAGTGGGTTAACTGCCTTGTTCAGGGCAGAATTACATTTTTACCTTGTCAGCTCGGGATTCAATCCAGCAACCTTTCGGTTACTGGGCCAACGCTCTACCACTAGGCTACCTGCCGCCCCAAATCTCTGGATTAAGTATCTAGTGGCTAAATGTAGTAATGAATAATTGGCAGAATCCTTTTAAACTGACAATTCTGTGAACTGTCTTGTGCAAGTTTGAAATTGACACAATAGCTGTTAGCAAAAGGTGTCAGCTGGAGATGACTGCAGGAGCTTTGTAGTCTTGCATGATGTCTATGTTGATGCTAATCAGCATTTTTGAATCGGAGAGTAAATAGAGCCAAATATACAGTACCAGTCAAAAGTTTGGACACACCTACTCATTCAAGGGTTTTTTTCTTTATTTTGATTATTTTCTACATTGTAGAATACAGAAGATAGTCTTTTACCAAATAGGGCTAAGTCCATATTATGGCAAGAACAGCTCAAATAAGCAAAGAGAAAAGACAGTCCAACATTACTTTATGACATGTAGGTCAGTCAATCCGGAAAATGTCAAGAACTTTGAAAGTTTCTTCAAGTGCAGTTGCAAAAACCATCAAGTGCTATGATGAAACTGGCTCTCATGAGGACCGCCACAGGAATGGAAAACCCAGAGTTACCTCTGCTGCAGAAGATAAGTTCATTAGAGTAACCAGCCTCAGAAATTGCAGCCCAAATAAATGCTTCACAGAGTTAAAAGTAACAGACACATCTCAACATCAACTGTTCAGAGGAGACTGCATGAATCAGGCCTTCATGGTCGAATTGTTGCAAAGAAACCACTACTAAAGGACACCAATAAGAAGAAGAGACTTGCTTGGGCCAAGAAACACAAGCAATGGAAACTAGACCGGTGGGAATCTGTCCTTTGGTCTGATGAGTCAACATTTTTTATTTTTGGTTCCAACCGCCGTGTCTTTGTGAGATGCCGAGTAGGTGAACAGATGATCTCTGCATGTGCAGTTCCCACCGTGAAGCATGGAGGTGGTGGTGTGATGGTGCTTTGCTTGTGACACTGTCAGTGATTTATTTAGAATTCAAGGCACACTTAACCAGCATGGCTACCAAAGTGTTCTGCAGCGATACGCCATCCCATCTGGTTTGCACTTAGTGGGACTATAATTTGTTATTCAACAGGACAATGACCCAACACACCTCCAGGCTGTGTAAGGGCTATTTGACCAAGAAGGAGTGCTCCATCAGATGACCTGGCCTCCACAATCACCTAACCTCAACCCAATTGAGATGGTTTGGGATGAGTCGGACCGCAGTCAACAAGTGCTCAGCATATGTGGGAACTCCAAGACAGTTGGAAAAGCATTCCAGGTGAAGCTGGTTGAGAGAACACAGAGAGTGTGCAAAGCTGTCATCAAGGCAAAGGGTGGCTATTTTGAAGAATCAAAAATATATTTTGATTTGTTTTACACTTTAACACCGCCACAAGGATTCGCTACAGCACGATGAGCCTAGGAAAGGCCCCATGCCAAACTCCTACCCCCAACCCAGGCGGCGCTGGGCCAATTGTGTGCCGCCCTATGGAGCTTACGCTCACGGCCGACTCTGATACAACTTGCGATGCAGTGTCTTAGACCACTGCGCCACTCAGGAGGCCACAGCCCTTATTTGACGTGTTTCTAAAATCCATTAAGGGAAAAACGAATGGTGGAAAAACAATTGGAACCATTCCCGTTTGAACGCTAGGTTTTATGGGTATTATGACACCTCCACCGTGGGGCTTTATTGGATGGAATTCTACACTATTTCATTTAAATGTTTCAAGGACAAAATGACATGTATGTAAGTCTGTCTGTTGTTGTAGTGGGGACCGTAACATTAGTACTTAAAAAGCGTGTATGTAATATAATAAATGTGGTAAAAACAAATGTAGACATTAGTAAAGGCATTTCTATAGTTTTCACTGTATTCTTTACAATGGAGGGGGAGTGCCCAGATGGAGGTGGCTTCAAAACAGAGCCCATTCAGTCATCTAGTGTACATATAAATAATTGGTCCCTCCCTAGTAAAATGTTTTCATAGCTCAGTTCTAAGCTTCTTTCACTGGCATGTAGCCGCCACTAGAGGGCTCTATTGCCATTGAAGAAGACAGGAGAGACATCTCCTCCAACAGCCTGTCTTGATGACTTGTACTAGTACTGGGTCCCAGGGATGGAACCAACCCCAGCCCAGAGAAGGTGAAGGGTAGTTGGGGTAAAACGTCCAGGGGGATTGGTAAGGGGGTGGAACAGAATGGAAATATATTGTTATTGGTAATAAGAGGGATATGGTTGAAGGCGGTGAGTAGGCCTGACCGCATCCTCCACGCTCTCCTGACTTTCCTGATCCTCTTCCCCACTGCCAATGCCTGATTCCGGGCTCTGGAGGGCCAAGAGTTGGGCCTGGAGCTGGAGCTTATCCACACGTTCATAGGAGGAAGACATTGTGAGAGAACCTCCTCCAACCCTCATCTCTGTACCCTTTCCCCCTTCACTATCCAACCCAGGTAGGGTGAAGGGTAGCTGGGGGAAAGCGGACAGGGAAATGGGTAAGGGGGTGGAGCAGAATGGAAAGTTATTGTTATTGATAGGAGGAAGAAGAAGCGGAACAAAATGGACGTCCTGAGAGACAAAATGGGGGATGGTTGAAGTAGGCCCGTCCGCATCCTCCACGCTCTCCTGACTTTCCTGATCCTCTCCACCACTGCTGATGCCTGAATCTGGGCTTATGAGGGCCCGACGCTCGGCCTGGAGATTCTCAACACGCTCGTAAGAAGAAACGTGGACGATATCTTTACCTCCACTGATGCCTCCAAATATACCTCCACTGCCCATCTCTCCATCCTTCCCTCCACCGCCCATCTCTCCATCCTTCCCTCCACCGCCCATCTCTCTATCCTTAACTCCACCCCCCATCTCTCTATCCTTCCCTCCACCGCCCATCTCTCTATCCTTCCCTCCACCCCCCATCTCTCTATCCTTCCCTCCACCACACATCTCTCCATCTTTCCCTCCAACCCTGATATCTCTGTCCTTCCCCATACACCTCTATTACTATCCATCCTTTCTCCTCTGTTCTCCTCCTTCCACTCTTCTATCTCTTCAGTAGTGCCACCTACTGGTCCGTAAGGGGAGTGTACAGAGCAGCGTTCCAGCTTGGTGGAGGTGGATTCAGGCCGGGAGCATTGAGATAAGAAGTTGCTGAAGCCGGAGTGGCCACTGGTGTCCAATTTCTTCTTCAATAGTAGTGCAGTACCGGTCTCCCTCCTCAGGGGGTCGATGGTGCCAATGCTGTTCTCAATCTCTACCTGGGATATGTCTTCACGGTGCAAGGCAGAGTCGACGGATTCAAAGGCGAACAAAGGACCCAGCCAAGCCTGTAGGCACGCACGCACGCACAGAGAGAGAGAGAGAGAGAGAGAGAGAGAGAGAGAGAGAGAGAGAGAGAGAGAGAGAGAGAGAGAGAGAGAGAGAGAGAGAGACACACACACACACACATACACAGAGAGACACACAGAGACACAGAGACAAAGACAGACAGATATACACACAGAGACACACAGAGACACACACACACACACACACACACACACAGACAGAGAGACACACACACACACACAGAGAGACACACACACACACAGAGAGATACACACACACACACACACACAGAGAGAGACACACATAGAGAGAGAGAGACACACACACACACACACAGAGAGAGAGAGACACACACACACACAGAGACACACACACAGAGACACACCCACACACAAACAGAGACACACACACAGAGAGAGAGACCCACAGAGAGAGAGAGAGAGACACACAGAGAGAGAGAGAGAGAGAGAGACACACAGAGAGAGAGACACACACACACAGAGAGGGAAATAAAATGATCATTATTTTCATTCCCTTTTGTTGCAGAGGAGGCTGGTAAGGTGAGGACAGCATTGTCTTCCGACAGGTGGCTACACTCCTACATGGTGATAATGTAAGACAATGGTGAGGACAGCTCATAATGTCTGGTATTAAATATATGGAAACTATGAGTTTTATCTGTTTGATACCATTCCATTCATTAGGCTCCAGCCATTATAACCTAACTACAGCCATTATAACCTAACTACAGCCATTACAGCCATTATAACATAACTACAGCCATTATAACATAACTAAGCGTACAGGGAATAGGGTCCCTTTTGACACGTCTTCAGTCAAAAGTAGAACGGACCTTGAAGTTTCCATGGTGATGGACGTTGAGGCCCTCAAAGTACCTGGAGGGATCTGGTATAGGAGGATTCAGAATCTTCTTGACCCTGTCAGCAATGAACGGAAATGAAAGGAAGTTGCAGTTAACCAACTACAAAACATTACATTTAATACATGATGTTTACTTTCCAGTCCGTTGGTGTTAAAATACTTCACATTTACTTTGAATACAACTTGATTCCAAGCTTTCCTCCTACACATATGCGCACACATACACACACTCTCAGACACACACAATAACTACCCACCTGCTCCTCTCCCCGCCCACACACAGACAGTACTCACAATCACACAGACAGTACTCACAATTTTCCTTTGCAGAGCAACATGGAGACGAGCAGAACCAGTACAACAACAGCTCCCAGCACGGTGACCACCACAAAGTCCTGGTCTAGAACATCAGGACTAGCTGAGAACAGGACCAGAGGAACAACATAGAACATACTTAGAACATATTTAGAACTTTTATAACAACACCACTATTTTACTAAAAGATTGGCATAGAAAAGCGTTCATTTACATTTCTGTCTGTAAGCTTGTTTTGTTTTGAGCATGTGTCTGCCTATCTAAGAATGAAAGAAAGAAATGGGGAAGAAAGAAGAAGAGGAAAAAGCTATTTTTCAAGATTCATATGGAAACACACTACTGTGCCTGCATTCCAAATGGCAACATATTCCCTATTTAGTGCAGTACTTTTGGTCTATAGGGCTCTGCACTATGTAGGGAACTATGTTGCCATTTGGGACACAGCCCAAGTATATATATATACACTGCTCAAAAAAATAAAGGGAACACTTAAACAACACAATGTAACTCCAAGTCAATCACACTTCTGTGAAATCAAACTGTCCACTTAGGAAGCAACACTGATTGACAATAAATTTCACATGCTGTTGTGCAAATGGAATAGACAACAGGTGGAAATTATAGGCAATTAGCAAGACACCCCCAATAAAGGAGTGGTTCTGCAGGTGGTGACCACAGACCACTTCTCAGTTCCTATGCTTCCTGGCTGATGTTTTGGTCACTTTTGAATGCTGGCGGTGCTTTCACTCTAGTGGTAGCATGAGACGGAGTCTACAACCCACACAAGTGGCTCAGGTAGTGCAGCTCATCCAGGATGGCACATCAATGCGAGCTGTGGCAAGAAGGTTTGCTGTGTCTGTCAGCGTAGTGTCCAGAGGCGCTACCAGGAGACAGGCCAGTACATCAGGAGACGTGGAGGAGGCCGTAGGAGGGCAACAACCCAGCAGCAGGACCACTACCTCCGCCTTTGTGCAAGGAGGAGCAGGAGGAGCACTGCCAGAGCCCTGCAAAATGACCTCCAGCAGGCCACAAATGTGCATGTGTCTGCTCAAACGGTCAGAAACAGACTCCATGAGGGTGGTATGAGGGCCCGACGTCCACAGGTGGGGGTTGTGCTTACAGCCCAACACCGTGCAGGACGTTTGGCATTTGCCAGAGAACACCAAGATTGGCAAATTCGCCATTGGCGCCCTGTGCTCTTCACAGATGAAAGCAGGTTCACACTGAGCACATGTGACAGACGTGACAGAGTCTGGAGACGCCGTGGAGAACGTTCTGCTGCCTGCAACATCCTCCAGCATGACCGGTTTGGCGGTGGGTCAGTCATGGTGTGGGGTGGCATTTCTTTGGGGGGCCGCACAGCCCTCCGTGCTCGCCAGAGGTAGCCTGACTGCTATTAGGTACCGAGATGAGATCCTCAGACCCCTTGTGAGACCATATGCTGGTGCGGTTGGCCCTGGGTTCCTCCTAATGCAAGACAATGCTAGACCTCATGTGGCTGGAGTGTGTCAGCAGTTCCTGCAAGAGGAAGGCATTGATGCTATGGACTGGCCCGCCCGTTCCCCAGACCTGAATCCAATTGAGCACATCTGGGACATCATGTCTCGCTCCATCCACCAACGCCACGTTGCACCACAGACTGTCCAGGAGTTGGCGGATGCTTTAGTCCAGGTCTGGGAGGAGATCCCTCAGGAGACCATCCGCCACCTCATCAGGAGCATGCCCAGGCGTTGTAGGGAGGTCATTCAGGCACGTGGAGACCACACACACTACTGAGCCTCATTTTGACTTGTTTTAAGGACATTACATCAAAGTTGGATCAGCCTGTAGTGTGGTTTTCCACTTTCATTTTGAGTGTGACTCCAAATCCAGACCTCCATGGGTTGATACATTTGATTTCCATTGATAATTTTTGTGTAATTTTGTTGTCAGCACATTCAACTATGTAAAGAAAAAAGTATTGAATAAGATTATTTCATTCATTCAGATCTATGATGTGTTATTTTAGTGTTCCCTTTATTTTTTTGAGCAGTATATATATATATATATATATATATATATATATATATATATATATATATATATATATATATATATATATACCGACAGAGATGGCCGCCTCGCCAAGCGTTCTTAGGAAGCTATGCAGTATTTTGTTTTTAAGTATTATTTCTTACATTGTTACCCCAGGAAATCTTAAATTTTATTACATACATCCGGGAGGAACTATTGGATATAAGAGCAACGTCAACTTACAACATTACAACCAGGAATACAACTTTCCGAAGCGGATCCTCTGTTTGGTCCACCACCCAGGACAATAGACTGGATCCCAGCCGGCGACCCAAAACAACGGCGCCGCAGGAGAAGGGGCAGACTGGGCGGGATTCTGGTCAGGCTCCGTAGACGGGCACATCGCGCACCGCTCCCCGAGTATACTACTCGCCAATGTCCAGTCTCTTGACAACAAGGTAGACGAAATCCGAGCAAGGGTTGCCTTCCAGAGAGACATCAGAGATTGCGATGTTCTTTGCTTCACGGAAACATGGCTCACTCGGGATACGTTATCAAAGTCGGTACAGTCACCTGGTTTCTTCACGCATCGCGCCGACAGAAACAAACATCTATCTGGTAAGAAGAATGGTGGGAGTGTATGCCTTATGATCAACGAGACGTGGTGAACTCAAGTCCTTTTGTTCACCTGACCTAGAATTCCTTACAATCAAATGCCGACCACATTATCTACCAAGATAATTCTCTTCTATTATAATCACAGTCGCGTATATCCCCCTCAAGCTGACACATCGACGGCCCTGAAAGAACTTCATTGGACTGGAAACTGGAAACTGGAAACCACATATCCTGAGGCTGCATTTATTGTAGCTGGGGTTTTAAAAAGGCTAATCTGAAAACAAGGCTCCCTAAATTTTATCAGCATATCGAATGTGCGACCCGGGCCGGCAAAATCCTGGATCATTGTTATTCTAACTTCCGCGATGCATACAAAGCCATTCCCCGCCCCCCTTTCGGCAAATCTGACCACGACTCTATTTTGTTGCTCCCAGCCTATAGACAGAAACTAAAACAGGAAACGTCCATGCTCAGGTCTGTTTAATGCTGGTCCGACCAATCTGATTCCACGCTTCAAGATTGCTTCAATCACGTGGACTGGGATATGTTCCGCATAGCGTCGGACAATAACATTGACGAATACGCTGATTCGGTGAGAGAGTTTATTAGCAAGTGCATTGGTGATGTTGTACCCACAGCGACTATTAAAACCTTCCCCAACCAGAAACCATAGATTGATGGCAGCATTCGCAAGAAAATTGAAAGCGCAAACCACTGCTTTAATTCAGGGTAAGGCGACCGGAAACATGACTGAATACAAACAGTGTAGCTATTCCCTCCGCAAGGCAATCAAACAAGCTAAGCGTCAGTATAGAGACAAAGTAGAGTCGCAATTCAACGGCTCAGACACGAGAGGAATGTGGCAGGGTCTACAGTCAATCACGGACTACAAAAAGAAAACCACCCCCGTCGCAGACCACAATGTCTTGCTCCCAGACAAACTAAACAACTTCTTTCCTCGCTTTGAGGACAATACAGTGCCACCGACACGGCCCGCTAACAAAACCTGCAGGCTCTCCTTCACCGCAGCCAACGTAAGTAAAACATTTAAACGTGTTAACCCTGCCGGCCCAGATGGCATCCCTGGCCGTGTCCTCAGAGCATGCGCAGACCAGCTGGCTGGTGAGTTACGAACCTATTCAATCAATCCTTATCCCAGTCTGCTGTTCCCACATGCTTCAAGAGGGCCACCATTGTTCCTGTTCCCAAGAAGGCTAAGGTAACTGAGCTAAATGACTATCGCCATGTAGCACTCACTTTCGTCATCATGAAGTGCTTTGAAAGACTAGTCAAGGATCATATCACCTCCATCCTACCAGACACCCTAGACCCACTCCAATTTGCTTACCGTCCCAATAGGTCCACAGACGACGCAACCGCAATCACACTGCCCTAACCCATCTGGACAAGAGGAATACCTATGTAAGAATGCTGTTCATCGACTACAGCTCAGCATTTAACACCATAGTACCCTCCAAACTCGTCATTAAGCTCGAGACCCTAGGTCTCGACCCGCCTGTGCAATTGGGTCCTGGACTTCCTGACGGGCCGCCCCCAGATGGTGAGGGTAGGAAACAACATCTCCACCCCACTGATCCTCAACACTGGAGGCCCACAAGGGTGCACTCTCAGCCCTCTCCTGTACTCCCTGTTCACCCATGACTGCATGGCCAAGCACGCCTCCAACTCATCAAGTTTGCAGACGACACTACAGTGGTAGGCTTGATTACCAACAACGACGAGACGGCCTACAGGGAGGAGGTGAGGGCCCTCGGAGTGTGGTGTCAGGAAAATAACCTCTCAATCAACGTCAACAAAACAAAGGAGATGATTGTGGACTTCAGGAAACAGCAGAGGGAGCACCCCCATATCCACATCGACGGGACAGTAGTGGCGTACACATCCCGGACAAACTGAAATGGTCCACCCACACAGACAGCGTGGTGAAGAAGGCTCTTCAACCTCAGGAAGCTAAAGAAATTTGTCTTGTCACCAAAAAATTCTCAAACTTTTACAGATGCACAATCGAGAGCATCCTGTCGGGCTGTATCACCGCCTGGTACGGCAACTGCTCCGCCCACAACCGTAAGGCTCTCCAGAGGGTAGTGAGGTCCGCACAACGCATCACCGGGGGTAAACTACCTGCCCTCCAGGACACCTACACCAACCGATGTCACAGGAAAGCCAAAAGGATCATCAAGGACAACAACCACCCAAGCCACTGCCTGTTCACCCCGCTATCATCCAGAAGGCGAGGTCAGTACAGGTGCATCACAGCTTCTATCTCAAGGCCATCAGACTGTTAAACAGCCATCACTAACATTGAGTGGCTGCTGCCAACATACTGACTCAAATCTCTAGCTTTAATAATTAAAATTTAGATGTAATAAATGTATCACTATCCACTATAAACAATGCCACTTTATATAACGTTTACATATCCTACATTACTCATCTCATATGTATATACTGTACTCTATACCATCTACTGCATCTTGCCTATGCCGTTAGGCCATTGACTCAAATCTCTAGCCACCTTAATAATAAAAAATTTGATGTAACAAATGTATCACTAGCCACTTTAAACGATGCCACTTTATATAATGTTTACATATCCTACATTACTCATCTCATATATACTGTACTCTATTCCATCTATTGCATCTTGCCTAAGCCGTTTTGGCCATCGCTCATCCATATATTTATATGTACATACTCTTATTCATTCCTTTACACTTTGTGAAATTGTTAGATTACTTGTTAGATACTACTGCATGGTCGGAACTAGAAGCACAAGCATTTCGCTACACTCGCATTAACATCTGCTAACCATGTGTATGTGACAAATAAATGTAGATTTGATTTGAAATGTGTACTAATAACCAATGCCATCACTGATGCTGTATTTACCTGTTGGCTTCATCTGGCCCAGAGTGGAGACCCATGATGCACTGGGGCTCCAGTCGCTCCACTGACAGTCTGGGTAATTTTCTGGGTCGGCTCGGACCCTGACTCTGACCTGGTACCTCCTTCCTCTCTCCAGCATGTCAGGGTCCAGGTCAAAATACATCTGTTTGTCTCCTCTGTTCACCTCCACAGCATCCTGCAGTAGCACAACATACAGTAGGTGTACTTTTAAATAGTGTATAAAGAGATGTGCACTCCTTCACTGTATTCTCTCTTTCACATCTCTCCCATTTCCCTCTTGTCATTATCTGTCCACTGTCTCTGTCTCTCTTCCCCCCCCCGCTCTCTCTCACCTCCCAGTGATGTCGTTCTTGTTTCCATTGTAGTTGGAAGTCATAGTTGGATATCATTTCTGAAATGGGACCTCCTGGTGTCCAGGCGATTGACGCATTGGTGATGTTTGGCTTGCCAGGGGGATGCATTTTAACTGCCAAACACAAAACAATACAGTTAATGTAGTCATAGTAGTACTAATATATTACTAATATCACTGTAACAGAACTACTAATACTAAGTTGAATTAGAAATGTTAGTAACAGGTATGAATTAGTATTAAGTTGTACAAATTAATATGCTTTTCAGCATTTTTGTACTGCATTATGTTGTATTATAGTGTACTGAGTTTGTGTATTTTATATGCTGACCCACAAAATATATTTTCATGTAAATAGACAATCAAGTTAAAGTACGAATCGTTGTAGTTGGTGTACAATTAATGTAGTAGTAGTAGGTTAGTAATAGCTGACATATCGTACATAATATCACTCAATCACTGCACACTTACTGTGGTTAAATGGTTGATACAGGTAGTTAATCTCCATCACATAATCTTCTGCTTGTCCACACCGTACACCAATGGGTATTTTATCATGTTCCCAAAAGTACTGAAAGATAATTTACAGAAGTTCAGTTATCCTTGGTTGTTTGTCTATTGGTCTATATATTTGATGTCATTGGTTTATTATTATCATTAGGAAAAACTTAATTAAAAAAGTATTAAAATAAACAAATTCATTGGTAATTTATTCATCCAGATTAATATATTACATTCATGTTATTATTTTTATAATCTGTTATTAAAATCATAGTTTGTATCTATAATAATGCACATATGTAACCAAGCATTGTTTTTTCCTTGATGTATTTTTATAAAACTCACTGGATTGCCCTCAAAGACCAGACTGCCGCCTCTCAAAGTTGTGTTGGAACCGCCCAAGGACTTCATCTCACATTGCCTGTAGTTACAACAGTGAACCATTGTTTCAGTTAGCATCTCAAATGGCACCCTATTCCCTATATAGTGCACTTCTTTTGACCAGGACTATAGGAATAGGGTTCCAGTTAAAGTTCGTCCTCAGTCTTATTTACCTTTTAAAGCCGGGTGTTCACCACGCAGAGTGCATGGCATGTCTGGGGGCACGTATGTGTTGTTCAACACACATGTGATGTTACTGATGAAGTCATTGACACACTGCAGACCTTTGAGAAACAGAGTGAGAGAGAGAAAGAGAGAGAAAATACAATAACTGTGGCTTAGCATTGTTTTATCAGGCTCTATATCATGTTTTGTAAGGCTCTATATCATGTTATATCATACAGTGACAAGAAAAAGTATGTGAACCCTTTGGAACGTGAACAAGACAAAGGAGATGATTGTGGACTACAGGAAAAAGAGGACCGAGCACACCCCCATTCTCATTGACGGGGCTGCAGTGGAGCAGGTTGAGAGCTTCAAGTTCCTTGGTGCCCACATCACCAACAAACTAACATGGTCAAAGCACACCAAGACAGTTGTGAAGAGGGCACGACAAAAACCTATTCCCCCTCAGGAGATTGAAAAGATTTGGCATGGGTCCTCAGATCCTCAAAAGGTTCTACAGCTGCACCATCCAGAGCATCCTGACTGGTTGCATCACTGCCTGGTATGGCAACTGCTCGGCCTCCGACCGCAAGGCACTACAGAGGGCAATGCGAACGGCCCAGTACATCACTGGGGCCAAGCTTCCTGCCATCCAGGACCTCTATACCACGCGGTGTCAGAGGAAGGCCCTAAAAATTGTCAATAACTCCAGCCACCCTAGCCATAGACTGTTCTCTCTGCTACCGCACGGCAAGCGGCACCGGAGCGCCAAGTCTAGGTCCAAGAGGCTTCTAAACAGCTTATACCCCCAAGCCATAAGACTCCTGAACATCTAATCAAATGTCTACTGTTAGGGTTCGTTCCTTGTGTCCTTATCAATCATTGGCTCATTGGTGAAATTAGCATTATGACAATATCTTTAATTAAATCATTCAAAAACCTTTATTAATGCAATTGCAGACAGAAGTTGACAAACAGGAACATAGCACGCATGTTTCCGAGTAAGTTCTGCACTTTAGGGAAAGTCTAAGTTGCTTTTATCATGCTTGTAGCCAACCCTCTGTGATGTCACTGCGTTAGTTTATTACTCTCTACTTATCAGACCAAGCCCATGCATCCACAGCTGCACAAACATATAGTTCAGTGTTATCTAAACGCTAGGCAATAAATGTCCACTCCCCAAAGTTGATTTGTTGTGGAATGTCTTGAATAGTCTCTTATCTCCCCCCCTGCAAAGCTATGTCTCAGTCACACATTTCCCATAGGGCTTATTTATAAAAGCAGAGAGAGAGAGAGAGAGAGAGAGAGAGAGAGAGAGAGAGAGAGAGAGAGAGAACTAAAACAACTTTATAACAATACTAAACCTCTACAATTAATATATATTGTTAATCTAAAATCTAGGACCCTATAAATGTAAGGAGTGAAGGACTTATAACCCCTCCCCTTCTATCAATACAACATAAGCATAAACAATTATTATAATACATCCAACATTTAGTACAGCCCTATCATGACCCTTAGATGAACCTATAACACTACCCAGACTATTTGCATTGCCCCCTCTTTACACCACTGCTACTCTCTTATCATCTATGCACAGTCACTTTAATAACTCTACCTACATGTACATACTACCTCACTAACCGGTGCCCCCGCACATTGACTCTGTATCGGTACCCCCCTGTATATAGTCTCGCTATTGTCATTTTACTGCTGCTCTTTAATTACTTGTTACTTTTATCTCTTATTCTTATCCGTATTTTTTTTTAACTGCGCTTGTTGGTTAGGGGATCGTAAGTAAGCATTTCACTGTAAGGTCTACACCTGTTGTATTTGGTGCATGTGACTAAAACAATTTGATTTGATTTGAATTGAATACATTTGTCATCAAATTTGATCTGATCTTCATCTAAGTCACAACAATAGACAAACATAGTGTGCTTAAACTAATAACACACAAATTATTATATTTTTCTTGTCTATATTGAATACATCATTTAAACATTCAGTGTAGGTTGGAAAAAGTATTCTAACCTGGAGTCCAATCAATGAGACTGGAGATGTTGTTCTTGCTTCACAAGAAGCATTGCCTGATGTGAACCATGCCTCAAACAAAAGAGATCTCAGAAGACCTAAGATTACGAACTGTTGACTTGCAAAAAGCTGGAATTGGTTACAAAGTATCTCTAAAAGCCTTGATGTTCATCAGTCCACGGTAAGACAAATTGTCTATAAATGGAGAAAGTTCAGCACTGTTGCTACTCTCCCTAGGAGAGGCCGATCTGCAAAGATGACTGCAAGAGCACAGCGCAGAATGCTCAATGAGGTTAACTTCTCAGGGATCACTGGGGCGCTAGCGAGCTGCTCCCGACACTACCAGGTAAAATGTAAGGCGCCAAATTCAAAATCCAAAAGTTGAATTATTAAACATCCACCAATATACAAGTGTTCCATACTCATCAAAAGCTCTGTTTCTTGGCAATATCACAGCGTTGTCAGATTTCAAAAGGCTTTACGGCGAAAGCAGCACATTTGATTGTTTGAGGGTAGCACCTCACATATTTTTCCCATAGCCATGAATCGATTAGCCATCATGGCACACACATAACACATTTCACAGCGAAAACAAATCAATTACCTGTTGAAGAACTTCTGCTGAGGTCATCCTAAGTGTCCAACGAAGACAATCCATGGTTCTTTTGTTAGAAAAAGTAATGTATTTTATCCATAAATCCTCCATTTGGTTCGCGCGTTATAATCAGAAAGCGACAGCCTCCACTCCTCCATTGAAACGTGACGCAAACTTCGTTCATCTTATACCTATAAACTTGTCCAAGAACAATCAAACATAGTTTTAAATGTATCCTTAGGAACACTTTTACGTATATTTACTATTATAAATCAACCGGAATATGAACTGATCGATAACGACGGCAAAAAAGACAGCGCGCTTTGTCGCGCGCGCGCGCTGGGTACTGTTTACATAAAAGATACACTTCCTGGTTTGCTCTTATTCTCTTACTTACACTGTCTCCAGACTGTTGACATCTAAAGGAAGCGATGGGTACTGCATTCATATGCCCTTATATGGTCATTTTCATGAGGGAGGGGTGCCCAAATGAGCAATGTGTCAAAATCACTTTTTCCAGGACAGAAATTCCTCGGGGTTTCGCCTGCTATATGCGTTCTGTTTTACTCACAGACAAATGGTTAACAGTTTTGGAAAATTCAGAGTGTTTCCTATCCAATGGTACCAAATATGTGCATATCCTATTTTCTGGGCCTGAATGGGAGGCATTTTACTTTGGGCACGCCAGGCTCTCCAAAACCGACCCCCTCAGCTGCCACTCCCTAACAAGTTAAGAAGAATCCTAGTGTCAGCTAAAGACTTACAGAAATCTCTGGAACATGCTAACATCTCTGTTGACGAGTCTATGATACGTAAAAACACTAAACAAGAATGGTGTTCATGGGAGGACACCACGGAAGAAGCCACTGCTGTCCAAAAAAAAACATTGCTGCACGTCTGCAGTTCGCAAAAGTACACCTGGATGTTCCACAGCGCTACTGGCAAAATAGTCTGTGGACAGATGAAACTACAGTTGAGTTGTTTGGAAGGAACATGTGTGGAGAAGAAAAGGTACAGCACACCATCATCAAAACCTCATCCCAACTGTAAAGTATGGTGGAGGGAGCATCATGGTTTGGGTCTGCTTTGCTGCCTCAGGGCCTGGACAGCTTGCTATCATCGCCGGAAAATTAATTCCCAAGTTTATCAAGACATTTTGCAGGAGAATGTTAGGCTATCTGTCCGCCAATTGAAGCGCAACAGAAGTTGGGTGATGCAACAGGACAATGACCCAAAACACAGAAGTAAATCAACAACAGAATGGCTTCAACCGAAGAAAATATTAGTGAGTAGCCAGAGTCCTGACCTCAACCCGATTGCTATGCTTTTGCATGACCTCAAAGAGAGCAGTTCACACCAGACATCCCAATAATATTGCTGAACTGAAACAGTTTTGTAAAGAGGAATGGTCCAAAATTCCTCCTGATCATTGTGCAGGTCTGATCTGCAACTACAGAAAACGTTTGGTTGAGGTTATTGCTGCCAAAGGAGGGTCAACCAGTTATTAAAAGGGAATACACATACTTTCCCACCCTGCACTGTGAATGTTTACACGGTGTGTTCAATAAAGACATGAAAACGTTATCAGGTATGAAGGGCAGACCCAGATGCAGACCATGTCGAATAAACAATAGTTTAATAATCCAATAGGGGCAGGCAATAGACAGGTCAAGACAGGCAGGGGTCAGTAAACCAGAGGTGGGGCAACGGTACCGGACAGCAGGCAGGCTCAGAGTCAGGGTAAGCAGAGGTCAATAATCCAGAGGAGGGCAAGAAGTCAGGACAGGCAAGAGTCAAAACCATGAGGGCGAGGAAGAAAAAAAGAAAAAAGACTGAAAAAGCAGGAGGTGAGACACAAACCGCTGGTTGACTTGACAAACAAGACAAACTGGCCCCAGACAAACAGAGAACACAGGTATAAATACACAGGGGATAATGGGGAAGATGGGGGACACCTGGAGGGGGATGGCGACAAGCACAGGTGAAACCGATCAGGGCGTGACAAATGTATAATTGTTTGTGTGTTATTAGTTTAAGCAGACTGTGTTTGTCTATTGTTGTGACCTAGATGAAGATCAGATCAAATTTTATGACTGATTTATGCAGAAATCCAGGTATTTCCAAAGGGTTCACATACTTTTTCTTGCTACTGTATTTATATATCATGTATATCATATCTCTATATCATGTAAATAATATATCAAATCTCTTTATCATTCATTATAGTGCATTATGCATAGCTCAGAAAAAAGCCCTGTATCACGATAAGACATGTCTTTATACATGTTTCAACACAATAGCATGCGCAAATTAATCACTCACATTAATATTGGATAGAAATCAATGGAACTGGGACAATAACCGGGATTACGAACTCTTTGCACTCTTCTAAAAGAAAACCACAACTAACTTGGGTATACTTCATACGCACAAATATCATTCCAATAACAAATATCCTAGCCCCAAGACATGCTAACCTCTCAGCATTCCAATAACAAATATCCTAGCCCCAAGACATGCTATCCGCTTAGCATTCCAATAACAAATATCCTAGCCCCAAGACATGCTAACCTCTCAGCATTTCAATAACAAATATCCTAGCCCCAAGACATGCTAACCTCTCAGCATTCCAATAAAGATTATCCTAGATCCAAGACATGCTAACCTCTCAGCATTCCAATAAATATTATCCTAGATCCAAGACATGCTAACCTCTCAGCATTTCAATAACACATATCCTAGCCCCAAGACATGCTAACCTCTCAGCATTCCAATAACAAATATCCACATTAATATAGAAGTGTTTAGAAACATTTTCTATTCTTATTTACAATAAAAGTGACTCCAAAATGACCCAATACATTATTTACCATTCATTTCTATTAGGCACAAAATAATAACACGTTTGTAGAGTCACAAGCTTGATGAATATACGACCTAATACTTAACCTTTTTACTACTTTAATACACATATTAGTGAATTTATCCCAATACTTTTGGTCCCCTAAAATGTGTGCACTATGTACAAAAAGTGCTGTAATTTCTAAAAAGGTTCACCTGATATGGAAGAAAATACACTCAAAATAAAGCTGACAGTCTGCACTTTAACCTCATAGTCATTATAAATGTGCTTGTAATGCATTGTGAAGGGTATTGATGACTTACAGGGCTGTGGTTGGCTGGAGCAGGTTAGTAGGGGGAGGAGCAGGACGACATACAGTGAGAGCAGAGGGAGACGGAGACACCATAGAACCTCCATTATGACTTCTTCCTGGTCCTTTTTCTCATTCTAGAACACAGTAGGAGGCATGACCTTAGCAACAGGTGACAGGTGGCTTAGTCAGTGTTCCAAATGGTATCCTATTTATTATCTAGGTCACTACTTTTGACCAGGGCTCATTGGGCTCTGGTCAAAAGTAGTGAACTATGTAGGGAATAGGGTGCCATTTTGGATGGAAGAATGACTGAAGCATAAGAGAGAAGAAAAAGTGCAATTTTCTATGTCAGTCTGCGTGGTGTGTTTTTTCCATGAAAGTTGATCAAGTGTTCAGTTTCACCATAGCCACACACGCATACACGCATACACGCATACACACATACACACATACACACACATAGAAAGCCACAGAAACTGAACAGGTGTGCAAGTGGGAGAGGGATCCATGAAAACATCCTTATTTACAGAATAGAAACGTATTAGTGCACATAAGGAGAAATACATGTCAGATATAATTAACACCTGGAGAATACAAAGAAGCATCAGTTTTACTGTTACGCATATCAGTAGACATGAAGGTTATTGGCATAAAACATCTTATTAACCTCTTCCAGCTAGGGTCCCATTTTCCGAATTTTCGCCTGTCTGACGTGCCCAAAGTTAAATGCCTACCACTCATGGCCAGAAACTAGGATATTTACATATTTAGTACTATTGGATAGGAAACACTCTGAAGTTTATAAAACCATTAAGATATAGTCTGTGGCTATTCCAGAACAGATTTAGCAGGCAAAGACCAGAGAAATTTCTGTCCGGAATTTATTTTTCTTTGGCTCTCCTCTCATTTTGAAGCCCATGTAATATTTTTCTATGGGGAATAGGACCGAGGTTGCAGTACTTATGGCTTCCACTAGATGTCAACAGTCTCTGGAAAGGGTATGGAGGAAAAAGCTCTGACCAGATCCTTAGAGAGAGAGAATTACTACGGGTAGGGAAAAAGGTAAACAGACGTGCACGTTCACGAGAACGTGAACGCGCCCAGCGCGACCAACTTTCTTTTCGTCTTTTAACGTTTCACTTACCGTTCTTGTAAAATATGATCGCTATTATTCATAAAAGAATACATAAGGATGCATTATTAATGATATTTGATTTGTTTGTGAAAAGATGAGAGGTATAATTTGAACGCGATCCCTTCACTGTAAAACGGGCGAGTAGACTGACAATGCTTGGTGGAGTAGCTGAACGTAACGTGCCAAAAACAACGGATATTTATGGATATAATTATTTACTTTTTCTAACAAAAGAACCATGGATTATCTTGTTTGGACACTTGGGAAGACCTCAGAAGAAGTTATTTGAAAGGTAAGCGATTTATATTAGCTGTGATATGGATATTTTGAGAACCGAGCTGGATATGAATTTATGCTAATGTGGAAAATATGTGAGGTACTAGCCTCAAACAATCAAATGTAGTGCTTTCGCCGTAAAGCCTTTTTAAAATCTGACAACGCAGTGATATTGCCAAGAAGCAGAGCTTTTGATGGCTATGCAACACTATGCAACACTTGTATATCGAAGTTAAATATTACGAATATGTATTACGAATATGTATTTTGAATTTGGCGCGTTATGTTTGCTCTGAAAACGATCCCGCTAAAGGGATCGGCGCGCTAAGAGGTTAACAAAGTTGCATTTGTTTAAACCAACCTTTCTTACACACTGGTATGCCAGTAACAAGCCAAGCACAAACTTAAACACTGTAAACCCATTTAGTAGGTTATTCAAATTTGCATAGCATTTTAGGTGCACTTCAAAAATTTGAATTTTTAAAAATATTTCCGATATTTTGTCTCTTACCTTTAGATATTGAACGGCCCAAGCTGGACAGCGTGTGTCATTGGAGGAGCTGTGATGGAGATAGATAAAACACACGGAAAGGGTTGGATGAAGGAGGAAAGCTGTATTGATGATGTTTACTAACTATGGTATTACTCCAACTCTAGTGAGGCTGACACATAAGTGAATGAGTGTCTGTCTGTCTAACCACCTATCTCTCTCTCTCTCTCTCTCTAGCTCTCTCTCTCTCTCTCTCTCTCTCTCTCTCTCTCTCTCTCTCTCTTTCTCTGTGTCTCTCTCTCTCTCTAGCTCTCTCTCTCTCTCTCTAGCTCTCTCTCTCTCTAGCTCTTTCTCTGTCTCTCTCTCTCTCTAGCTCTCTCTCTCTCTCTCTCTAGCTCTTTCTCTGTCTCTCTCTCTCTCTCTCTCTCTCTAGCTCTCTCTCTCTCTGTCTCTCTCTCTCTCTCTCTAGCTCTTTCTGTGTGTGTGTGTCTCTCTCTCTCTCTCTCTCTCTCTCTCTCTCTCATTACCAATATCAACGTGTCCCCTACCCACGACTAGCGACTCCCTGTGACACGTTCTAACATACTCAGGTTTCAGAAATATACACTTAGCCACACACTATACTGTCACCTAAAGATGTTTCTAGAATCATGGCCAGAGATGCAACAGGTGAACCATGCTAATCATCTGAGACACTGTTGTCCTTTGACAGTCACTACTGCTGTTATTGATCTGTCTGTACCTGAAACCGTGCTGTGCAAAGAGAATACATTGTCAGGGCCTGTATTCATAAAGCATCTCAGAGTAGAAGTGCTGATCTAGGATCAGTTTTGCCTTTTAGATCATGATGTATAAGATTACATGGATAAGGGGAACTGATCATAGATCACTTTATGTAGGTCCTTATTGACCACATCATCGGAAGAACAGCATGTTTACATATGAGCCTATGTCTGAAAAGATATCTATAGTTTCCATAGCTATACATGGGCAGTGTGCTGTTTGCTTCCATTCTCTCATGTTGTTTTTTTTTTGTAGAAGGTCACTGTGGTTAGAGAGACTTATGTTCAGCCTGAGGTGTGAAGTTTCCTCCTTTTTTAGAAAAACAAGATGTGTTGAGAGGGTGAGGAAGAAGAAGAAGAAGAAGAAGAAGAAGAAGAAGGCTCATAATAATGCCTGGAATGGAGTTAATGGAATGGTATCAAACACATGGAATCAGTGTGTTAGATCTGTTTGATACCGTTCCATAAATTCCGTTCCAGCCATTACTATGAGTCTGTCCTCCGATTAAAAGTGCCACCAGCCACCACTGGTTTCTGTACATTGTTAGCTGTGAAGCCTTCTGATGTCGTGTTCGCTGTCAAATGTACCAACAGTCCTGTGTGTCCCAATTCAGGGCTTTCTAACCCTAACCTGGTAGCCTGGTCCCAGATCAGAGTTTCCTGCCTTAACCCGATAGCCGGGTCCCAGATCAAGGATTTCCTGCCTTAACCTACTAGCCTGGTCCCAGATCACGGCTTTCCTCCCTTAACCTGATAGTCTGGTGGCAGATCAGGGCTTTCCTGACATAACCTGTTAGCCTGATCCCAGATCCCATGCCCACGCAAGCTCGAATGCAAGTGCAGTCTTCACGCAAGCTAACACACACACATTATATATGCACACACACGTACACACACATATTGTGCATGCATGAACACACACACAAGTGCATTCTGCATGCATGAACACACACAGTACTCACGCACACATGCATACACACACACACACAAAGGGCTGCAGGTAAGAAAACCACAACGTCCTCGTTTCCCAGAATGTTTACAAGCTGTTTCCATAACAAACAAACCTCAAACCACTAACACCCCGTCCCCTCCTCCTCTCTTCTCTACCTCTCTTCTCATCCTCTCCCAAACCAAACCTCACACTAAAACCCCCTCCCTTCTTCTTCTTATCGTGTACACCTCTCCTCTCACCCTATCTTCTCTCTGACGTCCTTTCCACTAACGCTCACTCCCTGACTCTCGCCTCCTCCCCCCTCACCCCCTCCTGTCTTTTATACTTCCTCTGTACTTGTGGCTGGGTGTATACATCCTGTCCTACTTAAACACTGGACCAAATCAACCCCTAGGTTACATCCTAACTGGAACCCTATTCCCCATATAGTCCACTATATACCCTAGAGGCCCTGGTTAAAAATAGTACACAATATAAGGAATAGGGTCCCATTTGGAACGCATTCCTAAGCCCCTCCACAATGAGGACAGTGGTCTCCAGTTCAGTCCTACTGGAGGCCCACAAGGTGTGCAGAGTTTTGCTCCAGTTCTATTTGAACATCCTGTCCTACTAAACCCAGACCCTAATCAAAACCTAGCCCCCTCCATAATGAAGCTCTAATCAGCTCCTAGCCCTCTACATAATAAAGCCTTAATCAGCTCCTAGCCCCCCTCCATAATGAAGCTCTAATCAGCTCCTAGCTCCCTCCATAATGAGCCCTAATCAGCTACTAGCACCCTAATGAAGCTCTAATCAGCCCCTAGCCCCCTCCATAATAAAGCTCTAATCAGCCCCTAGCCCCCTCCCTAATGAAGCTCTAATCAGCTCCTAGGCCCCTACACAAAGACTCCCTAATCAGCCCCTAGCCTCTTCCACAATGAGGACAGTGGTCTTCAACCTTGATTTTAGAGATCTAAAGGGTGGGCAGGGTTTTGGTGCAGCCCAGCACTAACACAGAACTAAAGGTCTGCAAAAAGATATGCACAAAGCTTGAAAAATATGAACAAAAGCCTGGGGTTCTCCGGGACCAGGATGGAAGAATCCTTTCCCAGCGCATAGCCTAGACACATTTCATCAGCCCCAAAGGATGGGAGAGGTGTATGCAATATTGTAACAGCTTCGCTCTCTGTGTGTCTCTTAAGTGGTAATAGTCATCATCATCATCATTATCATCATCATCATCACTACCATGATCATGACCTCAACAGTGTAATACTGTGTCTTCCAAATGATCACACTCGCCTGGTTCACCAACTACTTTGCCGACAGAGTTCAGTGTGTTAAATCGGAGGGCCTGTTGTCCGGGCCTCTGGCAGTCTCTATGGAGGTGCCACAGGGTTCAATTCTTGGGCCGACTCTCTTCTCTGTATACATCAATGATGTCGCTCTTGCTGCTGGTGATTCTCTGATCCACCTCTATGCAGACGACACCATTCTGTATACTTCTGGCCCTTCTTTGGACACTGTGTTAACTAACCTCCAAACGAGCTTCAATGCCATACAGCACTCCTTCCGTGGCCTCCAACTGCTCTTAAACGCTAGTAAAACCAAATGCATGCTTTTCAACCGTTCGCTGCCTGCACCCGCTAGCATCACTACCCTGGACGGCTCTGACCTAGAATATGTGGACAACTACAACTACCTATGTGTCTGGCTAGACTGTAAACTCTCCTTCCAGACTCACATTAAACATCTCCAATCCAAAATTAACTCTAGAATCGGCTTTCTATTTACGCAACAAAGCCTCCTTTACTCATGCTGCCAAACTTGTACTAGTAAAACTGACTATCCTGCCGATCCTCGACTTGGCGATGTCATCTACAAAATAGCCTCCAACACTCTACTCAGCAAACTGGATGCAGTCTATCACAGTGCCATCCGCTTTGTCACCAAAGCCTCATATACTACCCACCACTGCGACCTGTATGCTCTAGTCGGCTGGCCCTCGCTACATACTCGTCGCCAGACCCACTGGCTCCAGGTCATCTACAAGTCCCTGCTAGGTAAAGCCCTGCCTTATCTCAGCTCGCTGGTAACCATAGCAGCACCCACCCGTAGCACTCGCTCCAGCAGGTATATCTCACGGGTCACCCCCAAAGCCAATTCCTCTTTTGGCCGCCTTTCCTTCCAGTTCTCTGCTGCCAATGACTGGAACGAACTACAAAAATCGTTGAAACTGGAGACACTTATCTCCCTCACTAGTTTTAAGCACCAGCTGTCAGAGCAGCTCACATATCACTGCACCTGTACATAGCCCAACCAACTACCTCATCCCCTACCGTAGTCATTTATTTATCTTGCTCCTTTGCACCCCAGTATTTTTACTTTGCACATTCATCTACTGCACATGTACCATTCCAGTGTTAAATTGCTATACTGTAGTTACTTTGCCACATGGCCTATTTATTGCCTTATGTTCCTTATCCTACCTCATTTGCACACATTGTATATAGATTAGTTTTTTTTCCTACTGTATTATTGTCTGTATGTTTGTTTTACTCCATGTGTAACTCTGTGTTGTTGTATGTGTCGAACTGCTTTGTTTTATCTTGGCCAGGTCGCAGTTGTAAATGAGAACTTGTTCTCAACTTGCCTACCTGGTTAAATAAAGGTGAAATAAAAAAATAAAAATAAAAAAACACACACATGGGCACACACACAGGCAGAGCAGCTTTTCTTTAATGAACAACAAATGTGATCCATAACCACCAGAATACATCACAGATGTAGAATTTTAATTTGACCCAGTTTGCTATAGCAGGAAAATGTGGAAATGTGAATTATTTAGTGGATTATAGTTATAGTTATGTTGCTTATGGATATTTGTTGTAGGGGCTGATACATTTTTCGATAGGGCAAATCAATTCTGACATTTTAAATTACAAACTTTAGAAGCCTTGAACCTTGAATACACTACAAGTTTGCGTTTTCTACTCTGCAGGAAAATTCTCAGTAACAAAGAGTGATCAAATTAAGATCCTATATCTGTATATGAATATTCAAAGAGAGCCTTACCTTGTATAGTGCACCTTCTTGTAGTCTCAGAAACACAGGCTTCTCAATGCTCTACATTTGAGTTACGTTTCACTCTGAACTGAAGGACGAAACAAGTCCTTAACGATGAATCAGTTTCTTGTGGCTCAATTGGTCACCACTGGATGATTCAACCCCTTCAATGACGAGAAAAACGTCTGCCTGCCTTCTCTGAAAAGTAAAATAAGTGAACAGAAAAGAGATTGCTGACTGAAAAGGGATTTCTGTGGCTTCACTTAGTTTCAACTGAAACCACACGTCATCAACGCTCCTACCTGTACTTGTCAGAAGCGGGGTTAAACACAAAAGTACATTTTTCAGATCTTCTTTCGGTCTCTGTTCTTGTTCCTTTTTTTCTAAAGCGTCCAATATGACTTCTGTTATTGTGAAATGTTGAGATTATATAAAGTGTGAAATTAGAACATTTTATGTTTTTATTCCTTTCTGGAAATAACAAGTGCAAAAGCTTTGAAAGTGCCGTGTGTGGCGAGTGAGGTAGTGAAAGAGAGCGCGAGAGCGAGAGAGACAGAGACCAAACAAGACGTTTTGCTGCCCTCAAGGGGACAAAGTATGAATAGAGTATGGCCTTGGTGTAACAAGTAGTTGATTTTCACAGCCGCGTTTCTCCTCCACAAGCAACTATGAAAGGAGGCTATTTAGCATGTCATGAACAGTCTTCTTTCAACCGTATCCAGGTGCTTTATATATATAGCAAAAGGATAAAGAGGTTTATTTTCTGTTCCCAATGCACCAGACGTCCTGTTCTGATAGCCTTTAGCCGTACCCTCATCCTGCTCCTCCTCTGTTCCTCGGATGATGTGGAGGTAAACCCAGGCCCTGTAGCCCCCAGCACCACACCTATTCCCAGGCCCCAGGCACTCTCTTTTGTTGACTTCTGTAACCGTAAAAGCCTCGGTTTCATGCATGTTAACATCAGAAGCCTCCTCCCTAAGTTTGTTTTACTCACTGCTTTAGCACACTCCGCCAACCCTGATGTCCTGGCCTTGTCTGAATCCTGGCTTAGGAAGGCCACCAAAAATTCTGAGATTTCCATACCCAACTACAACATTTTCCGCCAAGATAGAACTGCCAAAGGGGGAGGAGTTGCAATCTATTGCAGAGATAGCCTGTAAAGTTCTATCATACTTTCCAGATCTATGCCCAAACAGTTCGAACTTCTAATTCTAAAGATTAATCTCTCCAGAAATAAGTCTCTCACTGTTGCCACCTGCTATAGACCCCCCTCAGCTCCCAGCTGTGCCCTGGACTCCATATGTGAATTGATTGCCCCCCATCTATCTTCAGAGTTCGTTCTGTTAGGTGACCTAAACTGGGATATGCTTAACACCCGGCAGTCCTACAATCTAAGCTAGATGCCCTCAATCTCACACAAATCATCAAGGAACCCACCAGGTACAATCCTAAATCTGTAAACATGGGCACCCTCATAGACATTATCCTGACCAACTTAATATTTAATAATATTAGATACAAACCATACATTCAACCATTAGAGATCACTGATTACAATACACACCATCAGGAAGAGGTTTTCCAGGGGTGGGGTATATTTTTCTCTGCTCATACAGGCCTAAGGCACTAATATGGAGGTCAAAAATAAATAATTATAAATGTTTTATTTCAACATGTATTATTTTCAAATGTGATTCATCAGGGGGTGCTGAAGCACACTCAGCATCCTTGCTTCCTGCGGCTGTGCATACCATGTGTTTCTTCCACATTAAGTACATTCCTAGGACTACAGAATGTCTTCAGGTTTAAAGTGTGTGTGTGTTTCCGTGTGTGTCTGTGTGACCGGTGGGTGGGTCCACTCGGCCATCCTGTATCCCTGCTAAACAGTGGGTGGTTCTGGTCCAAGCGTAGAGACAGATAATAGACTGAACCCTTTAATCTGATGATCATGAACACACACACACCGGTTGGGTCAGTAGATTCAACATGTATCATGAGGATGAGTCACCTATTATTACACAAGGATATGATTTTCCTTGGAGACCTCTGAATGCAGACATAGAAGAACTTCCTGAAATGACCATATCCATTCACTGATACAGGACAAGTTTAGTAGGTGGGAACAGGAGCACAAACAGTTGATGGTCAAACTGCAAGGTTACAATTACTAAAATACACTATATACAAAAGTATGTGGACACCCCTTTAAATGAGTGGATTCTGCTATTTCAGCAATGCCCATTGCTGACAGGTGTATAAAATCGAGCACACAGCCATGCAATCTCGATAGATAAACATCGGCAGTAGAATGGCCTTACTGAAGAGCTCAGTGACTTTCAATGTGGCACCGTCATAGGATGCCACCGTTCTAACAAGTCAGATCGTCAAATTTCTGCCCAGCTAGAGCTGCCCCGGTCATCTGTAAGTGCTGTTATTATCACGTTTTAGGAGAAGACCCAGATGCAGACAGTGTCGAAGTAACAAAAGTTTATGACTAGAACAGGGGAAGGCAAAACAACAGGTCAAGGGTAGGCAGAGGTCAGTAACCCAGATCAGAGTCCAAAAGGTACAGAACGGCAGGCAGTCTCGGGGTCAGGGCAGGCAGAGGTCAATAATCCAGGGTGGTGTAACAAGGTACAGAACGGCAGGCAGACTCAGGGTCAGGGCAGGCAGAATGGTCAAGAACCGGGAACTGGAAAACAGGAACTAGAACAAGACAGGAGCAAGGGGAAAACGCTGGTAGGCTTGACGAACAAAAACGAACTGGCAACAGACAAACAGAGAACACAGGTATAAATACACTGGGGATAATGGGAAAGATGGGCGACACCTGGAGGGGGGTGGAGACAAGCACAAAGACAGGTAAAACAGATCAGTGTGTGACAGTTATTGTGAAGTGGAAAAGTCTAGGAGAAACAACGGCACAGCCGCGAAGTGGTATGCCACACAAGCTCACAGAATGGGACCGCCGAGTGCTATCCTCTGTGCATGTGTGTGTGTGTGTGTATGTGTGTCCTATACCATATCTTGTACTTCCTTGGCCTGGGCTGTGAAGGCTGGGCTGGTGTGAGAGGAGAGACCAGAGTAGTTCCTGTTGAGGATAGAGAGTCTAGCAGTATACTGCTGCTGTACCCTGGGCTCCAGTACCCACACCCTATACTCTGGAGGGAGTAATGGGGGAAGGGGAGAGACTTACTGGCATGTTACATATCAGATAGCCAGTCATAGTGTGTGTGTGTTATCCAGATAGCCAGTCATAGTGTGTGTGTGTTATCCAGATAGGCAGTCATAGTGTGTGTGTGTTATCCAGATAGCGTGTGTGTTATCCAGATAGCTAGTCATAGTTTGTGTGTTATCCAGATAGCCAGTCATAGTGTGTGTGTTATGCAGATAGCCAGTCATAGTGTGTGTGTGTGTGTGTGTGAGTGAGTGAGTGAGAGAGACAACTCTAACTTTTATTTTTAAATCCAAAGGTAGGCTAGAGCCCTCGGTCAATATTTCCTAAAGCGCATTGTATCTCCCGAATTCCCATTGGACTAGATAAGCTAGTAGCCTAAACTTGAGCCAATAATAACAATAGCCTAAAAGCTAAACTTAATTTATCCTACACGTAAAAAGTAATTGATTGCGAGACATTTATTGTCTCTGTCTGGTAAATGTCAAAAGATTAAACATTTAAGAATTGCCCCGTCCTCGTTCTCGTTATTGTCATTATTTCGCCTCCATGGCCTATTTATTGCCTTACCTCCATACTCTTCTACATTTGCACACACTTGACATAGATTTTTCTATTGTGTATGACTGTACATTTGTTTATGTGTAACTCTGTGTTGTTGTTTTTAATCACACTGCTTTGCTTTATCTTGGCCAGGTCGCAGTTGTAAATGAGAACTTGTTCTCAACTGGCCTACCTGGTTAAATAAAGGTGAAATGAAAGAATGTAAAAGCCATCGCCTGTAGCACCGTACATCCTCTCGGGGCATGTAACAAGTGTAGGCTCCATTGACATCACCAGTTGACGCCTAACAGCAGCAGCACCTTCACCATCATCCAGGCAGCCCGGCCCCCGCATCCCACATGGTCCGCGCTATCTGGTATTGTTGGGACGGCTCTACCCCATTGAAGTTGAAAATTAAATGAGTTAAAGTAAGGGTTAGGGTTTAGGGTTTAGGGTTTAGGGTATGGATGTCCTAAGGATCCCGGATAGCACTGACCCATCCCAAAGGTATGCCTATGTCCTCCATTCGTACATTTCAATGGGTCCAAAGGAAGTGTTTGTAAAATATATAATGCACGCACGCACACACACACACGCACACACACACACACACAGTTGATTCTTTATTAATTGTCTGAAATATAAAAAACACCAACTTTCAAGCAACGTAGTCTATGTTAGACAATACATCCCTTTACCAATAACTGTCAATAAGATTGTAATAACAATTAAGCTGCCTCATACAATTAAAAGGCTAACTTACAATAATGACAATTTGCAAAAACCCAAACATAATTTAATCTGCAAATTTTTTTTTTTCTTTCATTTTTTTTATTGAATATTTAAAACATACAATATACTTGAAGTGAAGCCGCTCAACAACAACTACATCACATTAGTCATCTAACAGACTCCCATCCAGAGAGACACACAGAAGCAACCAGGGTCAACGCCCTGCTCAAGGGCACGTCGACAGGACCAAGCTCCCAACCGCCACCAGCCTTCCGAGACCCACACAGTTCCCCAAGAGCTGCCCCTCAACCACCCGAGAAAAATGTCATCCTTCCAAAGCCCCCAACACACCAACAACCAACACAATGAACAAAAAGACAAAAAGACAAAGGAAAACAGAAAACAACAACGCAAAAACAAAAAGACATCAAGGACAACTAAAATCATAACAGCAAGGCCAACTGAATATGTTGGAGTGCATGTGTGGCACTATTTACATGGTGTGTGTGCCCGTGTCGTGCATTTGAAGTGTGTGTATGTGCATGTGTACAAACACCTGCACGGCATCAGCCTCAGGCAAACAGGGATTAGCTGTAACAACACTGCCTCTTTGTTTTGTTTACTTTTATCTTTGGCCATCATTCTATCCCCCACCAAGCAACTCCAATTCCACATCCCAACCCTCAGCTTCCCTCAGCCCATCCCATCTATTTCTGCTGACCACCCTCTTCGGATTTCTATGCACCAAATATCTTTCAACTATGCTGTGATGTTTAACATACAACAGTATTATTTAAATTTACAAAGATAATAATATCATTTCATGTTATTGAATTGTCTGGTTAAATAAATGTTCCACGTGAGTTTTCAAAAGAGACATTGCATTCAAGATGGTCGTGTTATACATAACATAATAATACATTCTTCATTTCTACTGAGAGATTCATCAGTATCAGATCACTATTTACTGTGAGCACAATCACAGTATCATATTGATATCATAAATAGATGTAGTACTGTCATGAGAGGTAGAAAAGTGTTTAGAAGTGGTATAAAAAAACAACAAGGCCTGGGGGGGTGTGGTATGTACCAATATACCACAGCTAGGCACGATGCAACGTGGAGTAAATTATCCTTATATCACAAACGCCCGAGGTGCCTTAAACTGGTTACCAAAGTAATTCGAGCAGAAAAAATAACATTTTGTCATATCCGTGGTATACGGTCTGATACCATGTCTTTCAGCCAATCAGCATTCAGGGCTCGAACCACCCAGTTTATAAAAGCTTATAGACCATTTTCTGAGCATTCAACAGAAAATGCATGACTTGAGTGGTAAACGCAACCGCTATTTCTTCTGGGTTTTTTAAATGAACAAAGTAGCCTACAAGACCAAACACTGTTAATGACTCTGTAACACAAAGCAATGAACACTAACTGTTGTCTCTATCCACCTGTTACCATCCCATAGAACCAATTTAAATTTAAATCAAATCAAAATCAAATACAATTTTATTTGTCACATACACATGGTTAGCAGATGTTAATGCGAGTGTAGCGAAATGCTTGTGCTTCTAGTTCCGACCATGCAGTAGTATCTAACAAGTAATCTAACAATTTCACAACACTGTCTCTATCCACCTGTTACCAACCCATAGAACCACATTAACTGTCTCTATCCACCTGTTACCATCTTATAGAACCACATTAACTGTCTTTATCCAATGAGAGGCTTTGAAGCCACCGGTCGGCCATATTGGCACTCCTCAGAAAAGCAGTCCTCCATAGAGTACCACAGTATGAGTCATAATACACAGAAAACTTAGCAGTCAAACAGGGAAATGGTTCCAATCGTTTTTACACCATACATTTTTTCCATAGGGGATTTTGGAAACACTTAAAATAAGGGCTGTGTTTTGTGTAGGACAAGGTGACTTTTATCAATATATTCGCCTGTATTTACCCCCCAAAAAGGTGATGCTAATTAGCTGCTAATGTGGCTATCATAAAGAACTACAAATGCCATGAGGGAAAGGTAATAATAATTTTTTTAAATTCAATGTAACCTTTATTTAACTAAGCAAGTCAGTTAAGAACAAATTCTTATTTACAGTGACGGCCTACCGGGGAACAGTGGGTTAACTGCCTTGTTCAGGGGCAGAATTACATTTTTTACCTTGTCAGCTCGGGGATTCAATCCAGCAACCTTTCGGTTACTGGGCCAACGCTCTACCACTAGGCTACCTGCCGCCCCAAATCTCTGGATTAAGTATCTAGTGGCTAAATGTAGTAATGAATAATTGGCAGAATCCTTTTAAACTGACAATTCTGT